>JAJJWW010018201.1:420000-784309 GCA_023531295.1 Papaver armeniacum
TGTCTTAGTTGTGTGGATTCTTGTGAGGGGTGTAGTGTAGGATTTCCTGCAACTACATATTGGCGCTAGAAACAGGGACGATTGAAGAGAAGAGATTGGATATTGTCACTAAAATTGTTTAAATCAAGAGTATGATGGTGTTGATGGTGGGTTTTCATTTGAGGTTAAATTTGTAAAAACCAGAAAAAATCATGCGCTGACATCTTGTAAAAGATAAAGCCATTTATAAGTGTTGGATACTCCCTCACTTAATTCACCAAGAATGGAGCATGTGGCAACAATCTCATTCTGTGAATACATGAAATTCCTCCGAGGTTGGAGCATGTAGCTAACAATCCCATCCTGTGAATTTCATATCAGCCTTGTATTTCCAAGTACTCATTATCGGTGTGGCATGACGATCGAGTGTTACTCTTACAGAGTAACACGAACCTCCAAGCACTATAATGAAACCATGTACGAAATACCCGTATAGGCTGACTCTCGGTGTGTTATACTAGCCCGATTGAGCCCCTCTCGGTGTGTTATACTAGCCCGATTGAGCATCCGGACTGACCGTATCAGTCCGGATATGATCTGATAAAGTCATCCAACTCCATAAGCATGATTGGATGACCCCAGATCAATTCCATCACCCCCAAGCAGGTATGGAATACCCACGACCGACCCCGCATGGTCGGTCATTGGCCTAGCTTGCCAAGAAACCGTCCATACCAAGCATTATGGACGGAAAACCCTAAATTAGGGTTTGCGGCATATTACATGTGTTGCAAAGCAGTCTCAACCGTCCATCTTCGCAGGTATAGATGAAGGGTGTAGATGTAGATTCAAAGGGCCCAGAGCATGTCAACACGATCACCGTGGGCCCACCTACACACTTGACCAATCGGTCAAAACCAACCATGGTTGGTCGTGACAAAATTGTCACCCAAACAAGAGATGGCGCACGGCTTTGAAAGCCAAAATTAGGGTTTCAAGCCATCACGCGCGTCCATCTTCTCCGGCACGAATGGAGGGTCACAGATTAGATTCAGCAGGTCCGGTCATACCAGCATGACCACCGTGGGCCCATCTACCTCCTCATGTGTTCGTCCAAGGCATATCATGCCTGGTTAATCCAAAACGTGCGCCCAAACTAGCGTGGCCACGCCTCCCAAACCACAAATTGATCTTGACCGCTCAACTTCGCCGGACGATTTGGGTGGCTCGGATCATGTTTTAATGGGATATTCAGGTATAGGCATGAACACCAGCTTGCCATCTTCACGTCAAACCAATCGGCCAAGACCGACCAAGTTAGGTCGTCTTGGAACGCACGCCGGAAAAGAGCATGATGCGCGGCCTTTTGCGGCATCAATTTCCTATTGCAAAATCGATCTCAACCACTCCTCTTTGCCGGTCAAATTGAGTGGCCTAGATCGCACCTTCATGGGACAGTGAGACATGGACGTGTACACCGGCATGCTATCTACACACATGCCCGGTCGGTCCTCTCCAAATCCCTTTCCATGCTTGGTTTTGACCAAGCTGAAGAGTGATGCTTGCGCACCTCTTCAAAAAACCCTAATATTCATTAACGGTCGCAGATGAGTGTCTCAAAGATCATCTCATCCGTCCAACTTCACCAGCTTGGTTATACAACCCTGGTCAGGAGTTAATTGGTTAGTGAGGCGTTATTACCCATCACTTTACCACACCATGATGCAACACGCACAAAATACACACGATACTTCACAAGTATCGACTTCCCGAATAACGCAGTTATTCAATTCAAAGATTACATGCTATCTTTCGTGGATCCACGATCCACACATTCCAGACATCAATCATGTCACAACTGGGGGATACATACTTTGGGGTATTGGTCTGGCGGTTTACAGCGTGCAGCGTGCAACGCGCCATCACAAGAACGTGTCAGGAAGTCATGGACGGTTAGAGATGAACGGAGAAGTGGGCAAGACTGGTCGTGTGGCACCGACGCACAACTCCACTACTCCATCACTCCACTTCCTCCACTTCCCACGAGAGACGTGAATAAGGCTCAATGACTTGTATAAATAGGTTCTCCGCCCTATTTCAAACAACAACACAAGTCCCAGACGAGACAGAAAACCAAGTGTTAATACAAAACGTATTCAAACACCCGTGAGCTTGCTTGCATCAATCACAAGCCTGCTCACCTTTCTGTTACAAGTCATAAACAAGCCAACACCTTCACAATCTCAACACCTTCTTCGCTTCCCTCCCTAAGATCAACCCCATCTCCTTCACTTTGTGACCGAAACAAGTCTGGAACGGCCATTTCTTGGTTTAGGCCGGACTTGCATGAGATTGATCTCTCGAATCTACAAGCACTCACCGCGCAGTGCATTTGTTTAAGGTTTAAATTCATTCCTCATCCACACCCCAAATTACCAAATTCTGCAGGAGTAGTTTTCACCCATAAACAATTGGCGACCACAGTGGGAGGTTGATCTCTCGGTTGCACAAAATTAAATTCTCAATTTTTCGGTTTCCATCTCGCAATGTATCCGGAAACCACAGGTGGTTCAGATATCATGGGAAGTGTAGCTAGAATGCTGGAGGATGTCTTGGCAAATCAAGCCGGTATCACTAGAAGACAGAGCGAGACATTCCGCCTTTTGAATGATATAGCAGCACAATTACAAGAAGGGTCGGCATGCATCTACTCAAGCAAAGTGCAAGAAATGTTGAATCCTTAGTCAGGAGTCACACCTTTACCGGTGGAGAGGCAAAAGAGCGCGCAACCGCAGGAGACTCAGGAAAGACGAACAACATGGTCCAGCCGACGAAGACTCGAGGCAACTCCACAGAGGAAAAGACTTGTCCGGGGTACCACAACGTTTACCGGATAAAGAAATGGAGCCTGCAGCTTACGGATCCCTGCAGGAAGATTTATATCTCAAGACCCTTGTCGAAGCCCGGAAGACTGTTCAATCCGCATCGACCTTTCAACTAAGTGAAGAAATGCTTGAGGAAGGAGAGATCAATCAAGGGACACGTGAGTACAGAGGATGGGAACGTTCAATTCGATCACTCAGCAGTGATATTACAACACCTCCCATCACCAGAGCCATAGCAGCTGCAAATCTTGGAATCTCATCAAGTGTAACACCTTCGGTAGTCACCAGAGCAACAACTTCCACTCCTTCATCAGGACGAGGAGCCGGAGGGGCGAGAGGAGGACCATCTCCCATTACCTTTGCAGACTTGATGGAAAAGCAGGAAGTTCTTGCCAAGACTCAAACGGATATGGCCGCAACTCAGAAAGAGGTACTCATTTTTCTTAAGACATTAACTGATCGATTTCCACATGACCCGCAACAGCCCCTGGAGCCAACAAGGAATGCATTCAACGCATAGGAAAAGATACTTCAACGGCACGGACCTACATGGACTCGATCAAATAAGCGACATCGAGATATGAGCGGTCTGTCATGGAGGCTCCTACACTGGGACCGATCCTCACAACGATCTTCCTCAAGTCAATAGTTTCACTATGAACCAAAGGCCGGTGGATCGGGAAGCGGTTTCTCTAGTGGAAAGTTTATGCAAACTTTCACACCTCTCAAAGAATCGGCGCGCATGGAGACGTTTTTTGCAATCAGCCGAGAGGAAGGTCACGACCGTGACCTACATGTCACCGCACGCATCAAGGATTCAGAGTTCAAGACGGTCCTTATCTACACAGGAGCGTCTTCGAATGTGATTACTCTCAAGACTCTCAGGGCATCCAAGGTTCTCCCAGGAAAGGTCGTACGGAATCCTACCACAATAACGGACTTCGAGGGAAACCAAACCAACACATACAGGAGAAGCTCCGCGGAAATAATCAGACAAGTTCATTGCGTCCCACTTCCCACATGGGCGTAAATTCAGGAAGAAGATCGGCTTGCATCATTGAGGGCTAGTACCCACGATGCATCTTTGCTGACGAAGCATTCTTCTCCATCCTGCGAAGCCACGACCCAAGTTCACACGAAGAGGGAACGAACTTTTATGGCGAGTCGTGACCAGAAAGGGAAAACGGTATACTGACACTGCCATTGTCAATTAGCAGCGGAGACTGTTACCCAGTCTCTCCACCCAATGGAATGCTACAACAGCAACGAACCACAATAAAAAGTGTTGGATGCTCCACAATAGCACCAACTCCACAACTGATGAGATTAAAATCGTTGAGGAATCCCCTAGGCCTATCTCCATCAGCTCAACCTTGTGTATGGATAAACGCACAAAGCTCGTGGAACTTCTCAAAGAGTACCAGGACGTATTCGCTAGGAGATATGAAGAAATGCTAGGATTTAGATGAAAATTGGTCACCCATCATCTACATGTCATACCGGACCCAAGTCGGTTAAACGGTTGTAGTTGAGACACGAGGAAAATGGATAAATCAAAGTCCGCATAGACTTCAGAGACTTGAACAGGTGCTGCTCCAAAAACGATCCTCCTCTACCTAACATCGACATGCTAGTAGATGCAACCGGAGGACACGGCATGTTCTCCTCCATGGATGGATGTAGCGGCTACAACCAGATAAGGATGTACGGGCATGATGCAAGTAAGATTGCTTTTCGAACTCCTCTCAGAAATTTTTATTATACCATACTACCATTTGGTTTAAAGAGTGCCGGTGCAACGTATCAACGCTCTATGACGGTAATCTTCCACTGGAGCCGATACCTCAAGGGAGCAGCCTCAAGAAGATAACGATGTCCAACCGTCATATCGAGCAAGATCCGGGCGAGTTACTCTCTATCAGACAGTGGTCGAACAAGATCCGGGTGAGTCACTTTATCGACCGACGATACATGTCTATCACGCTATGTTGGAGAATCCGCGCTTTTGGTCATCCTCTGGAGCTGTTGAACGCTCATCTACAACAACATATGCTCTGATAGAAAGAACCAGACCTGCCGGAAGAGCCTCATAATGTTTGTATGGGCATATATCTCACCAACAGGCGATACAATATTCAGCCTTCTGTAAGCAATTCCTTGAAACAGCAAGAGGAAAACCACCAAGATACAACATCCTGCGCGTCCATCAACTCCAACTCCAGTACCACATGCACGAATCCCACAATGATGAAAAAAAACGTCCAAGATATTCCATACCTGGCTCGACAATAACCACTACGAACAAACCATGTAAACCACACTTGGGGACTGAGGCTCAGCATGAAGTTCCTTCACCGTCAATCAAGGAATTCTTCAACATGAGAGATGTGGTCAGTCAAGAAGCATGGAATTCGCAAAGGTAAATCGAACTGAAGAGGGAAACACTTCAACACTCCCTCTAGCAGAAGCTGCTTCAATGGTCTATTCAAGAGCCGCCTCAACGCTCTCTCCGGGACCACGTTCGCTTCAGAATCCTTGTTCAACACTCTCTCCAGGATCCACCTCCACCAGAAACCACTTTAACATCCTTATTATTCAACATACGTCTCATCTATCCTTCGTAAGAACCCAGTGGAGTATGGAAAATATTGAAGTCAATAGGAGAAGGCGGATATTCATTTCTCCGGAGACAAAATCTCATCGCAAGTGCTGAAGAAGAAAATGGATCAGCTTCCATATTTTCTGAATCGGAAAGCAGGACTATCTTATGAGAAGGATGTTTTCTAATGTTTGGAAAAGCGAGGTGAACAACTCATCATCAATGTTCGGCATATCTTTGAAGTCATCAACACTTCCGACTTGGCACCGGCATTATCTCGGAAGACATCTCAACAGAGTTCTTTTCTTCATTCCACAATGAAAATAGGAGTTAGAACTTGTATGAAAAACACATGAGGCGTGTAGTCACACATGACAAGATACAACCCACGTTGAAATACACAAAAGCTGGGATTGGGTCCAAACACCAGTATCACTCAAGTTTCAAGTCTGGTACAAGTTTCAAGTCAGTATAAGTTTCAAGTCCGGTACAAGTTTCAAGTCCGGTATTGCTCAAGTTTAAAGTCCGGTGTTGGTCAAGGGCACAAGGCTGGTATTGCTCAAGTCACAAGGCTGGTATTGCTCAAGTCACAAGGCTGGTATTGCTCAAGTCGCAAAGGCTGGTGTTAATCAGGACATAAGGCCGGTATAATAGGCGCACACAGCAGGGCCGATTTCAGTCGAAGCACAGGGCCGACGTTTGAAACATGTACATAGTGGACCCACGTTCAACCGAAGCAGACACAACAAGCCCACGTTCGATCAAGCAGGCGCAGTAGCCCCACGAACGAAGCAGGCGCAACAGTCAGTCGATTAGGCACAATCCCACGATCGAACGAAGCAGGCGCAATAACCCCTCGACCTAATCAGGCATAGCAAGGTCGATCTGGCAAGACCGACATCCAAACGGAGCAAGCACGGAGCGGGCCCTCGACTGAAGCAGGCATAACAAGGTCGATCGAAGCTGGCAAGACCGATATCATGCTAAGGGAATGCTCTCCTAGATGCCTTTTGAACGTGACATACTCCAAGGACAGGATGACCCGTCTCTCCTGGTAACATCTAACTTTGTCTCATAAGTTTTATCTTTAACTGTCACCATCTCATGCCTACCCCACAATAGTGTAACCATTGTGTGCTAGGCAGGGGACTTAATGTTGATGGTGGGTTTTCATTTGAGGTTAAATTTGTAAAAACCAGAAAAAATCATGCGCTGACATCTTGTAAAAGATAAAGCCATTTATAAGTGTTGGATACTCCCTCACTTAATTCACCAAGAATGGAGCATGTGGCAACAATCCCATTACGTGAATACATGAAATTCCTCCAGGTTGGAGCATGTAGCAACAATCCCATCGTGAATTTCATATCAGCCTTGTATTTCCAGTACTCATTATCGGTGTGGCATGACGGCGAGTGTTACTCTTACTGAGTAACACGAACCTCCAAGCACTATAATGAAACCATGTACGAAATACCCGTATGGTGACTCTCGGTGTGTTATACTAGCCCGATTGAGCCCCTCTCGGTGTGTTATACTAGCCCGATTGAGCATCCGGACTGACCGTATCGGTCCGGATATGATTCGATCGTGATCATCCAACTCCATAAGCATGATTGGATGACCCCGGATCAATTCCATCACCCCCAAGCGGTATGGAATACCCACGACCGACCCCGCATGGTCGGTCATTGGCCTAGCTTGCCAAGAAACCGTCCATACCAAGCATTATGGACGGAAAACCTAAATTAGGGTTTGCGGCATATTACATGTGTTGCAAAGCGGTCTCAACCGTCCATCTTCGCGGTATAGATGGAGGGTGTAGATGTAGATTCAAAGGGCCCGAGCATGTCAACACGATCACCGTGGGCCCACCTACACACTTGACCAATCGGTCAAAACCAACCATGGTTGGTCGTGACAAAATTGTCACCCAAACAAGAGATGGCGCACGGCTTTGAAAGCCAAAATTAGGGTTTCAAGCCATCACGCGCGTCCATCTTCTCCTAAGCACGAATGGAGGGTCACAGATTAGATTAAGCAGGTCCGGTCATACCAGCATGACCACCGTGGGCCCATCTACCTCCTCATGTGTTCGTCCAAGGCATATCATGCCTGGTTAATCCAAAACGTGCGCCCAAACTAGCGTGGCCACGCCTCCCAAACCACAAATTGATCTTGACCGCTCAACTTCGCCGGACGATTTGGGTGGCTCGGATCATGTTTTAATGGGATATTCAGGTATAGGCATGAACACCAGCTTGCCATCTTCACGTCAAACCAATCGGCCAAGACCGACCAAGTTAGGTCGTCTTGGAACGCACGAGGAAAAGAGCATGATGCGCGGCCTTTTGCGGCATCAATTTCCTATTGCAAAATCGATCTCAACCACTCCTCTTTGCTTAGGTCAAATTGAGTGGCCTAGATCGCACCTTCATGGGACAGTGAGACATGGACTTGTACACCGGCATGTTATCTACACACATGCCCGGTCGGTACTCTCCAAATCCCTTTCCATGCTTGGTTTCGACCAAGCTGAAGAGTGATGCTTGCGCACCTCTTCAAAAAACCCTAATATTCATTAACGGTCGTAGATGAGTGTCTCAAAATCATCTCATCCGTCCAACTTCACCGACTTGGTTATACAACCCCAGGTGGGAGTTAATTGGTTAGTGAGGCGTCATTACCCATCACTTTACCACACCATGATGCATACACTCGCACAAAATACACACGATACTTCACAAGTATCGACTTCCGAATAACGCAGATTATTCAATTCAAGATTACATGCTATCTTTCGTGGATCCACGATCCACACATTCCAGAACATCAATCATGTCACAAATTGGGGGATACATACTGGGGTATTGGTCTGCGGTTTACGGCGTGCGGCGTGCAACGCGCCATCACAAGAACGTGTCGGGAAGTCATGGACGGTTAGAGATGAACAGGAGAAGTGGGCAAGACTGGTCATGTGGCACCGACGCACAACTCCACTACTCCATCACTCCACTTCCTCCACTTCCCACGAGAGACGTGAATAAGGCTCAATGACTTGTATAAATAGGTTCTCCGCCCTATTTCAAACAACAACACAAGTCCAGACGAGACAAGAAAACCAAGTGTTAATACAAAACGTATTCAAACACCCAGAGCTTGCTTGCATCAATCACAAGCCTGCTCACCTTTTGTTACAAGTCATAAGCAAGCCAACACCTTCACAATCTCAACACCTTCTTCGCTTCCCTCCCTAAGATCAACCCCATCTCCTTCACTTTGTGACCGAAACAAGTCTGGAACGGCCATTTCTTGGTTTAGGCCGGACTTGCACAGATTGATCTCTCGAATCTACAAGCACTCACCACGCAGTGCATTTGTTTAAGGTTTAAATTCATTCCTCATCCACACCCCAAATTACCAAATTCTGCAGGAGTAGTTTTCACCCATAAACAGATGGATAAATTGGAGAAAGCTAGAATCAAAGAGAGTTGTAGTTGCAGGAAATCCCACAACACACCCCTCATCATATCTTGATAATAATTTCTAGATCTAAACTTATTTGATATGAAAATAAAGATAAAAATCCTAAAATTATAAATGGAGACACAAGAATTTACGTGGTTCGATCAATTTGATCTACATCCACGGGGTAGGGTTTTTCACTATGATTATTTAAATTACATAAGTATTACATTGGGACTCCATTAATGAGTATTGGGAGCTCTAAATCTAGTTTTAGGGGAAGAAGATGATAAAGAAAATAAAGTCTTTCTCTCTCTAAAAATATCTCTCTCTGAAATAATATTTCTCTCTCTCTCTCTTACCAAAATTGTCTCCCTCTCTAAAGTGTCTCCCCCTTTTCTCTCTCCTGCCTTTCTCTTTATATAGGATATTACATAGTGGATGACAGCTCACATACAGCTCATATTCTCGCAAGCTCTTGTCACCTTCTCGCAGGTTCACTCTATAATTTCGCAAGTTACTCATACTTTCCTCATGAATTATGTTGATGTCGTCTGCTACGTAATTCTTTAAGTACTCTGCGAAGTCTTCGCGAATTCTTATTAGTCATAATTTCGCTGGCACGTAGTTGTTGCGAGATTCTGCTCCTACATTTTGCCTCTTTTTCCTTGAATATTGCTTGAAGAGCGATCTTTAAGGAAAAATCCGTTGTTGTAGTAGTCTTTAATCTTTGTTGATGAAGGAACAAGCGAAAGAATCTTTGGACTTGAAAAGTACGTACTTGCCTCTATTCTTTTGCGAAGTTCTGAAGCTTTGTGAAATAAATAAGAAGTATCAACCCTTGAAGTATAAGAAGTATGAAGTATCCTCGAAGTATAAGAAGTATGAAGTATCCTTTGAGAAGTATAAGAAGTATACGTCCATGATTGCGAATGAGAAGTATTGCCTCTGTTCATGCGAAGTTATTATTCCATTTTTGGTGAGGATTCTTGCTATTCACTAGTGAACATCCACTTTGGAAATGATTCTTGCCGAGAAGATGAAGAACATAAAATGTTTTCTTGGTTATCCATAGTTGCCTCTGTTCTTTATCTATGAGGGTAGAATCCTTGAGAAAGTGTTAACTGAGCAAATTGTTTTTGCATTCTTATTTTGCCTCTGTCTCATGCTTTGCGCTCATGCGATAATATAATCCCTTCAAGTTTCTTATCTTATCTTGTGAAATAATCACATTCTGCGAAATTTTTAATAATTCTGCGAAATTATGAATATCTCTGCGAAGTTTTGAATAATTCTGCGAAATTCTGATAACTCTACGAAAAATTACGAAATAATAGTGCGAAATTTTATAAAATACTTGTTCGAATATAATGCTTATGTAATGATTATGTTATGAAATGTGTATGCGATGTTTATGCCATGAAATGCTTATGCGATGCTTTCATGATGCAAGTATGATGCTTGTATGATGAGAATGCTTATCTACTGCAATGTATAGCTAATGTTTGTGTTACTTATCTCATTTTGCCGCTCTAGAATTGATGTAGCTTTAAATCGCTTCCATTCTTCATTTCTCTGATTTTGTCTCTAGTATATGCATTCCTCTTTTCGTATTTATTGTTTCTCATAAGTTCTTACTTGTGCTTCATCTTTTCTTATTCCTGCACTATTAGTATCGCATAATAATATGATCATAATATCAATTGTGCGGCGTTTGCATTGCCTCGGCCTCATTATCATGTATATGTTCGCAAGCTTATCATTTAATCATTTTCTCAAGCTCGCAAGCTTATCATGTAATCTTTTTTGCGATAAAAGAACTGTATTACCTGCATCCAAATTGTTTATGTTGAATTTTGTCATTGCGACAAGATCGCAGGACGTCTTTACATTTTCATGTAATGACCCATTAATCTTGCCTTATCATTTATCTTGTGTGGTCTTATTTTGCCTTCCTAGTTAAAGGTCTTATTTTGCCACCCCTTATTTGCATCAATATGACAGGTCTAAATATTCTTGCGAACATAAAATCCCATGACATTGACGTCTTGCGACAAGATCGCAGGACGTCCTTACACTTTCATGTAATGACCCATTGATCTTGTCTTATCACTTCTTTAGTATTTTTGCCTCTGCAGGATATTTCATTTGCGACAATATGACAGGCCTAGATGTTCTTGCGAATATAAAGCCCCATGACATTGCCGTCTTGTGACACTTATCAGCTCCCTAATGGAGGGTGCCGCCCTTATCATCTCCCTGGTTGCCCCTTCAAGGAGGCGTACATCGGCCATACAAGACTAGCTCCTCCCATCCGGTCTTAACAACAACCGAGTTGTTTTCGCGAGCCTCTTATCCCTTATACCTATAGGGTTTATGGTTACGAGACCGCACCCTAAGTGGAGTTTTCTTCGGGCCGAGTGCAACATATGCCAAGACTTGCCAAGAATGGCCGAGACACTTCAAATGCCCCAGGCACTCTTGGCTCAACCGTGTACCCCGGCGCCTTGAGCATACACTGACTCCTTGGAAGAGATCCTCGGGCGCCCAACCAGGGTATAACCTTATATATATAGTTGGGAATCCAAGGTATCTCTCCCGGATAGGCTTTCATGGGCCCCTAAATCTCCATGACTCAGGTTCCAGGAGCGGTGTAACCTTTTCACTGAGCCATGTCAAGAGATACCCCCTTATATGACGCACTTTAGGTCTTACATTTGCCTCTTACGAAATATCATTCGCGAACTAGGGTGTACGCCATAAAGGTTCGTCACATTCACTCACTCATTCATTTTTGTCAATTCGTTCAATCATTCATTTTTGATTATCTCTTCTCATTATCTTTGCGAAATTATCGCATTTCCATTATCTCTGCGAAATTATCGCATGTCTTCATTCTTTCATTCATCATTTCATTCATTCCTTCATTTATGTCATCTTCTTCACTCATTCTTTCATTTCTGTCATTTCTTTCATTCATTCTCATAATATCATATCATTTGAAGTAAAGTAAATATTCAAGAGAAATATATAAATTAATCTACGAGATTTTTCTCGAATCTTTGAAATCTTTAAGATCTTTGTAATTTAGAAATCTTTGAAATCTTTGTAATTCTTTATAATTTTGAAATCTTTGTAATTTTGAATAATTTTTTTTTTAATCAAATCAAAAATCTTTTATTTTCTGTAAGTAAAATGTTCTAGGAAAGTGGTACTTAGCTTTCATGTAATTGTCTGTTGCTGTCGTCTCTTGCGAAGTATATGACTTGCTTGCGAAATTGGCATCCTTGAAATGTTTAAACGTCACACAAAATATAATTATCTCGCAGCAAAAAGAAGTGTGAGAAATGAGATTTGAACCCTTGACCTGCCTCTTGCATATTCTCGTACCATACCAACTGTTCTAACCCTTTCTTGCGAAATAGTCGTCAACTTTTTTCTTTATTTCTGTAAAACATTTATTGAAATTTGGCTTTCTCTTTGCGAAATAAGGAGACCTACGAACAGGGCTTGGCAAAATTCTTCTTTTCTTGTTCTCGCAAGTATATTTGCGAAGATGACTTCTCGTGAAGAAAATTTGTGTGAAGCAAACATTTGCAAAGTGTAGGCAAAAAATTCTGTGCGAAGGGGAAAACTCGATCCCGCGACCTCTAGTTTGCATGCCCCTTCTCTAACCATCGGTGCCACTCATTGTGTGCGAAAGAAACGCACAATGCTGTAAC
The DNA here is from genome assembly GCA_023531295.1 of Papaver armeniacum. Lineage (NCBI taxonomy): Eukaryota > Viridiplantae > Streptophyta > Magnoliopsida > Ranunculales > Papaveraceae > Papaver > Papaver armeniacum. The sequence goes on from JAJJWW010018201.1 coordinate 432,651, forward strand.
TTTATTGCATTTCTTTACCTTTATTATTTCAAAAATATGGGAAAAATTAAGCTTGATTAGGGATTCGAACCCGTGGTAATGAATTCCTTCTCTTCGCTACAGACCATCTGTACTGGCTGCTGTTTGCGAAAGCAAGCTATATTTCCGTCTTATTATTACTTGTTCCCCCTGTACGTCTTCTTCTCGCCAGTTTAGTTTTACCATGGAAATGGTAGTTAGTCCCATTTGTGATTTGATCTCCTTCGTGCCGTTCTTCCTCTCCTGTTGCTTTGATTAAGAAAATCCGGTTATCTTCTGAAGCTAGATAAGCTTGTTCGTTGTTGATTGATGATTGCTGTGATCTGGTGACAATGAGAATTCTTCTCTATGAAGTATCTTATTCGCTAACGTTGTTGTCGATCTTATGCTGCTTAAGCTTCTCATTGTTTGCTGATGAGCATAATGGATTTGCCTCTTCGCTGAACTGATTGATTTGTCGAAGTTATGCTTATATTTCTTCGCTGTTGGCAATGCTATTGATGGATGTTTGCGAAAGCAAGTTACTGAAAAGAATTTCTTATCTAGATGAGAAAAGAATTTCTTTGCAATTTTCATGTGCTGCGAGATATTAGATGAGCAAGTTAGTGGATCTTTTGCTAAAGACTCATCACGTCTTTACGGCTTTGCTGAGAGGCTTTGCCTACAAAACAGTATTGCCTCAGAATTGAATTATTGCGAACTGGGTTGCAGGATGCGAACTGATCTGTTATTTGCGAAGTGAATGAAACCATCACGTCTTTCCTTCTTTTGCTGCTCTTCCCGTTCTAACTGTACTGTTGACTTCTCCATGGTTTATCTCAACTCTTTAGAGCAACTTGGATGGCTTGCTGATGAATTTTCATCGTAATTGGTTGTTGATTCACGATGAGCTATCTTTTGTTCGATGATTGTCTTGTTTGATCTCCTTTTATAAGTTGTTCTTCTTTGCGAGAATACGAGTTGTTCCGGGTGCTTATTTCGCAAGTTTACTTCGCTGCGAACAACAAATTGATTCAATGAGAAATCTTGAAAAGTTCGTGTCCAAGCATAGTTTTGTGGAGAATGGAAATTGTCATCAAAAATTTCTTTTGTTTTGTTCACGGGAAAATCCCCAAATCAACTGAAAATTTTCGATACTCTTAGGTTTCTGAAAATCCCAAATATGAATAATTAAATAGACTAGGAAGAGATTTGTCCTTTTGAGACTGATTGCTGATGTAGATTCTGGTGATGTAGAGACTCTCCCTTTTGATGTAGCTTTGTATCTTCAACTGTGTTATCGATGTTTGCTTGAAGACACAATTTCTCTCTTGAAATTTTCTCTTTTCCTCCCAAAAATTTTAGATCCAGTGAAGTCTAACTCTCCCAATAGCTAATTTCTTTGAATCTTCTTCAATCTAACAATTAGCAGTTCCCTGTTTCTAGCGCCAAAATGTAGTTGCAGGAAATCCCACAACACACCCCTCATCATATCTTGATAATAATTTCTAGATCTAAACTTATTTGATATGAAAATAAAGATAAAAATCCTAAAATTATAAATGGAGACACAAGAATTTACGTGGTTCGATCAATTTGATCTACATCCACGGGGTAGGGTTTTTCACTATGATTATTTAAATTACATAAGTATTACATTGGGAATCCATTAATGAGTATTTGGAGCTCTAAATCTAGTTTTAGGGGAAGAAGATGATAAAGAAAATAAAGTCTTTCTCTCTCTAAAAATATCTCTCTCTGAAATAATATTCCTCTCTCTCCCTCTTACCAAAATTGTCTCCCTCTCTAAAGTGTCTCCCCCTTTTCTCTCTCCTGCCTTTCTCTTTATATAGGATATTACATAGTGGATGACAACTCACATACAGCTCATATTCTCGCAAGCTCTTGTCACCTTCTCGCAGGTTCACTCTATAATTTCGCAAGTTACTCATACTTTCCTCATGAATTATGTATATGTCGTCTGCTACGTCATTCTTTAAGTACTCTGCGAAGTCTTCGCGAATTCTTATTAGTCATAATTTCGCTGGCACGTAGTTGTTGCGAGATTCTGCTCCTACAAGAGTAATGGAGAATTGGAATGTAATATGATTACAAAAGCAATGGTTAATGAATTTCATGAAAGTATCAGAGGGAGAATACACAAAAGAGATTTTGAAGGAAAGAAGATTATAACAGTACAGAAAGCATCATCCTTGAAAGAATGGGAAAAACAGAAGATTATGTTCACCGCAACGGAGATATCAGGAGAGAATTTAAATCACACATCTCCATTAGTGATTACGATAAGTGCAAGCAAAGAAGAAGGAAAATTAACAAAAACAATGGAAGAATGGGCAATAAATAGAACTTTGGTGGACACAGGGAGTTCAGTGAATATAATGTTTTATCATGCTTATAAAAAATTTGGGTACAAAGTTGAAGAAATGACTTCCGCAACATATCATATCTATGGTTTCGGCAAATCCATAACAAAACCTAAAGGGGAAATAAAAATACGAATTTTGTTGGGAGAAATTGAAACACATGTGACGTTATGTGTAGTGGATATGGAATCACCATATAACATGCTATTGGGAAGACCATGGATACATGCAATAAAAGCTGTAGCATCAACATTTCATCAATGTGTCAAATTTCCTATACCGAGTGGAATTGGAGAAATCAGAGGAGATGCGATAAAGGAAGAATATATCATCAAATCGAAGTAAAACATTATGAAGAACAGGTGAAGAGGCGAAAAGATCGCAAGAAGATGGCAAAAGCGGCGAAAAAGGAAGAAGAATTTAGAACTTACATGATAAGAGTAGAAGAAGGAAAAGGAATATATGGTGAAGAGAATGATCTCGCGAAGGAAGTAAAAGGACCAATGCCCATGGGAGAACCGAAGGCTAGCTACACTGCGGCAGAACCAACAAAGGAAGTGAATATTGGAACTGAAGAAGAACCCAAGATGTTAAAAATCGGGACTAAAATGGAGATAGATGAGGAAAGAAAGACTATTGATTTTTTGCGAGATTATAAAGACATTTTCGCGTGGGATATGGATGAGATGCCTGGAATAGATCCATCTATAGCGTGCCATAAATTAGAGATTGATAAAAATGCAAGACCATTCAAGCAGATAATTAGAAAAATTACAACAGCATATCATCCTCAAATAGAAGAAGAGTTACAAAAGATGCTTGATGCTGGAATTATTAGACAAGCAAAATACCCCGAATGGATAGCGAATATGGTCGTAGTCCCAAAAAAGAAAAAAGGGATAAGAATTTGCATAGATTTTACCGATCTAAACAAAGCTTGTCCAAAAGATAGTTTTCCTTTGCCAGATATTCCGCAAATGGTTGAATCAGCAGCAGGTAATGAAAGGATATCCTCTCTTGATGGATACAAGGGATACAATCAAATTCCTCTCGCTGAAGAAGACCAAGAACATACTGCCTTTTTCGCTCCAAGGGGATTATACTGTTACACAAAAATGCCATTTGGTGCGAAATCTTTGGAGCAACATACCAAAGGATGGTAGAAAAAGTGTTCGAAAAATGGATACATAAAACGCTAGAGGTATACGTGGATGACATGTTAATAAAAAGTAAAGAAGCAAAAGATCATGTACGAGATTTGAAGGAAATTTTTTGACCAAATGAGACATTTCAACATCAAAGTAAATCCGGAAAAGTGTACCTTTGGGGTGGCATCTGGAAAAAATTTAGGATACATTGTTTCAAAAGAAGGAATACAAGTCGATCCAGAGAAAGTACAAGCAATTCGCGATATGCCGACACCAAAGAATAAAGTGAAAGATGTGCAAAAGTTAAATGGACTATTAGCTTCGCTAGGAAGATTTATCTCGCGATCATCTGATAAGTGCAAGCATTTTTTCAACATACTTAAAAAGGGAGCGAAATTTAGATGGACAGATGAATGTGAAAAGGCATTACAAGGAATAAAAGAACATTTAATGGATATATCAATCTTACAAAAAGCAGAGCCGGGGGAAGAATTACTAATTTACCTTGCGACAACCTCGCATGCACTAAGCGCAGTATTATTGCGAATGGATGCAGGAGTGGAAAAGCCAATCTATTACATCAGCAAAAAATTCAATGCCGCGGAGAAAAATTATTCAAAAATTGAAAAACTAATTCTAGCATTAGTTTACGCAACATTTAAACTTCGCATCTACTTCGAAGCACACACGGTAAAGGTAATGACAAAAGTACCAATTGAGTCAGTGATGAAAAATTCAAAAAGGTCAGGTAGGGTTGAAAGATGGAATGCTCAAGTAAGTTATTGTAAACTCAAATATGAAATATTATCCTCACCCAAATCACAAGTTGTTGCAGACTTTTTAGCAGAATTTCCATTAGAAGAGGATGAAGCAGTGGACGAAATGATGGATATAGAAGAAGAACATGGAAATCCAAGGGATTTATTAACTGAGCCAAACAGATGGGAAATATTGGTAGATGGATCGTCTAATGGAGAAGGTAACGGAATTGGGATCATTATAATTTCGCCAGAAGGCAATAAAATGGCTTTTTCTTTCAGATTGGAATTTGCATCTACCAACAATGAAACAGAGTATGAAGCTATAATACATGCTTTGCGATTTGCAATAGAGATGAAGTTGGAGAATGTAAGAGTCACCCGGTGATTCCCAGTTAGCTATTCGCCGAGGATAAAAGAAGAATATACTACAAATGAACCATCCATGAAAAAATACAAAAAACTTGTTGAAGAATTATCGGCGAAGATACCAAAAATAAAATGGAGACACATATCAAGAAGAGACAATAGACTCGCGGATGCTTTTGCTTTTATATCAAGTATGATGACAGATCCAACTGCGAGATGCATAAAAATACAGACACATCTATCACCATCAATCAACAAAGAGGAAGAGGAAGAAGCAGAAGTAATGCTCATAGAAGATGAAACACAAAGACCCAATTGCGAAGATTGGAGAACAGAACTTCATGCTTATCTAATGAAAGGAGAAACACCAAGAAATAGATTAGAGATGCACAAATTAAAAATCCGTGCAACAAATTATGAATTAAGAGACGGGGTATTGTACCGAAGATCCTTTAATGGACCCTCACTTAGATGTTTAACACGAAAGGAAGGAGAAGTAATGTTAAAAATGTTACACAATGGGGATGCTGGCAATCACAGTGGTGGAAGATCTCTAGCACATAAGGTGAAAATGCAAGGCTATTATTGGCCATATATGCATGAAGATGCGAAACAAATATCAAGACGTTGCGAAGATTGTCAAAGGCACGGGAAGAAAATACATGCACCAGGAGCACCATTAACTTCTTCAACAAGTGTATGGCCTTTTGGAAAGTGGGGGTTAGATATTGTGGGACCATTTTTGCAGTACAGGGAAGAGGAGATATCTGATTGTCGCTAAGGATTATTTCACAAATTGGGCAGAAGTAAAATCAGTACAACACATTCGCGATAAAGATATTTTTACCTTCATATTCGAAAACATAATATGCAGATTTGGAATTCCAAAGACAGGTTGGTATCGACAATGGGAAACAGTTTGAGGACAAAATATAGAGTTGTTGCTTAATGCATTTCAAATAAAATGTGGGAAATCAACTCCTTTATACCCATGAGCCAATGGACAGGCGGAAGCAACAAATAAAACAATCGCAGAGATATCGAAGAAGAAGAAGTTAGAAGGACATAATAAGGCATGGTTTGAACAAGTGCATAATACAGTATGGGCTTACAATACAACAAGGCGAGAAGCTACGGGAATGTCACCATTTTTTCTAACATATGGAGTTGAAGTTGTACTTCCGACAGAAGTTATTATTCCAACAACAAAGAGAGAAGCTTGGGAGAAAAATCTTAGTGCGGGTAACATTTTGGTTAAATTAGATGAATTAGAGGAAAACAGAGAAAGAGCATTACAGCATATGGAGAATTACCAGCGAAGATTAGCCAGAGAATATAACAAACGTGTCAAGACACGCGAATTTCAACCAGGTGATATGGTATTGCGAGAAACACCAATATATCAGCGAGAAAGTGGTGGAAAATTGGCGAAAAAGTGGGATGGACCTTATATCATCAAGGAGATAGTTGGAGCAAGGGCATATAGATTAATGGATCCTGAGGGCAAAGATGTGGGCCAAAGATTGGATAGACCGTGGAATAGATTGTATCTCAAGAAATATTACCCATAGAAGATGGAAGGGAAAGACTAAGTTGCGAAATGTTGATTGAATGAAATGAAATGAATTCATATGAAATGTTCCTGCGACAGAGTGATTGCGAAACTGCATAAAATAAAGAAAGAATGTGCGAATATCTCGCAAATGAAATAACAAGAGATAATCAAAAATGAATGATTGAACGAATTGACAGAAATGAAAGAATGAGTGAATGGGACGAACCTTTATGGCGTACACCCTAGTTCGCGAATGATATTTCGTAAGAGGCAAATGTAAGACCTAAAGTGCGTCATATAAGGGGTATCTCTTGACATGGCTCGGGGAAAAGGTTACACCGCCCCTGGAACTGAGTCATGAAAATTTGGGGTCAATAAAGCCCATCCGGGGAGATACCTTAGATTTCCAACTATATATATAAGGTTATACCCTGGTTGGACGACCGAGGGTCTCTTCCAAGGAGTCGGTGTATGACCAAGGCGCCGAGGTACACGGTTGAGCCAAGAGTGCACAGGGCATTTGAAGTGTCTCGGCCATTCTTGGCAAGTCTTGGCACATGCTGCACTCGGCCCGAAGAAAACTCCACTTAGGGTGCGAGTCTCGTAACCATAAGCCCTATAGGTATAAGGGATAAGAGGTGCGAAAACAACTAGTTGTTGTTAAGACCGGATGGGAGGAGCTAGTCTTGTATGGCCGATGTACGCCTCCTTGAAGGGGCAACCAGGGGGAGATGATAAGGGCGGCACCCTCCATTAGGGAGCTGATAAGTGTCTTAAGACTCAAATGTCATGAGGCTCTATTTTCGCAAGAAAATTTAGGCTTGTCATATTTGTGCGATGATCCTGAAGAGGCAATAATACTAACGCGAGGGTAAGACGAGATCAATGGGTCTTTACATGAAAATATAAAGACGTCCTGCGATTTTGTCGCAAAGACGGCAATGTCATGGGGCTTTATGTTCGTAAGAATATTTAGGCCTGTCATATTGTCGCAAGAAAAATATCATGCAGAGGCAAAAATACTAAAGAAATGATAAGACAAGATCAATGGGTCGTTACATGAAAGTGTAAAGACGTCCTGCGATTTTGTTGCAAGACGTCAATGTCATGGGACTTTATGTTCGTAAGAATATTTAGGCATGTCATATTGACGCAAAAATGAGGGGTGGCAAAATAAGACCTTTAACTAGGAAGGCAAAATAAGACCACACAAGAGCAATGGTAAGGCAAGATCAATGGGTCATTACATGAAAATGTAAAGACGTCCTGCGATCTTGTCGCAATGATGAATTTCAACATAAATGAAGATAATGGAAAACAAAATAGCAATTATTAAACATCAAAAATTATACTCGTTGAAAGAAAGAGTAATAATAAGCAGATGAACACATCTAAAAGATGATGGAAGTACGTAAGGAAGTAATGATACAAGAAGAAAAATTACAAGAGAAAGTCAATTCTCAAATATCAGTTTTTTTCACCAGAAGGAGATACTGGGCTTTCTTCAGCAACTTTATCCATATTTTTGCCAGTTATTATATTTCCACCAGATCCTCCCTCACCCAGATCATCATTGACAATTTTACTAGGAGGGATTGTCTCTTCATTTGCGAGCTCTTCGCCACTATTGTAGTCAAAATCATTTGTCGGGAGAATTAGGAACTTCATCGTCGCTTACTTCTAGAGGTTCGATACATACAGGATCAAGAGATTTGGATAGTAGAACATCATTCACAACAACTTCGTCCTTAAGATGAAATTGACGAAGGAGTGCTTTCTGATGATTTCTACTCTCTATATCTTTGATCGGACATATAATCGAATCTTCTTTTCGCACGATCGCGAGAACGAGCAAGGGAAGCAGTGAGTATTCCATTTTCTTTGCGAATTTTTGAATAGTCAGAATTTAGAGTGGCAATAGAGGAATGAATATTTTTCTCAGAATCTGCAAAATAAAAGAACATAGAAAATTATTCAGATTTTTGGAATTCGCAAGGAAAATATCACAAAATAATAAATAAATGGATTAAGGTAGTCAAATAATATGACTACCTGTAAGATATTGGATTAAAGCCGAACAACTATTCTCCAAGTGATCCATGGCATTATCAAAATTATCTCCAATTAAACCTTTCAGTCGAGATCGCAAGCTTTTTTCGTTCGAAACAAGTAAGGCATTTTCTTTCGCAAGAGAAGAATTGGACTTTTCTAACTTGGAACATTGATCCTTGAATTGGTTTGCCTTACACTTAAGGTTATTCTACCCTGGATAATTTTATCCTTCTCGTGATAACTTCTTCGAGTTGATTTCTCGTGAACGAAGAGATTGTTCTTGTTCTTTACATATTTTTTGACAAACATCGACATTGCGAGTAAATCGCCACCTTGTTTGTGAGTTCGCTTCTCTTGAGAAAGAATTCCATTCTCATCTGATAAAGTTTCCAACTCCAAATTAGCTTTAGTCAAAGAGTAAGAGAGGCGAGACAATTCATTACTTAATGAGCCTTGTTCCTGAACTAAGTCAGCATTTTCTTTAGAAAGATTATCTATTTGATCAACAGAATATGTATGAAGATTATCTAATTGGTTATATTGCTCCATCCAAGCATCTCTATCCATTCGAGCTTCTTCAACAGTAGATTCCAACTGATATATCTCCATTTTTCGCTTCTGGTTTAAAGCTTCATGGCGAACAAGGGCTTGAGGTTCAAAAAAAAAAATGGAGAATATAGAGGAAAGATTGTACCTTTCAATTCTTCGTTCTTCTTGCGAAGATTATCACGATCCAGCGAAACATTTTGAAGTTTTTGATTCTCGAGTTGGAGAATATTACACTTTGCAGTCATAGCTTGGAGATCATTCTTCAAAGTATTAACTTCTTGCTCCAAAGATGTTTGCGAAATTCTATCGGAGCCAAGGTATTTGCTCAAAACCTCGCAGACATCAGATTTGATAGGATCAACAGAAGTCTTCTTGGCATCGTTCACAATATCTGACAGAACTTTGAAGGCCACGTCTATTCCTTCCAAATTTTCCTTAGTAAGAGGGATTTGCTCAGGTAAGGAAGAAATGACGATAGAAGAAGGAAGAGATGAGTCATTTTTTGTTAAAGGAATGTCATGAGAAGAGGAAATCTCATGAAGATCAATGATTGGGGAAACGGTAGAGGCATTGACAATAGAAGAAGAAATAGGCTCATTCGCAACGGGACTGTTATGAGGGATTTGATCTATAAAATTCAGGCACGGGAGAAGGATTATCAACAATATTTTCGCAAGTAGAAACAGTGGGTTTATCTTGCGAAGATTTCGCAGGAGGAGTTGTAAGTTTGAATATAGGAAAGGAAACAACAGGTGCAACAGGTTTAGAACGGCGAGGTTTCTTGGGGGACCTATCAACATTTTTGTCATCCTGCGAATTACAAGTTAAATAAGAAACAGAGGCAACAATATTGTTATTAAAAGAGTAAATGTTTCTTAAATACCTTGCTATTCGCAGGCTTTCTTTTAGTGGCAGTGGATTTCGGTTGCGAGCCCATGGAGATATTAGGGTTCACAATGGTGAACTTGGTGTTAGATTTGTTCTTGCTAAAACAAAAACGGCAGGGGAGTCATTAAAAGAAGAACAGTATCAAAACAAAACAACTTCAATAAGAGAGATCAATCACAAAATGATCAAATTCAGCAAAATTAACAAACCTTGATGGCTCCATAGAAACATTAGCAGAAAAAGAAAAATGAGAACAGTAGCAGAAGAATAGTAGCAGAAAAATGATGAAGAAGACGATGAAGAAAAACAGCAGAAAAAAGTTGCAGACGATGAAGAAGACGAAGTAAAAGAAAATAAATACTTTCACAAGGAATTCTACTTTAAATAGACAAGAAAAGAGTGCTTAGGATAATATTAAATGTGCGGTAGGTAAAAAGGGAAAATTTTAGATACGTGTAAACAGTCATTCCTAAATTCACGGAATCTTGTCGGCAAAAAATTGATGGAAAACAAACGATTGCGGCATTTCAAAATATTGGTTCTCATGACATTCTCTTCTTCGCAGAGAAGACATGAGAAGAGGCAAGATGTAGGATCAGAATACCGCGACATCAATACTTCGCGAGATTAATAAACGACAGCATTGCGAAATGTCGCAAATGAATAATATAAATGACGGATGAATGACGATAGCCAAAACACGAGAAAGATGTGAAGACTTAGCGAAATTTAGGATAGTTGCGAGATTATATAATTATACACTTGCGGTATTTCGCAAGTGATTCCCGAAAATAAAGGACGGCTTTAGTTTGTCGTCCAATGTGTAATACCCTATATAAGGAGTCGAATAGAACTGTTGAGGGGATCTTTTTCCGAGTGTTGGGCAAGTCATTAGGAGAGAGAAAGTTTGTAGTGATTGTAATTTCTTTAGCTCTTTTCCATTTTATCTTGTAAACATTCAAGGAATTAATCAATAAAAATCATTATTGTTCATCTTTAAATGTCTTAGTTGTGTGGATTCTTGTGAGGGGTGTAGTGTAGGATTTCCTGCAACTACACGATTCCCCGACCATCTATCATTCTCGAATGCACCTTCAATCTCTATCAAACTCCCACGTATAGTCTTCATCAACAAACTCCTTCCGCACAACATCATTCAGTCATTATCGATCCACCAGACTCGATATAATCTTTTCCACTGCCATCGATGGCTATCAACTTTGTCCATTACCTAAAGCTTCATCAACCAGCAGCATCTTCATCATCTCTGCCAACGAACAACTCCTTGTCTTTCTGCCACAACTCCACATACATTCTCCGTTTGACAACAGCATCAGTTCCACCAAGATTCTATATTATCGATCCCATGGCAAACCAGCAGCATCAGACTAGTCTACAACCAATATTTCAGCTGAATAAAATTCATCCTATATGCTGAACTGAAGTTGCTTCATCTCCCATTCTTCTCGTGACCACTCGAGCCTCCATTAATCTGTCACAAATCTTCCAGGGACCATAACTTCCATGTTGTAACAATGAATAACTGTGTTTGCTTCCAAATGAGTTCCTCCTCGAATACCAGCCAGAACCCATGTCTTCACTTCCTGGATTCCAGTTCAACTCCAACTGCAAAACATCACCGGCTTCTTCGAACTTCAGGCCAGTACCGAGACCGACAATAGCTACAGCACTACCTTGTTGTCTAACCAACTGCCGTTAACATTCCATTTCTGCAAACTCACATCTTTAACCAGTATTTGTTGTAGTTCTACGAGCAAGCGATCGTGTGAGTTTCTTCACCCTTTGGCAACTACTGAGTTTAACCACCATGGATCCATCGTTCTTGCTGCTGTTGAAGGAGCCTTGAACGATCACTACCACTGCCTATCTTCCGAGACTAGAACGACTTCAATGGCATCTCCATCTCCAGTTCGAGTATCCAAAAGCAACACAATACTGTTGCTAACGATCTCCATAAATATCTCTATTCTTTGCTGCTTTCGGTATCTTCTTTTCCCTGTGATTCACACTCGAACCAACACCTTCTGCTTCTCGACCAAATCCGGCAACAACACCAACTCCAGTTCATCGTCTCGCTGCCATGTCCATTCATGCATCACATGTCCACTCATTTATTAACTTTTATGGACTCCATTTGGTAAGCTAGTGCCTTTTCAACTTCCAAGTGTGGCTCCACGTTCTTAAGCAAATAAGTAAAAACTTCTTTGTTGTCTTGTCCTCTCTGACCATGAGTTCATTAGTGGGATTAACAAAATTAAACAGGCAGCCAAGTTAACTCGTGTTCTTTGGTGCCATGAACTGAGGTATAGGTATTTTGAGTCACAAATGCCTCTTTAGCTGCAACTTCGTCATTTATCTTTGAATGACCGGATTTATATGTACTTTCTGCAAAAGCACTAAAATAATGTCATTAGCCAAATATATCGAGTCCTAGCTAATATAAATATGAGTATAGAATGTAGCATTTACGTGCTTATCACTGGCTGCTTGATGATTTCCTTTGGTCACCTTGCTCCTTCTTTTCCATTGAAAGATATGAGATGTCTCTTTCATGGTTTTATTTTTCTGGTTTTGAATCAATGGGTAATGATTTTATGAGGGTTTGGGTTTACTCGATACTTTTCCTTGAGATGATTCAGGAGTAAAGAGATTTCTAAAAGGGAAATGATACTTCGATTAATTGATAAATTGAAACCCTAATTATGAATGCAAGTAGTGCAATCATTTTGGAGGAATTACAAATATTGTATTAAAAGGGAAATTGCTAGAGGGAACACTAAAAGGAATGTTGGAGGAAAGGGCGGCGTGACATCTTAGGTATTGAAGGGCTTGATCCAGCGGCTGTGTATTACTACACCTTCTAACTTGTTTGCATTGATGAGCTTGCAATAACCTCCCAAAATAACTTCTGCCACTAGGTACGGCTCGTCTTTCCCTTCTGCGGATTCAGACGGAGCAGGTTGAGCAGCAACTCTCACTACCAGATCTTCAACTTGAAATGGGTTTGGGTGTTGCACCGTTACTTGATTATTAGATTCCCCATCTTTGACTGTGATAGCTTCTAAACTCTTGATAAAATACTTGAAAGGACCAGCATCCCATTCCCATCTCCTAGTAACGGCTGGGTTGACAATCGGATCGAGTCCCCAAGCCTTGGTGGAAGGAGGAGTGACTGGTCGCAAAAGGGTTGTTCAATAAGACTTAATTGTGTCCGAAATCTGCGAACAAATGCTGATGCGCTCTCTTCAGGCAGCTGCGTCACATTCGCGAGTTGTTGATACGGCAACAAATAGTCTTCAGGATTGGATGGCTTTTTGGAGACCCTTTTCAGGTATAGACACTGGCAAAGGACATACTCCTAGCTTCGCCTTATTTTCATGTATCCATGAGCGGCCCAAGACCATATCATAATTTGGGTACTCTTTAACTATATGAAACTTGGCGTGTGTTAGAGCATCTCCCACCCTGATTTCGAGATTGATGTACCCGTAAGTGTTTCTGGGCTCTCCTTTCGAGTTTTTGATTATGGTTGGATAGTGAACGGCTTCCTGCTTTGAAATCCTTGCAGCTCTCAGAGTCTTGGCGGTTACAATGTTGAAGTCAGAGGCCGCGTCAATCAGCGTGCTGTCAAACTCAACATCCTTCAAGTGAGCAGTGGTTAGGAGTCCGTAGTTGCATCTATCAGTCGTGCTCTCCAGGAGAGGTTGGGGTTTGGGAACGGCTTCCCTGGCTGGAAACAGCTGCTTTCCTGATACAATATGGTTGAGGGATCCAAATACGTCTTGACGCTGCGCCTTGGAGAAATACAGAATCTCACATAAATGCTCCATCATAGACTGTACGGTCTTGTGGACGGAGTCCCCAGAAATCATGCAGCTCCTGACGGGAATAGGATCTCTGTGAACTCCTTCAGTGCCTAATTGAAGTTCTCCTGCATCTACCTTTTCCTTGAAAATGCGTTTCAATTTGTTGCAGTCACTGGTTGGGTGATTGACGAACCTATGGTAACGACAATATTTGGGATTTGCCATTTCTTCCTCGGTTGGTGGACGTCTGAGAGGAGGTAGCTTGATGGCGTCAACTTGAATCCACGCTTCCAGGAGTTCAATTACTTCCTCAATTGGAAATGGGAAGTTTGGAGCAGCATCTCCAGTTTCTTGTTGTTGTACATGGGTCTTAGCCGCGGCCTTCCGGGGTGGAGTTGTCTGATGTGCTGGTTCCGCACGTTTGGGTTGTTGTTCCGATTCTGGATCTTTCCTCTTTCCTCCTTCACCCACTACGCTTACAGAGGGACCGGTATTATATTGCTTGTTGATGAGGCGCATGTTTCCTCGAGTCTCGCGTGCATCTTCACTCCTGGATGGTCTGGTTCTTTCCAACAGTGCCGGTGTTGTTGTAGTCGACCGCTTAGCAGCTTCATGGAGTTCAGAGAATGTATGGAAGTGCAGGTTCTCCAGTAAAGCACGATAGATGGGAACCATACCGTTAATACATGATTGTATCCGATAAGTGACTTTGAAAATTCTTTCAGGCGGAGGACATGATTGTATTCGTGCTCTCCTAAGGATTCCAGAAAATGAGAGATGTGTTCACGAGCGTTATCAGTACGATCATAAAGGGAAAATTGGGGAGAATAGTATCCTCTAGGGAGAGGAACTCTTTGCACATCAAACCAATGTCGGGGTTATCAAACCAACGTCGAGTATAGACCAAGGATGTTTGGACACCAAGGATGCAGTTATCCTAATTGCAGTTTTCCTGGCTCTTAGGATAGTTTGCTAGAAATGCAAACTTAGGTATTTATAGACCAAGGATGTTTGGACACCAAGGAATTTCCAAAACCAAAGATATTCTCAAGATATGCAATGAATAGCAAAATTCGGTTTTCCTAATTCCAATAAATGCTTGTCCAATATTTCCGAAATGTCTCAAGAAAATCTCCAATTAGTAAATGCACATTTACTAATTTTTATTTTCTAGAACTACACATTAATTGCTGGTAATTAATGTATATAAAATTAACAACCTTAATTAAAAGATTCTTAATTTATTTCGGCACAGGATCTCCTTGAGTACTAAGGAATATCTTTGAACAATAAATGATAAGATTTACCGCTCGTTTTCAAAGTATGTTGACATATTTTTACTGTAAATACTTATTTCATATTTACATGGATTTACATTCTTGGAATCGGTCATACCACACTTCCAAACAAGTTTAGAATTGGTTTCCGTGTACTCCAAGACTACTATGTGATTGATCAAATACCAAATCACATACATGGGTTCAATCAGTTCTACCAAATTATAGGTTGAAACAAAAAGATTGTGGTGTATTTGGGTACCCTCGTCTTTTCAAGTTCCATTTTACCATCATCCTCTGCAACTCTAGATCAAGTTCGACTTCCTCATTTCTACAGAGCCCGTGAATAAGGGTGTTACATGTAACAACATTAGGACGAATACCTTGTTCAGTCGTTCTCTCAAACACTCTAAAGGAAGAACCTACCAATCCTTGCGTACAAAGACCCTTAGACAGAGTATTGTAAGTAATTGTATCAGGGACATAACCCCTCTAGTTTGAGTGAAGCTTATATCATAAGAGAAGATTCTCAAGAATAAACAAACTTGGTGCAATCAAAGTTTCAACAACCGTTAGTCAATAAAATCAATTGAAAACTAATAACACTGCAATTATTTGTATTTTTGTTTTGACAAAAAAATTTATTTCTTTTTGAAATTTTATTGTGTCAAAAATTGCTACGCTTTTGCTCTAAATTTTTCTCTGTGAGAATGTAAAATTTATCGAGCTAAGACTTGTGAAATTTTTCGCTCGGCAAAATACTGCGTTGCAAACAGTCTCTTTGGATTGCATCTTTCGTTGTTTTGGTTCTTTTCTCCTATGGGCCAAGTTTTCGTTCGTACGGGTGTTGATGGTGGTTTTTAGTTCAGGGCTAAAATTGTGAAACCCTGTGTTTTAATGTGCTTTCATTCTGCAAAGAAACGGATCCATTTAAAAGTGATGAGTGCCCAGGCCTCTTTACTTACATGTGTATTGAGCAATTCAGTATATTTATATGAAATTTATCCAGAATGGTGCGTGTAGCAACAATCCCAAATATTCTGTAAATTTATGAGTATTTATTCTATGCCATGTTCCCCAGTTGAACTCTTAATACTGACATGACATGACGACTAATGCTCGCTCCCAGCCGAGTAGCATGAATCTCTCGAAGTGTCAGGATTAAGAGGTGTGGGGAAGTACTCAATCAGAGGCACGCAAAGTTATGTTGTCATTTGATATTAAATTAGTGATTTTTTGTATGAGTATGCAAAATCCGCCAAAAATTGATTGATTTTGCGGAAACCCGCAAAATTCAGTTCTTTAACCTAATTTTATCAATTTGCAAAAATTAGGTTTTTTGCGCCCTGCGCGATGGTTCGAACCCTATTGGTCGAAGCTAAACCTAGGCAAACTAGGAAATTGATCCATCAGGTAGGAGCAAGATCCTACCAAAAATCAGAAAACAAAAAATAAAGAGGAATTGCGGCAAGTAAGAACAACGACAAGAGGAGGCGTGGCCGCGCCACTTGGCCGACCGATTTGCTCCAGCAGCAGCATACTGCTGCCGCAAAACAATCTTGGCCGCCTGACTTCTCCAGCCGAATTGACCCGCCTGGATTCAATCTCAATCAACGGGAGAGGTGCAGATACGCTCACCAGTGGCCCAGCTATTGTGCTCATATGATCGATCCTAGTAATTGGTGTGACCGATCCTAGTAGTTGGTGTGATCGATCATGAGTGTGTGTAACCGATCCTTGTAATTGGTGTAACCGGTCCCGGTAACTGGTGTGACTGATCACAAGCAATATCATGTGGAGATGGAACCGATCTTCGTAACTGGTGTAACCGATCCTAGTGACTGGTGTGATCGATCACAAGTGTTTCCATATTTAGGTATAACTGATCCTAGTGATTGGTAGAACCGATTGAACCCATGTATGTGATTTGAAATGATTAATCACATAGTAGTCTTGGAATACAGGCAAACCAATTCTCAACTTGTTTGGAAGTGTGGTATAACCAATTCCGAGAATGTAAATCCATGTAAATATGAAATAAGGATTTACAGAGAAAAGATGTCAACATACTTTGAACACGAGCAGTAACTCTTATCATTTATTGTTCAAAGATATTCTTTGGTACTCAAGGTGATCCTGTGCCAAAATAAATTAAAAATCTTTTAATTAAGGTTGTTAGTTTTATATGCTTTAATTACTGGCAATTAATGCATATCTCTAGAAAATAAAAATTAGTAATGTGCATTTACTAATTGGAGATTTTCTATTGAGAGATTTCGGAAATATTGAACAAGCATTTATTGGAATTAGGAAAAACAAATTTTGACATTCACTGCATATCTTGAGAATATCTTCGGTTTTGGAAATTCCTTGGTGTCCAAAAAACCCTTGGTCTATAAATACCTAAGTTTGCATTTCTAGCAAACTATCCTTAGAGCCAGGCAAACTTCATTTCTTGTTGTTTCTGGTGGATCCGTCTATTCGGAGAGGAAAGTATCATAATTAGGTGAAATCTCTTACGACCGTTCGTTCATAGACTTCTGAGGGATCAAGAAGCTCTACGAGTACCGTTGGTGGGAAACTAGATAATTGCATTGTTATTAGTTTTCTATTTATTTGATTGACTAACGGTTGTTGAAACTTTGATTGCACCTAGACAAATGAGTTTATTAGATTAAACGGAAGAGCCTTTGTCAACGACTCATCTATATCTTGTAGCAAGATTGATTAGAGTGGTTACCAAACAGATTCTTCCTTTGATGTTTGGAATATGATCCAAAGGAATAGCTATTCACGTGCGTGACTCTAGAAGTCGAAGGCGCAGGGATACTGAGGGAAATAAGTAGCTAGGGGTAGTCTGCTTGGTCTCAACTATACGAAGTTGGTATTAGATTTTGTATAGCAGATTAATTCCGAGAGTATTCAAAACTGGACTAGGTCCCGGGGTTTTCTGCATTTTCAGTTTCCTCGTTAAAAAAATCTTTTTGTGTCTTTTACTTTTCTTTTCAGCAATTATAATTGTTTTATTATAATTAAAAGTAAAATACACATATACGTGAACTCCGTAAATACTTGATAGTGATCCTATAGAGTTTGGTTATTACAGAACTTATTATCAAGTAACATACTTCGTCGTTGTATTATCTCGATCTTGTATCCATGGTCAATCACACAAGTTATCTTATTTTTGTATTGTCTCGATCTCATATCCATAGACGATCACACGAAGTGTGAACCGAATTGTAGTACTGTATCGACTATGTCCATAGACGATCACATTCGGTAGAGGACTTATAGGTTGAAATAAAAAAAATTGTGGTGTATTTGGGTACCCTCGTCTTTTCACATACTTCTATGACATATGAAAAAGCGAGTGTCCAACAACCACACCCAATATTTCGTTCGGCAATCTGAATAGACAAACTCCAATATACTTTCAAGAGAATCAACTAGACAGTCAAACTCAATCTATAGAAAAGTATATCAAAGAGTTATATCTCAATTTCTCAATTCAATCTGCAATCAAACAAATAGGAATTTGCGAGCCCGATTGAATAAGAGAAATAACTTGGACGGTATCACAAACCAATATCCAAGTGTCAATCAATTCAATCAACACTCCAAAGGTCGGATTCAAGAACTGATTGAACTTAACGCACAACCTGCGATATTTCTATTATATAACAAAATATAATGCGGAAAATAAATAACACAGACACCATAATTTTGTTAACGAGGAAAATCGGAAATGCAGAAAAACCCCGGGACCTAGTCTAGCTTTGAACACCACACTGTATTAAGCCACTACAGATACTAGCATACTGCCAATGAACTTCGGACTGGAATATAGTTGAGCCCTAATCAATCTCACATTGATCAAGGTACAGTTGCGCTCCTTACGTCTCTGAACCCCAGCAGGATTCTACGCACTTGATTCCCTTAGCTGATCTCACCCACAACTAAGAGTTGCTACAACCCAAAGTCGAAGACTTGATAAACAAATCTGTCTCACACAGAAAAATCTATGGGAATAGATAAATCTGTCTCCCACAGAAATACCTACGAGTTTTGTTCCGTCTTTTGATAAATCAAGGTGCACAGGAACTAATTGATAAACCAGACTTATATTCCCGAAGAACAACCTAGTATTATCAATCACCTCACAATAATCTTAATCGTATGGAAGCGAAACAATATATTGTGGAATCACAAACGATGAGACGAAGATGTTTGTGACTACTTTTAATCTTACCTATCGGAGATAAATATCAAGCAAATCTTAGCAAAGATAATACTCAATCACGATAGTAAAAGTAAGATCAGAACACGCAACTACAGAGTAAATAGTTGGGTCTGGCTTCACAATCCCAATGAAGTCTTCAAGTCGTTAACCTAGAAGGTTTTGTGAAAAACCTAAGGTTAAAGGAGAATCGACTCTAGTCACAACTAGTATCACACAGAAGGTGTGGGGATTAGGTTTCCTAGTTGCTATAGTTCTCCTTTATATAGTTTTCAAATCAGGTTTTGCAATCTAAGTTACCTTGGTAACAAAGCATGCAATATTCACCGTTAGATGAAAACCTGATTAGACTCCAGCTAATATCTTTCAACCGTTAGATCAAACTTAGCTTGTTATACACAAATGAGATGTACCTTCATTTAGGTTTGAGTAATCGTACCTAAACTTGTACACTAGGTTGGCTCAACAATAGTTAACTGAGGTTAGCTATATGAACACTCTCATATCAACCTTATTCATCTTAACCACAACTAGTTCAAATGACTCAAATGAAACTAGTTATAGAGTTATTCAATTGCTATATTCTCATAGAAGTATACAAGAACACAATTGAAGCAAAATCGGTTTGATTCACCCGAATAAATTCATGAACATTATAGCCACTGTTTGCAAAGAACGCATTCCTTATTATATAAATGTATTAGTTCATGAACAAACCTATTTTAGAACTTTAACCACTCAAGTATGCAAACATGTACGCATACTTAAGTAGCAGGTCTGAGTTTGGGTTCGCCAGTATGCAAACGTGTACGCATACTTCTAAACACAACAGAAATTCCCGGACTCAGTGTGGGTTCGCCAGTGCTCTAACAATCTCCCCCTTTGTCAATTTTAGTGACAAAACTATCAATACATATGGATTACAAAATAAATATCATATTTGTAGCTTCTCATCCAAATGCTTGATCTCCTTGGTTCTTCAACATTACTCGAAATCTTCGTCACTTCCAAGTACTCCAATGATTCTAAATGTGTTCAACCCAGCATCATAGTTGTAGAAGATCCGTTGCAATAACAATGAGAAAACAATTGCTCTCAATCATTGTTATACAATGTCATAGTATTATTACACAGCATCAAAGTTCAATTGTATCACAACATTGACAACAATATTATGGTGATATGTATCACTCCCCCTTAGTCAATACTTCATCTCACATGAAAACCACTCCCCCTTACATAATGATCCGTAAACCATATGTATTTGTAGTGTGAACTATACATTAATTCTCCCCCTTTTTTTCAATATAAATTGGCAAAGGTACGAAAACTAGTGGGATCCTCATGAATTTTCATAGAGATACTTCATGACCAAAAGAGAACTACATACCAACTTGTTTCGATGATTTCACATAGTTGAAACTTAGTGTATTCATCAAGGAGTTTATAAATATACAAGAAAAGTCCTACAATATTCCACAGCCGCACTCCCCACAAAGCACAAGTTCAATTAAGAACTCTCCCCCATAAAATGTCATTCCCGAAAGAACAACAAGAGCGACCTTACTTTCACAAGAAAAGAAGGATTTCTTTGGACATTAAAAAATCACATGAAACATGAATTTGTATCCAAAAATCTCAATTGAATTAACCACAAGAAAAATGATCAATTCAATTGGCCATGCTCAACATAAGAGAACTTATGGAGCAACACAATACATACACAAAGATGTAGATCAGGGAAAGACCAATACTGCGGAATAATCAAAGATTCATTCTATTTTTCATCACTATTTACACAATGACATATAATAGACTTAATCTTTGTAAACAAAAGTTCATCCTATCTTCCGTCAATATTTGCATAATGACATAATAGGCTTAACTTTTGTAGTCAAAAGTTCATTCTATCTTTAATCATTATTTTCATACCGACATGTAATAGAGTTAACTTTTGAGCATATATGGGACAATCAAGGTTCACGGACGTAAACAACATATCCCATAACTATTTGCAATATATAAAACCATAAAGATTAATACTGCAAAAATCATCTTCCAAATAACTTAGAATTTAAATAAATAAATCTAAAAAACATTGCAAGATGAAAACGTTGGCAATAGCTATGTGTACTCACAATAATGGCTATTCCAAACCCTAGTTATCCTTCTTAAAAACACAAGAATAAATTCTCATAAGAAGTTTCCTAGACAATAAGAACAAAAACAACTCTAAAAGAAAAGAAAACGATCACAAGCTAAAATCAGCGTTCATGTACGGAAGCTTCATGGGTTTCAAGACCTTCAAGTTTGTGACAGATGGTATCGACTGCATCTTCGGACACGATACACTTTTTGAGACGATCCTTAACATGTGTCTTCATGAGAGCGAGGTCAGAGTTAACCTTTTTCAACTCAGTTCTTAACATATCAAGTTTTTTTAAGGTATCAATAAGAAGCATTTTTGCATCGTTAAATTGACCGATAAAATCTTGAAAAACTTCAGCAGAAATCTCTTCATCATCCTCAATGTCTGAAAGATTATCAGGAGATTGAGTAGAGGTGTCATTGACTTCCACAAGAGATCTTTTCGCCTCTTCTTCGAAACCAAAACCCTTATCAAGAAAACCTTTTGCAAAGTTACAAGATCCCGAAGGAGATGTCATTCTTGATAAGAAATATAACCTGGAGTACACGTACTCTTCGAAAGTTGTTATTTAAATGGTTTCTCAGGAAAACAGATTTTAGGGTTTCCAAAGTTGGTTCGTGATATGTACCATGGGTACCCGTTGTTTTGGGGTAAAAACTGGTTCTGCTGGTTTTGGTAAATTTGGGTGTGCCGCCGAGAAACGAATCTAAACCCTAAATAAATACACTGCACGGGAGTACATTAGATTCGAGAGATCAATATGTACAATTCCGGCCTAAACCAAGAAATGGTCGTTCCAGACTTGTTTCGGTCACAAAGTGAAGGAGAAGAGTTGATCTTAGGGAGGGAAGCGAAGAAGGTGTTGAGATCGAAAATGTTGAATTTTGAAGGTGTGGTTGTTTTATGACTTGTATCAGAATATGGAACTGGCTTGCGGAATGTAAGCTATCAGTTCTTGGTGTTTTTTTGGATACTTATGTTGATAACACTGGTTTTTTTTTTTTGTCGAAATAGGTTGAAAAACTATTTAGACAAGTCATGATTGAGCGCACCCTGATCTCGTAGGAAGTGGATACAGTTAAGTGGTGGAGAAGTGGGGTTGTGTAAAAGGTGGCGACCATCACAATTCCATCATGAGGGAAGACTGGTCAGCCTTACACCCACTACTCTCTTACTACTGTTAACCGTCCGTCCTACCCTGACACTTTCTCGTAATGGGCGCATTGCGCGCCGCACGTTGTAAACCGCCGGACCAATACCCTGATGAACATCCCCCAGTTTGTGACATGTTTGATGTCTCGAGTATTTTCGTGGAAAATATGTATCAAGTTACTGAGTGGGTCTTGCCTAATTATTCTGACCAATCACGCGCAAGTTAGGCGGCGGGTAGTCATGTGTGACGAGTCAAAGTCATGAGACTTGCCGCAAAGAATAGAATGTAATGCTATTAGGTTAAATAACTAAGTTATTTGTGAATTTGACACTCATAAAATATCGCATGTATTCGATCCATGTAAAGCATCGCTTTTAAGCAAGCAACTCAAAATAATTGATGCATGTGAAGCATCGTTATACTGAGCCTGTCTTGGTTGGTCGCGGAACCTAATGTCTTAAGAAGAGCATGACCGGCCATTTTCAGGGAGCTACTGGGAGCCATTTATACATGCCAAAGATAGGTCGGCACTACAAGAAACTTAATATATTGCAGCACCCGATGGTTATGGCATAAACCCCTACTAGTGTCGCGATAACCTATGTAGCAAGAAGTCTATTGCTGCACCCAATCTTTATTGCTGCAGCAAGAGATTATACTTTTTTGCCACACTTTTTTCATATTGTTGCTACAGTTGTGTGGCAAAAGTTTCATTTTGCAGTTGTAAATTATAGCTTTTAGGTGCAGTTGAATATGTGATTATAAATTTGCTTTTGCAACACCTATATTGAAGGTGTGGCAATATATGGTGTAGCAATAGCTAGATTTTCTTGTAGTGCGGTCGCTCTCTATAGGAGAGTGATGGTTGGTAGCCATTTTGGCATCCTATTGGTCGGCCAAGTTAAATCTAGACCGGTTAAATTGGCTAGCCAAATTGGATGGTTAAGATTGATTTGCGACAGTTATTGGTTGCCGCTAATTTATTTAAGACTCTTACAAGAAGCGCGGCCAGCCATCTTTGGGCGATCGTTTAAGAGCCATATGGGTATGCCGTGGCATGGCCGATTGTTCCTTACGGAAGGGAGGTGGCCAATGGTCATGGCCACATCTTGTTAAACGCCTAGAATGGGAGTTAGGCCGGCCGATTCGACTGGCAAAGTTGGGCGGCCGAGATGATTTGCGGCAGTTATTTAGATTAAAAGTCATGTGACCAACTTATTTTGGGCCAACGTTTTTGGTGTTGGCGCCGTGGTGGGAGTTGTTCGTCTGGCCAACACAATAGCGAGGCTGGTGAGCGTATCTGCACCTCGCCCGTTGATTGAGATTGAATCCAGGCCAGTCAATTCGGCTGGCGAAGTCGGGCAGCCAAGATTGTTTTGCGACAGCAATATGCTGCTGCTAACATAAATTAGGGTTTTATAACTCACGCGGCCAACCCACTTTGGATAATCGTTTGGTGGCTCCGCTTGCGAGTGGGAAGGGTCCGATTGGCCTAAGCACTAATGGGCCCGCCGGTGTGCGTGATGGCGCTTGTCCGGCCGCGTCAAGAATTAGCTAAACTTGATAAATCGACTGGCCAAAACGTACGGCCGTGATCGTTTTAAGACTGACATGGGCAGCCTATATTAGATTCCTTAAGGAATTTGGCGCGTCGACCAACCAACTTCCAACTTTATTTAAAAGTGTGTGTGGCGCGTTTAAAGAGATCTGATTGGTCGATGGGAAAGGGGCCGGCAAGCAGCAACATGGAGAGTGGCCAGTCGGCCACAGGTGGCGCCTGCTGGAGCAAATCGGTTGGCCAAGTGGCGCAGCCACGCCTCCTCTTGACGTTGTTCTTACTTGCCGCAGTTCCTCTTTATTTCTTGTTTTCTGATTTTTGGTAGGATCTTGCTCCTACCTGATGGATCAATTTCCTAGTTTGCCGAGGTTTAGTTTCGACCAATAGGGTTCGAACTATCGCGCAGGGCGCAAAAAACCTAATTTTTGCAAATTGATAAAATTAAGTTAAAGAACTGAATTTTGCGGGTTGCCGCAAAATCAATCAATTTTTAGCGGATTTTGCATACTGATACAAAAAATCACTAATTTAATATCAAAGGGCAGCATAATTTTGCGTGCCTCTGATTGAGTACTTCCAAACGCATCTTAATCCTGACACTTCGAGAGATTCATGCTACTCGGCTGGGAGCGAGCATTAATCGTCATGTCATGTCATTAAGAGTTCAACTGGGGAACATGGCATAGAATAAATACTCGGAAATTTACAGAATATTTGGGATTGTTGCTAAACGCACCATTCTGGATAAATTTCATATAAATATACTGAATTGCTCAATACACATGTAAGTAAAGAGGCCCGAACACTCATCACTTTTAAATGGCTCTGTTTCTTTGCAGAATGAAAGCACATTAAAATACAAGGTTTCACAATTTTAGCCCTGAACTAAAAACCACCATCAACATTAAGTCCCCTGCTTAGTACATAACAGTGACATTGTTGCGGGGTAAGCACTAGATGGTGACAAATAAAGATAAAACTTATGAGGCAAGGTAGACAGATGTTACTAGGATAGAGGCCGGCTCGGTCTTTGAGCAAGACATGTTTAACGAAGTATCAATGCACGCAGTGATCGTCCTCCTAGCATACGCCAATTGTCTCTAGGTAGATAAGCATCTAATCAGTTGATATCCCGCGTCTGAGGCCTTTATACACGGCAGGTAGAGAGTCCATTCTATTTTCCGGATCTTACCGATTTGCGGAATATAAAAGGGAGCACTTGAGCCTTTCTTTTCATACCGATCATCACAGAGTTGCATTCTTCTTCGTTCCAAGTATTGCTTCATATTCTCTTGTATATTTTTTTTTTTACGTAGGTTGTTGATTTAACCATAATGCTTCTTCTGCAGTACAAGATGGGAACTCCTGGTGATGATTATTCTTCTAATTCTCCGGATAAGAGTTTTGAAGTTGACAAACCCAGGGTTACCGCGTTCGAGGAGGTATTAGCTAAAATTGATCCTCCGTTTCGTGAAGATGGTCGGGCCATACAGGGTATGCCTCTCACACATTTACGCATCGTTCAAGAGCGTGTTCAAGCTTTTCTGGCTTCAGTTAGCATGGAGGAAAAGTGGAGGCACGATGAAGCGTCTCAGCCAATGAGTGCCAGGGATGAAAGATACTACCCTATTCATAACGACATCATAATTCTCGACTCTGATATGGACGAACCGGAGTATCCTCAAAAGGTTGTTGGAGCAGTTTCTGAAAAGGATGTCGGGGCAGCTTCCTAAGAGTGTAGAGGAGCGGCATTTGGAGAATATGTTGAAGCGGACTCCGAAGTGGATGCTGGTGCAGCCTCCAAGGAAAATGTTAAAGTGGCCTCTGGAGAGAATGTTGAAGCGGCTGCTAAGAAAGATGCCGAAGCAGCTTCTGAAAGGGAGGTTGAGGTTACTTCTGGAGAGGATGTGGGAGCGTCTTGTGAAAAAGATGTTGTAGCTTCCAATGAGGACTCCAGTGAAGGCGTCGTTGATCCCTGTGTTAATGTTGATAACTAGATTTCCCACTTTGTTATTTCCCT
Organism: Papaver armeniacum; assembly: GCA_023531295.1. Lineage (NCBI taxonomy): Eukaryota > Viridiplantae > Streptophyta > Magnoliopsida > Ranunculales > Papaveraceae > Papaver > Papaver armeniacum. The sequence goes on from JAJJWW010018201.1 coordinate 458,575, forward strand.
TCATAGATAATCATCTTTTCGTAGCTTGTAGACGTTTTTTGGTATTCAGTGGTTTTTGTTTATGTGACTGGAGCCTGGACTTTATCAATTAATAGTTCTTTATTTTGTGTTGCTTTCATAGCTTTATGTTTCCAGCTGGATGAGTGAATGAACCCTCCCGATAGGAAATCCAAATTCTTAGAAAGATTGCGGTATCTTGAAACTCTAGATGTAGCACTCTCCAGTAGGGTTACAATAGAATCTCCCTATTCTATCGAGGCGATGTGGCCGATGGGAAGGCGTCATGCATGGTGATGTGCTTTCCTTTCATGTGACCGGATATCGCTTCCATGATGATATTTATTATATGTAACCCTAATAACAACAGCTTGAAGTAGAGGATGCAATGATGAAAATTGACCAAGGATAGTTGCAGTTTTCCTGGCTCTTAGGATAGTTTGCTAGAAATGCAAACTTAGGTATTTATAGACCAAGGATGTTTGGACACCAAGGAATTTCCAAAACCAAAGATATTCTCAAGATATGCAATGAATAACAAAATTCGGTTTTCCTAATTCCAATAAATGCTTGTCCAATATTTCCGAAATCTCTCAAGAAAATCTCCAATTAGTAAATGCACATTTACTAATTTTTATTTTCTAGAGATACACATTAATAGCTGGTAATTAATGTATATAAAATTAACAACCTTAATTAAAAGATTCTTAATTTATTTCGGCACAGGATCTCCTTGAGTACTAAGGAATATCTTGGAACAATAAATGATAAGAGTTACCGCTCGTGTTCAAAGTATGTTGACATATTTTCACTGTAAATACTTATTTCATATTTACATGGATTTACATTCTTGGAATCGGTCATACCACACTTCCAAACAAATTTAGAATTGGTTTCCGTGTATTCCAAGACTACTATGTGATTGATCAAATACCAAATCACATACATGGGTTCAATTAGTTCTACCAATCACTATGATAGGTTATATCTAATTATGGAAATACTTGTGATCGGTCACTAGGATCGTTTACACCAGTTACAAGGATCGGTTACATCTATAAATGGTATTGCTTGTGATCGGTTACACCAGTTACCAGGACCGGTTACCAATTACCAAGGATCAATCACACAACATATTATGATCGGTCACACCAATTACTAGGATCAGTTACACCAATTACTAGGATCGGTCACACCAATTACGAATATCGATCATACCATCATATGGTGATTACTTAGGATCGGTTACACCAATTAATAAAAACCAGTCATACCAAATCATAAGTCAGGCATTATGATTAGTTATACCTGGATACATAACATAAGTTAAGATCGGTTCTACCATCTCACTCATATTGGTCATCCACAAATACACCACAATCTTTTTGTCCCAATGAATCTTTTATAACTCACGCGACCAACCCACTTTGGATAATCGTTTGGTGGCTCCGCTTACGAGCGGGAAGGGTCTGATTGGCCTAAGCACTAATGGGCCCACCGGTGTGTGTGATGGCGCTTGTCCGGACGCGTCAAGAAGTGGCTAAACTTGATAAATAGACTGGCCAAAACGTACGGCCGTGATCGTTTTAAGACTGACATGGGCAACCTATATTAGATTCCTTAAGGAATTTGGCGCGTCGACCAACCAACTTCCAACTTTATTTAAAAGTGTGTGTGGCGCGTTTAAAGCGATCCGATTGTTCGATGGGAAATGGGGCCGGCAAGCAGCAACATGGAGAGTGGCCAGCCAGCCACATGTTACTTTAGCAAAGATTGATTAGAATGGTTACCAAACAGATTCTTCCTTTGATGTTTGGAATACGATCCAAAGGACTTCCTATTCACGTGCGTGACTCTAGAAGTCGAAGGCGCAAGGATACTGAGGGAACTAAGGAGCTATGGGTAGTTTGCTTGGTCTCAACTATACGAAGTTGGTTTAGATTTTGTATAGCGGCCTAATTCTGAGAGTATTCAAAACTGGACTAGGTCCCGGGGTTTTTCTGCATTTGCGTTTTCCTCGTTAACAAAATTTTGCTATGCCATTTACTTTACTTTTCTGCATTATAATTATTTTATTATAATTAATATAAATTGCACTTTATGTTAACTCTGCATTACTTGATAGTGATCATATAGAGTTTGGTTAAGTCCGAACCTATTATCAAGTAATCACACTTTGGTTGTTGTATCGTCTCTATCTTGTATCCATAGTCAATCACACAAGTTATCTTGTTGTCGTATTGTCTCGATCTCGTATCCATGGACGATCACACAAAGTGCGAATACTGAAGTTGTTGTATTGTCTCGACTTTGTCTATAGACGATCACACTTGGTAATAGGACTTATAGGTTGAAACAAAAAGATTGTGGTGTATTTGGGTACCCTCGTCTTTTCAAGTTCCATTTCACCATCATCCTCTGCAACTCTAGAGCAAGTTCGACTTCCTCATTTATACAAAGCCCGTGAATAAGAGTGTTACATGTAACAACATTAGGACGAATACCTTGTGCAATCGTTCTCTCAAACACTCTAAAGGCAGAACCTACCAGTCCTTGCGTACAAAGACCCTTAGACAGAGTATTGTAAGTAATTGTATCAGGGACATAACCCATCTAGTTTGAGTGAATCTTATATCAGAAGAGAATATTCTCAAGAATAAACAAACTTGGTGCAATCAAAGTTTCAACAACCGTTAGTCAATCAAATCAATCGAAAACTAATAACACTGCAATTATTTGTATTTGTGTTTTGACAAAAAAATTTATTTATTTTTGAAATTTTATTGTGTCAAAAATTGCTACGCTTTTGCTCTAAAGTTTTCTCTTGTGAGAATGTAAAATTTATCGAGCTAAGACTTGTGAAATTTTTCACTCGGAAAAATACTGCATTGCAAACAGTCTCTTTGGATTGCATCCTTCGTTGCTTTGGTTTTTTTCTCCTATGGGCCAAGTTTTCGTTCGTACGGGTGTTGATGGTGGTTTTAAGTTCAGGGCTAAAATTGTGAAACCCTGTGTTTTAATGTGCTTTCATTTTGCAAAGAAACAGATCCATTTAAAAGTGATGAGTGCCCAGGCTTCTTTACTTACATGTGTATTGAGCAATTCAGTATATTTATATGAAATTTATCCAGAATGGTGCGTGTAGCAACAATCCCAAATATTTTGTAAATTTCTGAGTATTTATTCTATGCCATGTTCCCCAGTTGAACTCTTAATACTGACATGACATGACGACTAATGCTCGCTCCCAGCCGAGTAGCATGAATCTCCCGAAGTGTCAGGATTAAGAGGCGTGTGGAAGTACTCAATCAGAGGCACGCAAAGTTATGTTGTCCTTTGATATTAAATTAGTGATTTTTTGTATGAGTATGCAAAATCCGCCAAAAATTGATTGATTTTGTGGCAACCCACAAAATTCAGTTCTTTAACCTAATTTTATCAATTTGCAAAAATTAGGTTTTTTGCGCCCTGCGCGTCGAACCCTATTGGTCGAAACTAAACCTAGGCAAACTAGGAAATTAATCCATCAGGTAGGAGCAAGATCCTACCAAAAATCAGAAAACAAGAAATAAAGAGGAACCGCGGCAAGTAAGAACAGCGGCAAGAGGAGGCTTGGCCGCGCCACTTGGCCGACCGATTTGCTCCAGCAGCAACATACTGCTGCCGCAAAACAATCTTGGCCGCCCGACTTCGCCAGCCGAATTGACCCGCCTGGATTCAATCTCAATCAACGGGCGAGGTGCAGATACGCTCACCAGTGGCACAGCTATTGTGTTGGCTAGACGAACAACTCCCAACACGGCGCCAACACCAAAAATGTTGGCCCAAAATAGGTTGGTTACACGACTTTTAATCTAAACTAAATCAACGACGGCCATTAACTGCCGCAAATCATCTCGGCCGCCCAACTTCACCAGTCGAATCGGCCGGCCTAACTCCCATTCTAGGCGTTTAACAAGATGTGGCCATGACCACTGGCCACCTCCCTTCCGTAAGGAACAATCGGCCATTTCGCGGCCTGCCTATATGGCTCCTAAACGATCGCCCAAAGATGGATGGCCGCGCTTCTTGTAAGAGTCTTAAATAAATTAGCGGCAACCAATAACTGCCGCAAATCAATCTTAACCATCCAATTTGGCTAGCCAATTTAACCGGTCTAGATTTAACTTGGTCTGACCAATAGGATGCCAAAATGGCTACGAGGGTGTGGGTTCACTAGGTCTCGTTTTTTTTGGACATCTGCAGTGAGAGGGTGTGGGTTCACTGGGTTGACATTCAAATATTTAAGGGGATAATCAACCAAAGCAGTGGCTACGAGGCTATCGATCTCTCAATTGCCGTGAAATAGTTGGTTGAGCATCAGTCCTTCTCGAAAGTGCTCAATTAAATTCTACTGAAAATGGAACAGATACAATCTCTAGTTGTGTCAATCCCAATGAAATTTTTCAAGGTAACAATTTATTTGGTCACGATTTGAGTATAAATGTTTAGATATTTAATATGTTTTTTGTGTACTTTGCAAGGTGAAGAAGGGGATTGTTAATCATGTATTCTTGCATTGTAAGTATTCGGATGAAATTGGGATCATTTATCCATGCTTTTAAAGTTTCCTGGTTGATGCTAGAGACAGTTTATCAACACTTTGAAGCTTGGAGATTTAATGTTGTAAGAGCATAGTGGCATACATGGAAGAAGAGGAACACTCGTGCTTTTGTTGTAGAGCTAAACTAGTTTCTGAGATGGTTCTACTCATCAAACCAAGTCTAATTCTTTGATTTTATGAGAAAGATATTTTTAGAGGAGGGTATGAATTATGATGTAAATTGTATTTTGTTTAAGTGGGAGACAATGAATCCTTCACATCTACTTGAGTGAAGGTTAGGTTATTGGCTTGTACATTTGTTTCTCGTTAATATAACCTTTATTTCTTCGAAAAACATAGGTTGACAAATGCTAAGCTGGCATATCACTGAACAAGAAGTGTAATTATCCGGACGTGAAGTCTAACAACTTAAAAATAACCAATTTCGTGAAACAATCATTGAAGAAGAAAATTACAAAGAGAATAAATGACATTCAAAGAGACTTCTGGTGGGGATACACTAACTCTAAAGGAATCTACATCAAATCTTTTGACTTTTTTGTGTAGAACGGTGGTTCAGGGAGGGTCAGGATTCAAAGAAGTTAATAAATTCAATCAAGTTATGATTAGAAGAATAGCTTGGAGGTTAGTAAGTCATCCCAATGACCTATGGGCACAAATTTTAAAAGGTAAATATTTAAAAAAAAAAAACAGGAGCCCTCCATTCTAAGAAGAAATCAAAAGCTTCTTGGATATGGAAGTGCATCTTGCACGGAATTGAATACATCAAAAAGTACAGTATTTGGGAAGTGGGTGATGGCATATCCATAAACATCTGGGAGGATAGATGTTCACCAAACGGGGAGGATATTCTAGCAAAATCTGTTGCCATAGGAAACTCGAACATAACACTTGTGTCACAGTTAATCGACATTGACATTAAAGAGTGCAATATTGACTTGCTAAATCATATTTTTGAAAACTCAATGGTTAAGGAAATTTTGAACATCAGACTCTACTTAACTAACAATGGAAAACTGAAAGGAAAAAAAAAAGATAAAATTAGATGGACTTTAACTAGAAATGGAGAATTCTCTGTATGCTAAACTCCAAAACCTATCCGGTTCAATTTCTACTAAAACTAAAAGATCCTGGAAAGGTCTATGGAGTATGGACACATACCAGAAGATCAAATTATTCATTTGGAAATGTGTACAAGATACTTTGCCTACAAGACATAAGATGGTGTAGATGGGGCAAAACGAGTTGCTGGTTTTTAAGGAATTGAAGAGCGGAGGAAACTCCTTGAACCGAGCAAATTTTCAAACCTCACACAGATGCACTGCAAAAGGGAGTGCTTTGAATTCGAGAGATCAATCTGTAGGACTCCGGCCTAAACCAAGACAATGGTCGTTCCAGAGTCAATTCGGTCACAAGAGATGATGGGTCGATCTATAGGAGGGAAGCAGAGAAATATGTGAGATCAATGGTGATCGAAGATTGTAGGTGTGTTGTGTATTCTGCGTGAATAAATAAGATAAGTTCTGATTGATTGAATTTGCTATGTTGAGAATAATTGCTCAGACGTTGAGATGTTAATCTCTTGTTGTCAGTTTGACGAAAGATTGTCTTGTTTTTCAACCATGATTCAGAGAATTATTTATATTGCTAGAATTGTAAACACCTTGATCCCATGAAGTGTGATAGTTGCTGGAGTCAAAGAGTGGGGAAGTGGAAATCGTGTTAAAACCAGTTGCTCATCGTGCGGAGACTTGGTTGATTTTCCATCCACTACTTTGCTAACTCCTCCAACTGATTGCACGACTTGCTCACATTCTCATCGTATGTATGAACACACGTGCCGTAGACCGCCAGACCGAAACCCTAATTAATATCCCCCCATGTGACACGATTGATGTCTCGTGATTGTGGAGTCTGCAAGGCAGACGTGTATTTAGTTAATCATGGGACGATGAGTCCTTGTATTGCTGAGTCGAACGTGATTTGCAAATGTTATAAGACTCATGAATTGAACGTGTCTGTTGAGACAGAGGTATAATTATCAAGTAAATGTTGATAGTTAAGGTGAGCAAATATTGCTCATTTGATGAATTGTCGAATATTGATAGTTGAACCCATATTCCTTAATCTGAGCAAATATTGCTCGTTTGATGAATTATTGGTAGCAGGACCAAATAGAATATTAATTTTAAAATACTGGCAACTGAACCGAGTATAATTAATTAAAATGTTGATCATGGGATCAACGTAAAATTATTAGTGTTTGAACCTGCTCGGAATTATGAGTCTTGGGTTCGAAACCCTAAATTGTTGATCAATTGATGATTTATTAAAAATTAACCACAGAGTGAATGAGGGACCGGCTACATGGAATGATGGATCAACCATGTAGCGCCCAGGTGCTCGAGTGAGCAAATACCAAAATCTCCTGAAGACCAGTTGGTGAAAGGATGATTAAATGCTGGTTTAATCATTTATCAAAATAATGCTCGTCTGAGCCTTAGGTGATAAAACCTAATTATGAAAAGATGAGGGACCGACCAAGGGGTCATGAAACCGGCCCTGGTTGGTCAAGAGACCAAATGACGATCGTTTCATGAAACTCCAAGTTGTTTGGAAGAGTTTGAACCTAATGTGAACAAATTAAGTCAACATGATGAAAATATGCGGGACCGGCCTCTTGCAAGCCAAAGAGCCAACCTTGGTCGGTCTAGGTAATATGCTCATGTCACCAAAGTGTTCGCGTCTCAGTCCTGAGAATTTTGATATTTTCTGGCCTGCATTTGAGCAATCATTTGAGAAAATATGAAGAAATCAAGGTTTTTGCTCAAACTGAGGAAACTTCATAAGATGAAGGAATAAATAATAATAAAATGAAGGAATCATGAAGTGTGGGACCGGATATGGCCAAGGCATGGCCGGCCTGCCAATAAGCCCGGTCCCCTGGCACTTTTCCTAATTTTATATTATTTTCATGATTTTAGAGAAATATCATGAAATCAAGGAGTTTTCCTTAAAGTGAAGGAGTTTCCATGAGATGAAGGAAACAATAATAATTAATAATAATAAAATAAGGGGCGTATGGGACCGGCCACGACTAGGGCATGGTCGTCCGGCTAGGGCCCGGTACCGCGAGTTTTCCCTAATTTTATATCTTTTCCTTGATGTGAAGGAAATATCATGAAATCAAGGAATTTCATGGGATGAAGGAAATAATAAGGAATGCAAGGTGTGGGACCGGCCACAACTAGGGCATGACCGTCCGGATAGTGAGCTTGGTCCCGCGACACCTTTCTTAATTTTTATTATTTCCTTGATGTGAAGGAAACACCATGAAACTGAGGAGTTTCCTTGAAACGAAGGAATTTTGTTCAAATGAAAGAATTTTCATGGGATCAAGGAAAAATAATAAAATAGAGAATTAGGCGTGGGACTGGCCACGGCGTGACTGGACAGCCGGTGGGCTCAGTCCCCTAGCGCCTTAGCTAATATTTTATTATTATTATTTTTCTTCCTATTTTGTATAGGTTCATCGTTCCTTCGTATTTTGGAATGCTCGTTCGTGCATTCAGGTGCTCGTTAGTGCATTATTGTTGAATACACTTGCACCATTTTGTCGAGGCTTACTCAATAGCGGCTCAGATGCCCGTCCGTTGCATATTTATCACTAACCCATGGAATTCTGCTGGGAAGAACCATGAATTGAAGTAATGAAATATTATGAAGAATGTAGAATATTTTCTACGATTCAGTTAATGAATCTAATGACTAGAAATAATTAATTGATGGCTTTATACTAACAGGCAAGCTGTCTAGAAGCATTAATTATTAGAGGATTGGGTGATATGAGCTAGTTGAATCTGTCAGATTTATTATGTATAGTATAGTCAGGGAAAACACGTTGTTGCATTCCGAAGACGTTATCGCTCTATACTAGCAGGCAAGCTGTCTAGGAGCCGTCCAATCATAACGATTGTATACACATGTCTTTTATATAGTCAGGGAAAACATTGTTACATCCTGAAGACGTTATTGCTTTATACTAGCAGGCAAGCTGTCTAGGAGCCGTCCAATCGTTCGATTCTATATAAAAGTAATTATTGAAATTTCTCAGTATTCATGAGAACTGCACATTCATGTATGCTCTGAGAGACAATATACTCAGTCAGAGATTCTTGTGGCATGAGCTTTCATTCTTCAATGAGAGACATGAGCCTCAATACTCATCTGATTGCTGGATCAGGAGCATGTACAATTATGGTTTTACGATTTTTGCCTTTGTCGAAAATCCACCATCTACAGATGGGATCAATAATGGAAGTAGACACAAAACGTGTGGTTTTTCAGCAAGCTAAAGAATCCACTTTTCACTTGTTCTTTGTTTGTGTCTATGCAAGAACAATATAGATGTTACCTCAAATGCCTTCACAAGGAGTATATTCTAACTTAAACTCAGTTAATAATTCTTTCTTGGATATATACAATGAATGGATTAAAGGGGATCTAAATTATATCCCATTGTCTTTAGCTGCCACTAATTGTTGGTTTATCTGGAAAGAATGGTGTCTTAGAATTTTCGAGAACAAAAACAGGACCCCAGAGCAATTGTCATTAGATATAACAAGACATTATGATTATTGACATCCAAGAATCCTGAACACAGTAGTATAGCAATGCAGAAACAAATTACAACCTCAGATTTATTGGACATTTCCACTTGTCTATACATATAAATTTAATTGTGATGCATCCTGGATATCTGCTAAGAATGATGCTGGTTTTGGCTTCATCATACGCAATTGGATAGTTACGTAATTGAAAAAGCAGAAGATTTAGCCTTGCTACAGACAACAAGTTGGACATCACAAACAATCTGCGAAGTCTGGTCATTGAAGGAGACAATCAAGCAACTATTAAGTATGTACAAGGAAAGGAAACAACAATCCAATGGCAATGTGTAGCAATTCTAAAGGAAGTTAAGAAGATGGCAAAATAACTAGTATCTTTTGGGGGTTTCCAATTTGTGGATAGAAGAGCAAACAAAGTAGTTGATTTCTTGGCAAGAAAAGGAAAAAAAGAAGTTCAAATGCTTTCCTGGTTTCATGATGCACCTTTGTTTTTAATTCCAACGATAGCTTTTGACACTCTCAAGGATTATGATATCTGTAATAATAATTCCAACTATGTATCCTTATCAGTAAAAGTTAATCATATAGATGCAGCCATCATACGTATGACTCAATCCGAGTTAATTCCAAATGAGACTAAATCTGCAGATTAGCTATCTCTGCAGTAATATATTTCCTTATTTTCAGAAAAAAAATAATCATTGATATCCTTTTTGTAGAACAATTTTTTTGGCAGTGACTAAATACAACTCAATAAAAGGTTAATTACAACCCAACATTAAAAATTTAAATATTTGTAACCCAATTTTAGGTGCGTGAGTAATACCTACCTTTATCATCTATCTTCTACCTTCTTCTTTTTTTTCTATCTTCTACCTCTTCAGACGTTTGGGTTCTTATGTTTCACAAAAAAAATATTTTTGATTCGAGCAGTTTTGGTCAAACGATTAAAAAAAATATACCAAAAAAAAGAAGTTAAAGGTTTATACTTTCACATACATGAATCAACACGAAATTAGTCATGCATTATTATTCCCATCGAGCAGTTTTGGTTGTGTGTATACACTTTAATCCATTCGATTGACATATCGAATCTTAACTTTATATTTGATTATTCTTTGATCAATTATTTACTCTTATCTTCATATTGTAACTACTTTTAAAGATAAACGACCAGAAAAATCGGAAATGGCACTGGTGAGATTGAAAATAATTTAAAAACTGAGAGTGTGATTTTTTTTTGTTTTTGCAATTAAAGATAAAGGTAGGTACTAATTTCCCACGCTACTAAGGTTGATAAATATTTTCAGTTTTATATGCAAGTTGTATTTAACTCTATTGTGGGTTACATTTAGTCACTGTCAATCTTTTTACTTAATGTGCTTTACATAATTTTTCCACATACGTTATTTTCGATAAATGATATTATCAGAAAAATGTATGATTTATAAATGAGTACCAAATCTCTGAGGCGAATACCAATCTAGAGATACAATGGTCATAACTAGTTTGTTTTATATGGAATAGTATTCCCCCAGAAATAATCATGCCAGTAACAATAATTTCAGAAGATAAAAACATAAAATTAAATCAAATTTCTAAGAACAATCTTTCTTTATTTTCTAGAAAGAGAAAGATACATGAAAAAAAAAACGCTTTTAAGAAATCCTCTCTCTGCCCCTTTTCTCTCTGCAAAAACTCTTATGACCATTTTCTCTTGAATCTTAAGAAATCCTCTCATATATCTCAAATCTACCTGATTTGATCTGATTTTCTCAGATCTTCTGGTTAGATTTGAATACAATTATTTGCAATTATATGTGCATCTACTTTTAAATAAAATAATCGTTTTTATAAAACGACTTCCTAGCATGTATTTGTTTTATCTTGTAATGGCTTTTATATGCCATCTAGATCACTTCTTGAAAGTTCCCAAAGAAGAATATCATAGCCTTCATGGAAATTCGACTACATCAATCGTCTCAGATATTTCATCCAGGACAATCTACTTTGCCATGACATGACTTTACATATATGTGGAAAAAAAGGATACGAAATTGATTGTGGTAACAATATTTTACGCAAATTATTCCCGACTGGGAAATTTAAATCTTATTGAAGAACAAGACAATTTAAAATGGTAGATTACTAAATCACAAGTCATTCCTCTGACGTCATCAGATCATCAGATTTATCTTTGAAATCCATATATTTGACACTTAATAAAAAAAATTATTTTGCACGTGGATTGTGATATTTGGAATTATTATTATTTTAATGAAATCAGTAAGAAATTTTTTTCCTTGAAAAATAAATAATGGAAAATTAAAAGATAATCTTTCAGTCCATCCAAACCGTCGGATACATTTATTCGTCAGTAAATCAACAAACTTCAAAGTTTAGCAGGAATAACAGACTTGAAATTCTCAACTAATCCTAACAATTCAGAAATCTTCGAATAAGCAGCATAAATCTCACCTTTACATTTCTTAGATCCTAATTCTTCCCCCAATTTCAAACCAGCCTTCATAGTCTCTTCCAAATTCTCATATGAAGAATCAATAATCCCTAATTCCACATCTTTTCCGATTCGTGCAAGAACTCTCACACGAGAATCAGGTTCACGGACTAGTCTTTGTAAACTTTCTGATTGTGAGAGAAAGATATATAACTCTAAATATTATTCCTTGATTGAGATTCATTAAGTTGAACTCTCGGAATTGTATTTAAGTTTGTCAATACAGGTTGCCTAAGAAAAAGTTGGTGGTGTATTTTGGTACCCCATGTTTTCAAGTATGATTAATGAAAAACAAACGTTTTGTACCTTAATAGATGGCCCTGGAAAGTATCTAATACCATTAAACATGGGTTGAGGACCTACAACAATAGATATCAGCAAACAACATTCATATCAATAATTATATCCGAAGGACAAGAAGAACTCGTTGCCATACCCTTAAAATTACATACCTATAATGCAGACTTAAGGATAATATCCCATCAAGTACGTTCCAGCGTCCAATATTCAAGTTCTTCAATGGTAAACTCATTGTACAGTTTTGTAGGATATTATGCGCCTGAACAACTTTAATTCAATAGCTAGGTCTTGCACAAACAATGACTGTAGTACAAATATTTAGGAAAATTAGTTATCAATCAACAACACAGAAAAACGGCAAACCAACCTTGCATTTGTAAATAATCATCTAACCTTTTTGTGGTCTGATGATACTAAGTTTTTCAATGAGCTATTTTTTAACCGGTAGAACCGCTAATAAGATTGAATGGCAACAAATAAGGGATGGATATCAAGTAGTGGGTAAGGCGACTCCTTAAAATAGCATTCACCCGGGTATTACTGGGTCACACATAGTGTGTAACAACATAAGAAAATGAGCTAAGAAAATGAACAACATCATAAAACTGTTTAGGCTGACCCGCACATGGGTAACTGTGATGTGCTTTTTGCAAATAGCAACGCTACAGTAATATATGGAACTGTAAGATTTGCACAGGCGTACTACTAGCATGCGTCTCCCATTGAATATGAAGGTGGGTGCGCTGTCTAGGGACATATGATTCATCCTTATCCAACTCTTCCCGATAAAGTTCAAGTAAAGTTAAGAACTTCTCCTTTTTAACTAGATGTATACATCAACCTTATCCTACCCCTTCCCAATAAAGTTCAAGTATTTAAAGTTAAGAACTTCTCCTTTTTAACTAGATATATACATCAACCTTATCCTACCCCTTCCCGATAGGTCATGTCTATACTTTAATCGAGAATAGATCCTACACAAGTGGACAAGGAATAAGTTATCTAACTTTGCCCCACCCAAAGCACTGATTATTTGTAAACTGAGCAAATGTCCTGACAAGTGTCTCATGCCTTTCCGTCATGACCTGACACATGAAATTCACTTTATGCGGTTGTTTACCTGAAGAGCGAGTTTTCTATATTTATGCAATTCATCACAATGAATGACCACCCGGTGAAATGACTACTCAAATATACCCAGCCTCATAACTTAAATTGGATTCTGACCATGATGACACAATACCATTTTTCACATTTAGGTCACTGTGTTATCAGGATGATCATTAGATTTGTACATGGGTGAGTGAAGTTCTAGATAATGTATGCCTGTAAAAAAAAACGTATGTGTTTAGGTAACACTTGATCTGACAAAAGTTAAAATTAAAAACGGGAAGTCACTTTACAAGATAAAAAAGGAAAAAAACAGAGTACCGGGAGTAGCTCATGTAATCCGCCGGCAATTATTAGTAGAGAGTTACTCTTATATATCGACTATATATATCAAGTCCAAAACTACGTTATGCATTGGGTTCACAGATCTGAGACTCGCAGGTATAATAGACGGTAAGTCTTTTTTTTTTTTTGATGGAAAAGGTTAATATATTAACTTAAGCAATGTAATACAGAAGATCTACAATTTCATTTTCATCAAAAAAATTAGAAGTAATACTCTCTTTTCGCACTCGTTGACACAAGTGTGATGACATATGATGAAGTCTTCTGATCCTTGCTTCTTTTGCAACTGAGTCCGCTGCAACATTGTAGTCACTGTTTATAAATTTAACCTGTGCTTGAGGAAGTTTATCCAACAAGTAAATTACTTCTTTAATAGTATTCTCTGCAACCCATGAAGCTTCTGTATCTTGTTTGGTGATAGAATCCCGAAGGAGTTTACAGTCTGTGACTATACAGACGCTAGAAAGAATATTATCTTTTAGACACTTTAAAGCATTTAACAGTGCTTTTGCTTCAGCATGTAACGCCGAGGAAGCCCAATCATAGCCATACGAAATATGTAGGAAAGCTTCTTGGTCTGCAGGTATAGAATGAAGGCATATCCCATGGATAGATTTTCTTTTTAAAGGACGCATTAATGAAAATTATCCAATCCGACTCTGATGTTGTTCCACACGTGATTGGTAATCTTCGTTTTCGGATGCCTTGAGATTTGGTCTCTTCCTTGATAGTTGAAGACTAGATGAAATTTTTATCTCTTTGAATTAAATAGGAGGGATCCGGAGCAGTTTTCCTAAAAACAACCTCGCATCTATATTTCCATATGAACCAAAGAATGATTGCAATTTGTTCACTTAATTGCGAGAAGTTTTGATCTTGAGTGCTTAAATTTAAAGATAACTTCAATCTTAATACCCAACACTTTACTCTCACAATGGATACTTTAAATAGATCCATTGTAGTTAGACTACAATTTGTGTTGTTGTATTGCAGCTCAACCCTTAGGCCCTAATGCTAATTCCCTTATTTGGTTGTGCTTAATTAGACAACGAGTGCTCGGGTTAGTAATTTCAGTGATATTGAAGGATTACAAGGTGAAACTCCTTAGCTAGGTGATGGAATTGACACACCCTCACTTGTCTACCATAGGAACAAGAAAACTCAATCTAGTTGAACACATACTAGGAACCAAGTGGTGGAATGAAGACCCAAGCACCCTTTTGTCTCTGCTTACCTTAGTTTAGGTTCACTTCACTAAAAATCAGCCGTATTGGCACAAAAATATCTGTTTCACCATCTGTTATCACTTGTTACGTCACTAGAATTCAGTTTAGCAAGCCTTTGATCAATACAAGAGCACCACAAGTCTCGTGCTTGAGGAAGTTTATCCAACAAGTAAATTACTTCTTTAATAGTATTCTCTGCAACCCATGAAGCTTCTGTATCTTGTTTGGTGATAGAATCCCGAAGGAGTTTACAGTCTGTGACTATACAGACGCTAGAAAGAATATTATCTTTTAGACACTTTAAAGCATTTAACAGTGCTTTTGCTTCAGCATGTAACGCCGAGGAAGCCCAATCATAGCCATCTGAAATATGTAGGAAAGCTTCTTGGTCTGCCGAGTATAGAATGAAGGCATATCCCATGGATAGATTTTCTTTTTTAAAGGACGCATTAATGAAAATTATCCAATCCGACCTGATGTTGTTCCACACGTGATTGGTAATCTTCGTTTTTCGGATGCCTTGAGATTTGGTCTCTTCCTTGATAGTTGAAGACTAGATGAAATTTTTTATCTGCTGAATTAAATAGGAGGGATCCGGAACGGTTTTCCTAAAAACAACCTCGCATCTATATTTCCATATGAACCAAAGAATGATTGCAATTTGTTCACTTAATTGCGAGAAGTTTTGATTGGCGATCCAAAATTCAACCCACTTGCTAACCACATCTGTGTTAACTCGCGAATTGACCGCTTCCAAGGAGCAACCAAACCAAACTACTCTGGCAAAAGGGCATGTTCTAAAAAGATGATTTTCCGTTTCCATAGCTTAGTTATTGCACATTTGACACTCTGGGGGAACCTCTGGGTTATGAGCCGCTAGTCTACTCGAGGTCGGTAAAGCTTTTTGAATTAATTTCTAAATAAACAGCCTGATCCGAGGTAGAGTCTGCAGCTTCCATAGTTTTTTCCAAGGTAAATCCATATCATTCTCATTATCAGAATTACGATTAATGAGAAAGTTATATATATTTTTTGCCGAAAAATCTCTTGATTGGTGGTGAGCCCATCTTATCCTGTCACAATCTTCTTTATTTGGGGTAATAGCTAGAATTTTTTCTTTTATATCCGAAGAGAACAAATCAACTAGCTTTTCCGTGTCCCAATATCCTTTATTATTTATTAACTCCTGAACTTTTTGCGGCAAATTATCATCTCTGTCCCTTGGTTGATTTAATATGTCCGTGTTGGAAATCCAATTGTCCTCCCAAATCTTCGTATTAGCTCCATTTTTCACTTGCCAAATATAATTGCCTTTAATGATATTTAGACCTTTCTGAATGCTTGTCCAAATCCATGATAGCTCATAGTTTCTTGTAGGATCGAAAGGATTGGAATTATAGAAATAGTTCGCTTCTAGAAGTTTAACCCATAGCTGATCTTTTTCCATCATTAATCTGCTAGCTAGTTTTGTTAAAAGGGTTATATTGAAATTATGAGGATTTTTTATTCCCAATCCCCCTTGTGTTTTTGGCTTGCACATGCCTTTCCACGTCTTTATATAACCACCTTTACATTTTGACCTATCTTTCTTCCACCAAAAATCTCTCTGGATTTTATCTAATTTATCCAAGGTTTCTTTAGGAAAAGCTAGCATCTGCATCTGATATGTCGGGTACGCTTGAAGAATGGATTGAATTAAGATTGTTCTGCCCGCCTGAGATAGCAACTTTGATTTCCAACCTTGTAAGGAGTTATAATATTTTTGAAGTAACGGTTCGAAATTCTCCTTCCTGTTTTTATCAAAGAATGGAGGAGTTCCTAGATACCTGTCTTTTTTAGTCATCAGCTGGACTTTAAGGATTTTTGCTATTATTTTCCCGTGTTTGGGATGAATTTTGGGGCTAAAATATATTCCCGATTTTTTAAGATTAATCATTTGGCCTGTAATTCCTCCAAATTTAGATAAGATATCCAACAAGTTTTTTGCTTCTCCCAGGTCCACTTTGGTGAAAAGAAAACAATCATCGGCGAAGAAGAGATGGGATATGGTAGGGGCGTGTTTATTTATTTGAAGCCCCGAGATTTTATTTTCTCTTGTTGCTTTTTCAAGGAGTCTTGAGAGGATCTCCATGCAAATTAAGAAAAGATAAGGAAATAAAGGATCACTTTGTTTTAGCATTGAATTGGAAAAGGTTGGGCCTGGGGATCCGTTTAGAAGGATAGCAAAGGAGGTAGTGGAGATGCATGGAAAGATGAGATTAACCCAGTCATCACTGAAGCCAAATGAGGATAAAGTTTTTCTAATAAAAGGCCACTCAACTCTATCAAAAGCTTTGGAGAGATCTATTTTAAGAGCAAAAAACCCCTTCTTTTTTTTTGGAAGTTTTCATAGAATCAATTCATGGGCTATGATAATGTTGGCTGTTATTTGTCTCCCTGGAAGAAAAGCCGATTGATTGGGTGAAATTATCCTATTCAATAAGGGTTTTAATCTATTGGCTAATATCTTGGAAATAAGTTTATAAATCGTGTTGCTGAGGATAATCGGTCTGAAATCCGCTGGGGTTTGAGGTGTTGAGATTTTTGGGATAAGAGTAATAAAAGAATGGTTGAATTCTTGTGTCATAATCCCTGTTCTAAAAAATTCTTGTATGTTATTTGTAATATCTGACCCCAAGATTTCCCAATTGGCTTTAAAAAACCCGGTTGAAATCCGTCCGGGCCAGGAGCTCTCCAAGGGTTCATTTTCGAAAGAGTGGACCAAATTTCTTCTTTGGATGGAATTTGGGTTAGAGAAGAATTTTCCGAATCTGAGATACAAGGTTGGATTATTTCTGAGAGTTCGACATTGTAGTTACCCATTTGAGAAGTTCCAATTTGGGTGAAATGATTGATCAATAAAGCATTGATTTGGTCTCGGTCAGAGATCCAAAGACCAGAAGGTTCTCTAAGAGAGTGAATTGTATTGATCCTTTTTCTACTAGAGGCAGAAGCATGGAAATATTCGATGTTTTGATCATATTCTTTAAAGAACTTATCCCTAGATATTTGATGGTTATAATCATTTTTAATCTTGTACCATTTCCCCAGTTCAACTTGGAAGTTCTTGAGAGTATCAATTTTAGAAGAGAAGTTCTCGGATTTGTGAATATTTTCTATTTTGTTATTAAGAGTTTTAATAGTTTTATGAATATTGTCGAAAACATCGTAATTCCATTGAACTAGGTCTGAGGAGAGAGATTTTAGGTTAGAGGCTAAGTTCCTGTCAGGGGATTTTGAGGAATGGAGGTTCCAAGACGCTCTCACTATTGTTGATAACGTAGGGTACGAAAGCTAGGATCTGGGGCATCTAAATGGTTTGCTAAGTCTTTTTGTTGTCGGGTTGGAGTCAAAAAAGTATAGGGGTATGGTCAGAACCAACTCTTGTTAGGTGACTTACCTTTGTGTTATGGAAATTCAAAATCCACTGGCAAGTCTGTTCATTTCTTCATGATTTTTTTCACGTGGATTGTGACATTTGGAATTCTTATTATTATTATTATTTTGAAAATAATACTTATATTACTGGATCAACCGTTAATCTTATTATTTTAATATATAAAATCAAGAAGAAATTTTGTTTCTTCAAAAATAAATAATGGAAAATTAAAAGATAATCTTTCACTCCATCCAAAACGTCGTATACATTTCTTCATAATCAAAGTTTAGCAGGAATAACAGACTTAAAATTCTCAACTAATCCTAACAATTCAGAAATTTCAGAATAAGAATTCATTCTAGTATCAGCATAAATCTCACATTTCCATTTCTTAGATCCTAATTCTTCCCCCAATTTCAAACCAGCTTTCATTGTCTCTTCCGAATTCTCATAAGCAGAATCAATAATCCCTAATCCTACAACTTTTTCCGCTGTTAATTTCGCAGCTCTAAGAAGAACATCTCTTCTAGCAGTCGGTGATGTAATTTTTGATTTCATTAAAGCCATGAAATAATCAGGAAAAGTCAAACCAATATTAAGCTCACTCATATATAAAACTCCTCTATCATTTCTCATCAATACATAATCATGCAGCAGAGCTAACGTGAATCCAGCAGCTCCAGCGTGACCAGATACTACGGCTATAGTTGGAAGAGGAAGTGTTAGAAAATCGGAAACGATTGGTTTGAAGTCATCAACCATTTCACGAAGAAGAGGAATGTCTATTGATCCATCTTGTTTAGCAGCATAAGCTAGATCGAATCCATTTGAGAAGAATTTTCCTTGGGCTGTTGTGATTAGAACTGATCCTGGTTTTGCTTCGGTTCTGATTTGGCTGAGAGTGGCTCGGAGTGTCGAAATTAAGTGAAGACTTACAACATGTTTGTTTTTTCCTCTATCTAGAGGCTAACCACTATCAACCTCTATGTAGTGGTGGACCCCACTAACTTAGATGTTTATTTTTTCCATTACCTCTATAAAGATAGAGGCAAATCTCTATCTATGTAGAGGAAATGAGATAGCACCAATCAGGTGCTATCTTTGAGCCCCTACCTCTATTATAGTTTGAAATGACTAACTTGCCCTTAATCAAATTTATTATTTCCATCGTTTTGTGTCCTTCATTTTTTTTCCCTCCATATCTTCGTTCTCTTCCGCCCTGTCTTAAAACTTATATCGTTATTCCTTCATATTTTCTACCATTGCAGCCGCCGCCGCCGCCGCCGCCTCCCCTCTTCTCCTCCACCGCTTCTTTCAAGGCTCCAACAATCAAACACAAAATCTGCTGATTATTTAAATCGAAAGTAATCAAACGATTGCAAATCCAACCTAGAAATCAACAGGTACAGATTGCAAAACAGACCCAGAAATCAATCGATTTCTTCTTGTAATACTTGTCATGATTTTTGAATTAAGTGGTCTTAATCAAGCAACAACCACAATTAAAAAAATGGTGGATGTAATCCCTACTGTGGATCTGGATAAACAATGATGAGTGAAAAAAGAAAAAAGAAAAAACGAAAGAGATTGCTCTTGGCAAAGAAAGGTCTTTAAAGGGATAAAAAAGGAAGTATATACATCAGACTACATTTCCAACAAATCTATGAAACCACTGAAAAGTGGAAAAACAAACATCATATTCAGATGCTCTACGTAGAGGCACTTTAAAAAATTTAGAGATAGAGCTCTATTTAACAACCTCTATTAGATAGTTTCAGAAAACAAACATGCTGTTAGACGATGATCGTCTTCTCCGGTTAGAGTTAGGATAAAGAGATTACCGCGTTTCTCTAACGTGCACATCTTTGTGATTTTTTTTTTCTTTTTGTTTTTCATATTTGGAGGAAGCTTTTATCACTGATTTTAGTTTGGTGACTGGATGGTAGAGTTTGATAAACAACCAGTTGGCCGATCCGAAAAAATAAAATACGTAAACTACTGATGTAAAAGTAAAACTGATAATTTGGTCTAAGTAACGTCAAGTGTACCCAACTGTCCATAGACTCCATACTCGCTCACTGTTGCCCAGTAAATGGGTCTCCATTTTGTGAAGATTCACTTGTACCACCTATGCTATACGAAAATTTTCATCCACACACATGAAATTGTATGATAATGACCTCAATACATACGCCATAATAGACCAATTCTTCCAAGTAGAGAACTTTAGCTTAAATCTATCTGAGATAGGGTGAACAACCTTTTTCTATGCATGCAACAAAATATAGGTACACCATTTTAATGGGTAACAAGGAGTCATCCTTTTTGATAGCTTAGCAGAATGCAAAATAGTACTAACCCACGGCACACAAACTAGTCATAAAACCCAAAAGCCTGAAGACTTCCAAGAAGGAATTCCAATTCATAACTGAAAAGATTTACGAATACCAAAATTTGGAGCAATATTACCTCTGTATACCTAACTATCCAATTAAGACTAATGCATTCAAAGATGATACTTGCAACTTATAGAAACAATCTTTGTCGCGTAGAGATAATTCGTGAAGCAATAAGACTCGGCCTACATGTTAGCAACAAAAAAAGCCTATCAAACAGAACGACATTTCTACCTTTTTGTGCATTCAAAAGCTACTTCTACCCTTCCATACATTCCCGACAAATTGATTCCTGAATCCTGATCAATGGCAGTAAGACAAATGTCTGGTGCAACAAGATATATTAAGATTGTTGATATTGTTAGCCCCAAAAAAGTCTGTCGTTTGTGCAGGGTTTAACCGCTTCTACAGAACCCATCATTAAGACATATATACAATACATTTGTTCCAGACTAAAGGTCTAACGGATTTGAGTTTGTTTGTTTGCAGTACGGTACAGTACATGCCGATAGAGAGGGTCATGAGAGAAAACATGATTAGATCAAAAGGTGCATTACTCAACTACTCAAGTTAAAGGAAGAGACCTCCAACTAGTAATCTCTTGGTTGCTTCATCATCTCAACCTGCGCCTGCAAATCAGAATATTTGTAGCATGTTAGAATAGCCAGAATAATGCATATGCACGCAGGAGTAAAATTCCTTTCATGATATTATTCTCTGACACTAGCGGCATTGAATTCTCTAGTCCAAAAAGAGTAAAATTCAGCAACCAAATCATCATCAAATTGATTTAGTCACAGAAGATCTTCTCAGGTAGGACTAGTCAATTGAAAACAGTACAAGGATTTCATTTTTGTCTCAATTTATTACTTCCATTCCTAAAATAGTCTTCGTATGTGTAAACTACCCCAAATTCTATTATAAGGATGCCTTATTCTTGGTCTTTCATATAAATCCCATCATTGTCACTAAGACCATCCATTTAGGCTACCATCACTGGCCGCTGCCATTCCAATCGCTCACAAAGTTGAGATCTTGAAAAGGGTTTGGGGTGGTGGGTTAAAAGGCTCAAGTAGGAGAGACCTAAACCAAAGCCTATTACGTCATAACATGTGTTCATCCTTGTATGGTTTTGTTGATTATGGACGGCGCCATCTCAAGAACTGGTAACCACAGCATTTAAAGGTCCTAAAGGAAAAGGAATACAACCCATAATTGGATGTGGTTTAGTGTAAACGAAATTTATGAGTTTTGACTACATTTGAGCTAGTAACATGCCTTGTTGGTGTAGTCAACCTGTAAATATTCTTCAGCAAAGCTGAGTCGTTGATGGCAGACAGCATGACATGCAGCACTGCCGCAACATATCATAGTCCTTAATATTTAAAAGTGCGTGAACCATAAATCAAATGTAGGGACTTTTTTTCTCTAAAGATGTTCAAAATAGAAAAGAAATAAATAAGAAATTTAGAAAAGAAATAATGAACATTTCAGATCATCAAAAAAATGCTTTTCACTGATAATCGTAACTGTCATCTTTCATTCTTGAATTATTGCTCCCGGGACGGATGTTGGACGCTGGGTTCAATGAAGCCTCTTCTTCCCGGTAACAAAATTTATCTCTCATTACCATTATCAATTAAAAGCTTTGTTTCTTGATGATTGAAAATCTTCCTAGTTTCTTCACCAAATTATTTATTTATTTATTTCTGTATCTTGAACATTTTAAGTTTCCAGCAGATTTTAAGTTTTAACTACTATGGTAGGGTCCCACAGTGCTACATATTTAGTTGTTTGTAATCAACGGTCAGTTTTACTAGCACTCCGATCAGCTACTATTACCATAAATAGTTTTTAAATAGGTCTCAAAGATGAGGATACATTAGAATTAGCTGTTACCCAAATTTTACTGTCTATCTATTGGTGATATTTTTACAATCTTGATGAGACAAAAGGCTAAAATCCCTAGGCTAATGCGAATGACAATTCATTCTTCTCTGATGTGTAATACCAAACCCCAAATAGAAAGATCACTTAGTTTCTGATATCTTCGACCTCAAGTGTTCAACACGAGGTGAAGCTGGTGACTTGAGAATTGACATGAATCTCCAGCAATTTGTTCTGCATTTCTATTTTAACAGATCTAAATTGAATATATCACATAAACAAAATAGCCTAATACCACGAATCTAGGTACAACAATTTCATGTGCATGAAAACCATAAATTGGTCTAGATGTGTATATCTGGCACTTGAGCATTCTACCTTCTAACACCAACATACACCTTCGATTCTCTGTCAAATATTGAATAATTTGAACCTCATCCTACTCATTTCACATACAATTTCAGGATCCTTTAACCCCTACAGAGATGGATGGTATTCGACAAATGTCTACGATCTAATCAGTGAATATTTGGTAAAATGCTAATAGGAATGTGGGTGGCATAAAATGTCCTATTGTTATGATTTAGTGGCAGGTTTCATTACGAGCAGTAAACTAAACATTTTCAGTCATCAACTTTTGTGTGAAATCCAAATAATTAAGATTGTTAATAGCTTAGCGTAAATGACCCAATCAATTCCCTGAACACAAAGTTTTCTAAACATGTTTTCAAATGTGAAAAGGGGTTTTGCACAGAGCTTTCTTGACATAAGAAACTAGTACTATATGTTATAAAAGGACAATGTATCAACTTTCAGAAGATAACTTTATTGTGTTATGCCTTTAAATAACAAGTATCTGAAGCTCATCACAATCCTGCAAGACTCTGTAGTAAAACAAAGATGGGTGTTTCCCATTTCACTACCATGGAAAGGATATATTCTTGTGAAATGAATTCAGTAGCATCACATAACTTCGCAAACTAACCGAGATGATATGTGCGAAATTAATAGGGCAAAGGCTCTAACCTCAAAAGCAGTCTTCAAATGATTAAGCTCCTTGTCAAGATCATTGATGGCTTGATTATATGCCTGCATTGGTGAAGATTGGCTCGTTGTATGAATCTGAAAAAAGAAACACGAAACACCAAAGTTTTCAAAATTAGTTACTCTCAAAATGAGGGACCTGATGGTCAAAACGGGAAGGCCTTTAGACTTTTAGCACTAGATAAAAGTTACCTAGTTAATAAACATAATATATTTTTAGAAATCAGTATTTTAGAGTACCATTTGAATTAGTAATACATTTTCCACATATCCCAAACAACTTTAATAAATCCAAGCAGTAACATTTAGTAGCCATCATAAAACAGAAGCTGAGAAGAAAGAATTAAACACTAACCCTAACAATGATTTTGTACTGAAGAGGGTGCGGAAGCTTGTACCCAGCAAACAGCACATTTGCATCCCTATGCAATTGCCTGTTAACAAGAAATTTCAACAAAAAAAATAAAAAAATTACTACTCAATATCAAACCAAGGGTTAGCGATCAAGCGATTACTGAGTTCGTACATGCGCACAACATTCCCAACTGTATGATCCTCTCTCTCGATGACAAAAGAAGCAGCATTAATGATCTTTGTATCTCTTTCATAAGAAACCCTAATTCACAAATCACAAAGACAAAACACTTTATTATTTGTTAAACAGAAATACATACCCAGGGAATAAAACCCAATAACGGTGAAGTAGAAATGAAGACTTACTTTTTGGTTCCTTCAGGAAGAACAAAACGTTCGTATCGTTGAGGAGCGTTCGTCATTGAAACAAACTAAAAGCTGCAGAGTAATAAACAACCAACAATAAGTTACTCATAACATGGGGTCGAGCATAAATGGAAACAGACCCTAAAACGGAAAATACTTGCCTGATCTCTTACAGATGTATGAGGAGATGAAAATTTTAGGAGGTAAGAAGGAAGGGGGAAGAAAAGTAGAACAAGACTGTGTAGAATAATACTATATGACTAGAGGAGAGAGTGAGAAGTCAGTCAATGAGAGTCAAAGTTGAGAACCAAGTATGCACCTTTCTGCACCCCCTTATCACCAAGGTGGACATTACCCACCTTTTTGACGGTGGTGCATTGTTTTGGAAAATGGTTTTAAAAGCTTACCGGATTAGGGTATACCCAAACCTTGAGGCATGGGAAAATTAGGCTAAGGCCCAACCCATGGATAACCCATAATATGAGGCCCTTAATTAAAAGAAGTTTAAATCTAGGCCCAAAATTATTGTCAAGCCCCAAATTATGTATCTGTCATGTGTAAATTTAAAT
Organism: Papaver armeniacum; assembly: GCA_023531295.1. Lineage (NCBI taxonomy): Eukaryota > Viridiplantae > Streptophyta > Magnoliopsida > Ranunculales > Papaveraceae > Papaver > Papaver armeniacum. The sequence continues at coordinate 483,336 of JAJJWW010018201.1, forward strand.
TATTGTCTAGGCCCCCTGAGTTATCCATGCCCTTTTATATATTGTCAAGCCCCAAATTAAATAAAATTTAAATTTAAGCCTAAAATTTTTAAATCTAGGCCCAAAATTATTAAAATATCGTTGTTTATACTTAAGAATCAAATTTGTGTAAATTTTTTCAATTTTTTTCTAAGTTAAGTTACTTTAAACATGCATTTGGCATGTGTATTGAAAAACAAAAATTTGATATCATTATTTGTTACACATCCTTATACAAAAATCCATGTGTAATGATTTTTAAATATATACAAAGTTACACATCAAAAAAATAGACATCAAAAAGAACACATACAAAAAATACATGTATTACTTTAATATTCATTTACAATAATTTCTTAGCATGTGTAAGTAGAAGTTACACACGCATATGTCTAGTGTAATTGAGAGTTACATATGCATGTGTAACTTCTAGTTACACACGCATATGTCTAGTGTAATTGAGAGTTACACACGTCCGATTTGTGCTTTTATGAAGTTTAAATATTTGCCTTTCCTTCTTGTCTTCCTCCCTCCAAAATGCTTGCATATCTACAACGAAATAAACATCCATAGATTAGGTTGGATGAACAAAAAGCAAAAATAATAATATTATAGAACAATTGTAAGGCAAAATTATAGAACAAAGATCGTGAGAAAAGACACATGATAACCTATCTTAGCATGTGTAACTGGGAGCTACACATGCATCTGTCATGTGTAATTGACAGTTACACATGCATATGACTTGGATACCTAGCATGTGGAATTTTTTGGTTGCAAGTTTGTTCATTTTAGCATGTGTAACTAGAAGTTACACGTGCATCTGTCTAGTGTAAAGAGGAGTTACATGCATATAGTATGTGTAACTAGGAGTTACACATGCATATATCATGTGTAATTGAGAGTTACAAATGCACCTGACTTGTGTAACTGAGAGTTACACATCCATATAAAGCACACATTTTCAACTATAAAAGAGCTAAAAATCATCACTTCTCACCTGGACAGTAGCCAACATCCTTATCTATCCAGCCATAAACTGCAAGAATATAGCTTTGATAAATGTTCTTGGTTCTCTTGGTAAGCTAGTGTCTTATCAGTGAGCGCAAACCACATCGAGACCTGCATAGACATCAATTGATATAGAAAAGGTTACAATTATTCAGAAATTACTTCCATAGAAACATTGAAATACCATAGTCAAAACACCCCTAAACAAGCATGTGTAATCAGCTGCGACACATACAAAATCCATGCGTAATTCGGAGTTACACATGCATCCATCTAGTGTAACTGGGATTTACACATGCATATGTCATGTGTAACTGAGAATTACACTGGCAACAACAACATTCACATCATCCATAAAAAAAGACCCATACAAAAACAGATAAAAACATAATTCACCACAAAAATTTCTCAGAAATTACACATGCAATTAGGTTGTGTATGTAGGAGTTGCACATGTTATTTAACGTGTGTAATCAGAAGTTACACATGTAATTATCTTACCTGAAAAAAACCAATTTCCATTGAATTCCCGTAGTAATTCAAACATTTTAACTTTAATATCCCCTCTTATGTATTGCCATACCTAAATTTCTCATATTATTACTTGAATCAATTTTACGAACAATCACAGCTGGAACAAACAATATTGGAATTGCATGGTAAATGATACTTCTAATTAATACTTCAAATGAACATATCTTAGCATGGTACTCCACTTATTCTTCACTAAACGGCTACCAGAACTCATGGCAAAACAACTGCGGCAACAACACTTGCCCAAAGGCAGGTAAATTCCATGCATTTATATAGAACATAGACTTTATATCCCACCATGTGTAACTAGAAGTTATACATCCAATTATTTTTTTCATAATAAGATAAAGAAAGCCATTTGATGTGCCACGAAATGAGTAACAAAATAGTCCAGCATACTTATAATAGAGCAGGCATCTTCAAGAAAAATGCATAATCAGCTAAACACTCATAAAACAAGCATGTATAATTAGCTAGTACACATAAAAATGCATGTAGAGGTAACAAAGCAATTCTCTATACACGGTTAACAAATATGTTACTAATAGCTTAGAACCAACTCACGAACAAAATACAAGTATTATTTCTATTTATCAACAAAAAACGCATAAAACTGATGTATCACTGTATTCAATGATCAAAAACCTCCATAAGAGTCATAACACTCGACCATTCAGAATTGTAAACAGCTAGATCAGATCCCTAGGGAAATTTACACAGCATAATCAAGGATCCAAGTATAAATTTACACAAAATTATCTCAGAACCAGCTCGGGTAAAACAGTAACAAGATCTATCGGAAGAATTCAATAGCTACATACTGAAACCCTAACTACAAAATTCTGAATCAAACTCGACAAGACGAGTAGTAAACTCACCAATTTCTGCACCGAGACCTTGCATCCCAGAGACAAGGATGTTAGAAGCAAAAAGTCTCCGCATAGTTTCCCGTCCATAAACAGCAAGCTCTAAGCTCACCACCAAGTCGCAGCTTCAATTGCAACCACCATCTGTTTCACTGCCTGAAATTCAGCATAGTCAACAACAAACTATGAAGCCACGCCTGTAATATCTTGACTCTTAACTACCACACAGTAAAACAAGTTTCATATGCGTAAATAATAGTTACACATGCTATATGCATGTGTAACTAGAAGTTACACATTCATATGAATTATGTACTAAGAGTTACACATCCGTATATTAAGGGTTCCAGAGCTAATCCCAATGAAGAATAAGAAATACATGCATGACCAGGCTTAGTTATCGCAGAATTATTAACCTCGGGAAGCTCTATAAGCTTAATGAGACATAACTTACACCATAAACACCATAAACATTAACACTAGCTCTCTCCCTATCTTGTATTACCATGCGAATACCACCACTAGGTCCAAATAAAAACATCCTCTCTGAAATTAACATAACCATCACCATGAATTACTTCAATAACTATACAGACACAAGCATTCAAGGCCATATTCAATATGCAGTCACCAAAAGCTTTAAATGTAAAACAAATTGCATATGTTGCAACTAGTTACATCCTATGTTACTGTAACATCATTTATAACCAAAACAGACAGGCAATCATAGTATGTTAAACCATTCTTATCTCCTATGCGATACAAATCCTCCTATTCAACCAAAAATATGAAAAACTTTGCATAAGCAAAAGCGGTTTTGAGCAAAGACAAACCTCATCTCGAATGTTGTTTCCCAGCAACCGAAAGTTATTATACTATTACTAGTTCAAAGCATATATAATGAAGAAGAAAAAAATGCAGGCAGTCAATAGCGTTCTAAAGATCACTATTCTAGATGACATCTTTCGCACTACAAATAGAAAACAACACTAGTTCTAAACATAAATTACCTGCAATAATTTACCGTCTGCAACAAATGAATGTTCCGGTATCTGCGGGAAAGGGAATATAACAACAAAATAATGGTAATTAGTTCCATGAACCATGTCATCACTAATGGATATTCTGTGAGAACATAAACTAGTAATAAAAATTGATACAAATACTCTAGATTAGATATATGATTCAGTTCTTAAAACCAGCTAACTACCTGTGACAACCACCAGCAGCAGAAACTAAAAACGGTTCATCCTCTTTCATGTCACATTCTCCTTCAATTATATCCCCTTATTATTAAACCTACCCATGAAAATTACCACTGCCATTAATCATCCCTGTAAAATCAAAATTGAAATATAAAAAACAACCAATCGAACCTCAAACAACAACAAGAACAACATCAACAATAACAAACAAAAACGTACCTAGATTCAAAATACATGAATCGATTGATTCAAGAAAAAATGTGTTGTTCCTCTCTCCGATCTCATTTGACGGGTTACGGAGATTAAGATGCTCTGAGTTCATAAATAAACCTAGATTTTCGATCGGAAATATTGATTAAAAGTTAAATCGAATTCCAATTCAAAACCCTACAAAATTTGTTTACAAAATTTTTCAGAATTTTCGATCTTAAAAGAGAGATAAAGATGAAATAATTATAGATCTTTGTTCTAATCATATTTTGAATACAGATTTCTAAATGAAATCAGATCGATTTGGTTTTCAATAATAAACCGAGAATATTTTTGTTTCTGATATTGATTTGGAAATCAAAAAACTAGAAAATCAAATGAAAAGATGAAGATATATTAAACTTATCTTTCTCATCATGATTTGATGATTAAAACCTTCATTTCTAGTTGTTGATGACAATTTTGATTAAGATTTCTTCATCAATATGCACTGCAACCTCAAGAACAAGAGTTTTGGACGATGTTTTTATGTTTGAGAACTTGATTTCGACAGAGAAATCTTCTTTGATCTGAAAATGAAAAATCAAGCAGAAACTATTTCTGCGGAGAAGAAAAACTCGTCCGGAGGAGAGAGAGATGAATTCTGAAAATGAAAATCTATTATGTTTTTTCTCTTGTATATATTCAAAAGGGTAGTGTTGTCATTATTGAAATTAATAATAATTAATTATGGCCAGATCTGAAGAAAATTTTATATTTTGGGCCTAGCAATATCATTTTCCTAAAGTATGGAGTTGACAGTGTATGATCCATTTAATGGGGCTTCTATATATTGAACCCATATAGTAAGGGGGTTCTAGTATTTTTCACATACTAAAATTTGAATGGGCTTAAAGGGTAATTGAGGCATACTAAAATTTGAATGGGCTTAAAGGGTAATTAATGTAGTAAAGTTATCTTATGGTCCTTGACCTAAATATAATCAAACCTAGCTCCCATTTCATGAATTCATTTTAACCTAAACTTTATTAACCTAAAAACTTTCATCTTTTCCAATCCTTCATCTTCGATCAATCATCTCAAAAATCGTCATTTTTCAATCTCATGAAAAATGAGCGATTAGAAACAATCAATTAACAAGCGTAAAGTTACTACTGATACCAAAATCTTTAAACCAACACAAATAGGTAAGAGAAAAGTAGGAATTAGTGAAATCAGTGAATCCAAGCATGTAATCCCTGAATTTTTTGAAAAAAAAAAACATTAATGGCGAGAAGAAGACCATAAGTGATGGTTTAAACTCAATCTCATTACTCTATTGTTATATTATGTTAGATTATTGAAAATGGTGATTTGCAGGGTATAGGTCGTCATGGTTTATGTATTAGCATTATGACGACCTTTGATATTTAGTGGTGGTCGTCATGGTCGCATGATGAAGTTCATGACGACTTTTGATAATGTTAATGGTGACTGATAAACCAATACCCAGGTTCGTCATAATAATTATCCCTCAAACATGACGACCGGTGATAGTTATTTTGGTTGTCATCTTTTCATTACTTATAACATAACGACTTAATGTTATAGGAACTTTGTTGTTTCTATATAAATTTTAGGGTGTAGGTCGTCATTGTTTTATAAAATAAACTTGATGACTATGTAGTGATACTTATGGTCGGCGCAGTCGATTAAACTACAACATGACGACTATTATAGTTTCAACCCTCTCTTATGTGTTCATAACTTATACTTGTCCATTTTTTTTATTATTTAGGTGTCAACAGAATAACAAAGGAAAATAAAAGATTACTCCTCCTTCAAAACCTCCTTGTGATATAACTAAAGAAGACCCTGTAGCAGAATTGTTAAGAGCGATAGATAGTCACCCAAAAGAATTCCTAAGTTGATTTCCTTGGCTCTTCAACTTCCTTGAATTCTTCTTTACTTCAAGTTCTCCATCGATTCTGAATGTGTTCAACTCAGCATTATTGTTGTTGAAGTTCCGTACCTTTTTCTTGATGCAAATATCCCATATGTCGCTTGTCCAACAACCAAATCCTAATCATTTCCTAAGCTTTATAGCCGGTGAACTTATATATCATCTCACATGCAAGGCTGCAACATAATCGCCAAATACCTTAAAATATTTCAAGTGGTTATCTCCATAAAATATTCCAAGTGGTTAGTTCACTGAATATTCATAAATTTGGCGTCGCAAACCTGGATCACGCTCATAAGAAACATCATTGCCTTCCGTATGGACGTACTTATATTTCTTTGAACTGCAACTTCTTTGGCTTTACTAGATATAGTTGGTTGAGCATATGATAGCATCTTTTGCTGCTGAGAAGTACCGGGTTCATGGTGTGATGATGTAGAAATGCTAACATTGTCAGTAGAACGAAGCATCTCACTTGATTTATCACCCCATTTCCGCTTGAAAAATGACTCTATCGTTTTTAACTTCTTAGCTGGCGAATGAAAATGGTCGAGTGACATTGTCACCTTTGTATTTAGTAAAGCCTTAATGTCACGGGAACTTTGTTGTGTCTGTGTAAATTTTAGGGTGTAGGTCGTCATTGTTTTAAAAAATAAACCCGACGACTATGTAGTGATACTTATGATCGGCACAGTCGATTAAACTACAACATGACGACTATCATAGTTTCAAAACCTCTCTTATGTGTTCATAAATTATACTTGCTTATAGTTTTATTATTTAGGTTCCAACAAAATTACAAAGAAAAATAAAAGATTACTCCTCCTTCAAAACCTCCTTGTGATATAACTAAAGAAGACCCTGTAGCAGAATTGTTAAGAGTGATAGGTAGTCACCCAAAAGAATTCCTAAGTTGATTTCCTTGGCTCTTCAACTTCCTTGAATTCTTCGTTACTTCAAGTTCTCCATCGATTCTGAATGTGTTCAACTCAGCATCATTGTTGTTGAAGATTCATAGCCATAACAATATGAAAACGAAGGTTTTCAAACATTGTTATACAGTGTCATAGTATTATTATATCGAATCAAAGTCCAATTGCATCAGAACTTTGAAATAATACTATGGTGATATGTATCACTCCCCCTTAGTCAATACTTCCATCTTACAATGAAAACCACTCCCCCTTACATAATGATCTGTAAACCATATGTATGTAGTGTGAACTACCAAATAATTCTCCCCCTTTTTGTCAATATAAATTGGCAAAGATACGAAAACTATGGGATCATAATGAATTCTCAAAAGATAATTTAAGACTAAAAGAGAACATACCAACTTTGTTTCGATGATTTCACATAGTCGAAACTTAGTGTATTCATCAAGGAGTATATAAAGATACAAGTTAACTCCTACAAAATTCCACAACCGCTCTCCCCACAAATATATGGTAATTAAGCACAAGTTCATTTAAGAACTCTCCCCCATTTGATGTCATTCCCAAGAGAACAACATGAGCGACCTTACTTTTACGAGAAAAAAAGGATTTCTTTGGACATTAACAAATCACATGGATTTGTATCCAGTAAACTCGAATGAATTAACCACAAGAAGATCTTATTGATTAATTTAATCGGAACCACTCAACATAAGAAAAACTTACGGAGCCATACATTACTTTCACATAAAAGTGAATCAGGGAAAGATCAATACTACGGAATTTTCTCAACAAGTTCATTCTATCTTTTATCAATATTTTCATAAAGACATAATAGACTTAACTTTTGAGCATATATGAGATAAGCACAGTTCATGAACATAAACACATATATATCTCATAAGACATTTTTAATATATAAAACCAATAAGATTAACTACTGCAAGATCATCTTCCAAATAACTTAGAATTTAAATAAATAAATCTAAAAACATTTCAAGATGAAAATCGTTAGAAATAGCTGTGTAATCATCATAATTGATATACCAAACCCTAGTTATCCTTCTTGAACATAAGAATAAATTCTCATAAAAAGTTTCCTAGACAATGATTAAACCTAAAAACATAAAACAAAAACGTACTAAAATCAAAGTACACTTTCGGAACCCTCACGGGTTTTAAGATATTTGAGCTTGTGATTGACAACATCTACTGCATCTTCGTAAAAGATATCTTCATTGAGAAGATTTTTAACATGTGTCTTCACGAGAAAAAGGTCACAGGTAACCTTTTTCAACTTAGTTAGTAACACATCGAGATCTTTCATAGTATCAACGAGCTGCAGTTTTGCATCCTCAAAGTATTTAAGAAAATCATGACAACTTCAACAAAAACCATCTCATCATACTCCATGTCTTGATGAGTATATGCATAATAGCATGAGACATCAGGATAATCTTCAGAGTTTTGAGATTTGACAAAGTCATCTTCTACTAGTGTTCTTTTCTTATTCCCTTTGGATTCGTAACCAATATCCTTATCAAGAAATCCTTTAGTAAAATTGCAAGTGCGAGAAGGAGAAGACATTCTTGATATAAGAAAAATAACCTAGAGTGAGATAACTCAACTTAATAGGATAGGTATATAAACGGTTTCACAGGGAATATATTTTTAGGGTTTTAGAGTTGGTTCGTGACATGTGACAAACGGGTACCCGTACGAACATCAAACTTAACCCACAAAAAATACTTAGAGATGATATAATGACCCATCCAAAAAGCGTAATGGTTACACATCAATTTTTTCTAAGTGAAAATTTTTCTTTCACGAATCTTAGCTCGATAAATTTATATTCACACAATAGGAAAATTTAGAGCACAAGAGTAGCACACTAGGTATTTGAACAACTTAGTTTTACAGAACATAACTCACAGAGTAGACACTTTGAAGTGATCCTCAATAAAGAAAATACTTATGCGATGTTGTTTGTAGACAATAGTATAGCTATGAACCGAGAAGAAAAATAACTTAACTTAAACAGAGAACATTTTTCCATTAAGTATACTTGATCATTAGCACATCTTACTCAACATGGTTTTTCATGAGTAAGATTTCAAACCTTGTGATTAATTAACACAAGTATGATCTTTATGCTCATCGAATGAATAATGTTCATGGTTAAACCTCTTTTTCCTTCTAATTTTTGGAGGAAACTCTTTTTGATGTGAAAAATCGTCATAAAACTTACTATCATCAAAATATGAGACTAAGTTAGAACCCTTACTTGAAGAGGTTTGTCTGGTGGAGTTTAACAGTCTGTCAATGAGATGTTTATATCCTTCAATTATTAGATTTAAATTATCTTTCGTAGCTCCATTGTGATTGGCCTCTTCTGGTACCTTTTTCACACCTCGAAAATCATCCCAAACCCAAGTTTGTGAAGGATTCTTTTGAAGCTTCCTTGACCGATTCATGTTAAAGCTATTATTACAGGTTCGGACATTAGAGGAGCAAATTGAACTGATCTTCCTAGAACATTTCACAGGATGAGTCCTAAAATCGATTGGTTTAGACATAGGAATATCAGTTACACCTTTGAGTATTAAATCTAAGGTGAGTTGAAGTCAACCAATATAATTATCATCCAACCTTAATTTGTACTTCCGTCGAACATATCCCTTTGTGTCACAATATAAACACACTTTCTGATCACCAGAGTGATTAGAGTGAGTAGGTTTAACATAATCGTTAGAAGTTTTCTTCCTTCCGTGAGATGCAGTAATTCCTTGATTAGAGGAAGTTGTAAGCACATCATTAGTAATAGGAAGGTATTGCAACTTAGCTTCTGAAACTGATTTCGTTAGAGAACCACGATTAGAAGTAGTCATGTTTTCTAACATCTCAGTTTTGTCAGAAGCAATAGGTATAATGGACTCTTCAGAACAAACCTTGCATTAAATAAAGGGTTTACTCAATAGTCATTTAATATCTAAAGTATTCTCCTCCAGTTTGGCCTCGAGTAAATTTCTTGACAAGCTTACTTCGGCTTTATATTCACGAAGAGTCTTTAATTGAGAGTCACGATCATTAACCATACCAATAAGCATATTGACTTTGTGTTTCAGCCTAATATCTTCAATGAATTCAATTCTAGCTTGTCTTATAATTATTGCACTTTCTTTGGATGCTTCCCTTTCTACTTCAGAGTCAGACTCATCAGTAAGGTAAAAAGGATAACACTTATTTGCATGTTTCATGGGAACAAGATGTTCATCTATATTTGAGTCGGACAAGTCTTTCTCTTTAATAGATACCATAGAAACATAAATTTTTTTCCTAGTGATGCATTTGTCAAAGATAACATATTTTTCCATAGAGTCAGATTGCTACGTACAAACACAGACTTATGAGGTCTTAGCGTGTTTGCATGCTATGATACCAATTGAAAACGCGGGGGGTATAACAACCACACCCAATATTTTTTCGACAATTTGTATGGACTATACTCCAATATAATTTCGAGAGCACCAACTTAAACGTGAGACTCAATCAAGAAATATATCATGGAGCTTTATCTCTTTCTTAATACAATCAGTAAATGGAACATATAGAAATCTGTGAGCCTGATTAAAGTAAGAATAACTAGGACGGAACCAAAGACCAATGCCCAAGTGTCAATCAAGTTCTATCCAACAAACAAGGTCGGATTTATCAACTGTGATTGAAATACGTACAACCTGTGATATTTCAATTATATAAACAAATATAATGCATAAAAAAAATAACACAGACATACGAGGAAATCGCAAATGCAGAAAAACCCCGGGACCTAGTCCAGATTTGAATACCACACTGTATTAAGCCGCTACAGACTTTATCCTGCTACAAGTTAACTTCGGACTGGAATGTAGTTGAGCCCTAACCAAGTCTCACACCGATTAAGGTACAATCGCGAACCTTACGCCTCTGGAACCACGTCGGATTATGCGCACTTGATTCCCTTAGCTGATCTCACCCACAACTAAGAATTGCTACGACCCAAAATCGAAGACTTATAAAAAAATTTGTCTCCCACAGATATGTCTATCCTTTATTCTTTTTAATCCGTATTTTGATACAAAGATCAAGGTGAACAGATATCAACAAATAATCTGGTCTTATTGTTAGAGCACTGCTCGGTCGAACTCACAAGCGTTGCTATCTCAAGCTTGTTTGTTAATGTTAGTGATCAAAACTATAAGTCTTGATTTCTGTTAGAGCAATGCTCGGTCGAACTCGCAAGCGTTGTTATCTCAAGCTTGTTTGTCAATGTTAATGATCAAAACTATAAGTCTTGATTTCTAGTCTACTTATAGTGATGTCTCGGACTAGGATAGATTGTGTAGTTGAGCATTAGACTTCACGGCGTTCATCAATTGAAGATGAAGAACTACTAAGGAGAGCTTGTGGAACTTCATCAACAAAAGGTATGTGGAGACTAAAACTCATCTATCACTTGGAAAGTCTATTTCTACTTTATCTCCTATATTGAGACAAAAGTCGTATTATTATATAGTTGTCGATTATGCACATTTGAGATTTCGAGTTGAGATTAACTCGCTTACATATTTCTCGAAATATGTGTTGGTAAGCTTTTGCTTCAACCAAGTTCATCTTAATTCTTGACGAAAGTCAAAAGATGATCATGTGAAAATCGCCGAGTAACATCTTACATGGTTTGTGTGATGCAATCATTTGATGTAGACTTGGAATGTTTCGTTATGATTATTTCAATAACTTGAAAATTACTTTGATGCTAATAGTGTGTGAAAACGGCTATTTTCATCCTCTAAGAAAGTTTCAATGATTGAAATAGAGTTTAGAACTATTGGATTATAAACATAGTGTACATTCTTGCATGTATGTGATCCATGACCGGAACTAAAGTATGCATACCCGTATGCGTACTTGTAGTTGTGAAATTACGTATACCAAGTACACATACCGGTACGCGTACTTGCGTGAGGTATAGGTCCGGGAATTTCTGCTGGGTTTTGGAAGTGTACTAAAGTATGCATACCCCACTACAAAAATATTGATTATTAGCCACACCACTATTGCCACGGATGTATATATCTGTGGCTATTGGTCACATATTGCCACGCAAAACTGGTAGTCGTGGCAACCAGGTTATTCATTTGCTACGGCCTGATGTGAAACTGCCACGGGTTATGGTTTATAAGTTATGAGTCCGCTGAATGACCTCTACTGACGACATGATGGGCCGTGGGTGTTGTGGGCCTTTTGCTTTGAGACAGGAAAACAATGCCGTAGCTAATGTTGTCTAAATTATAATCCGCTGAGTGGAGAAAACCCACGATTCCACCTGAAGAGAAATAACTCCCAGTTCCCCAGTTCCTTCCCACCTAACACCCCCCTTTATTCGATTATGCACTCTAAAAGAAAAAAAAAATCAATACTTCGAAACTGTTTCCTCAAAGAAGATAAATCTTTCAAGTAAGTAGGGGTTGGTGTAAAATTAGTGCTAATTGCTTTGATTTTCTGAAACTAGGGTTTTAAAATACTATTTGTTCATTTTGTATAATAAACCTAATTGGATATCGATTTTCAATTTTTTTTTATACTGGTTTAGATTTCTTCTTTAATTCTTAATATTTTTTGATGTTGGGTCAGATTTGGAATGAGGAAATCCATCAATTTCTTCCTTATCTGCAAGATTTCATCGATTTTGATCCAAAATTGTATCTCCCAAGCTGGTAAGAAATTCAATTACTTATTCCTTTCATATCCTGGTACGAATGTCATAACTTTTGAGTTTCATTTAGATCCAAAGTTTGATTTAACATATTAGGTCTTTGTTTATCCGCATGGTACGTACATGATTCCAATTTCAAGTGTAATATGTCTATGCAAAACCCATTATGCATGTGTTTCTAACTTAGTCAAATACTGCATTTTGTTATTCTTAAGAATGGTTCTGCTTGCAGTAGATGTGCATCTGGATGTGTATCAATGATTCATTCTTATGAAACCACCTGTTTGTGGGTCGGTTATATGTTTAATTATCAACAATATTTTATGTAAGTTGTTTTTTTGTTTGGTATTCTCACTCTAGGAGTGAAGGAAAAACAACGACCACTTGTTTTTCATAAGAGTAGTTTTAATCTGCAAAGAAACTTTCTATACATATGATGTTGTTCATCAATCGTACACCTTTTGGAAGAACTTGTGTAGGTAGAGAGAAACTAATTACATATTACGTTCGTTTGAGTATGGCAATGGAGGCAAGTGTACTAGCTATAAAAAAAGAGAAACAATATAGTAGTACTTGGAAACAGTGTTACTTGGTAGAAGAGAACAAACGACCTACCAGAAATTTCTTGATTGCAAAGGAGTTTCTTTGTCATCAGTTTGCTGAATATCTAACTGGTCTCATTTAGAATGTATGTTATGTATATCCTTGTTTGCATTGGTACTAAGACAAGTTATTTCGATGATGCAGGGATAGGTTTGGATTCTCAATTCTGAATTCTAACATTCTTCCCAGGGAAAACTCATTAGTTGGTTTTTATTCTCTAGTATGTTATTTTGTTTTTTAGAATGCCATCACAATCATTAGTGTAGTAGTTATTCTTTGTGGTTCTTAAAGGGACACGGATGACGACCAATAACCTCCAGCAACAAAGAAATCAAGAGGCATTGCTAAGTTAAATTTTCTTACCAAGCTGAAAAAAAGGCGAGAAAGTGCCACCGGAATTTTGCCAGCGTGAATCAGTTATCCCGAACACAAGAGTAAGATCTCGACTTACTGTAGAAAACTTCCCTTTTGACATCATGACTGGTCTGAAATGCCAGAGAAGCAAGAAAAAAGTGAAGAGCTTAAGGTTAAGCATATTATCTTAAATAATATATCAGTTATGTAATTGATGACTAAATTTTAACTGATGATTGTTGTAAAATGTTTTTGTTTATTTTTATGAGATCAGTGTTTGGGTGAAGAAGAAAATTCATCAAAAATGGAATGCAAACAAACGTAATATGATGGTGCAGTATTGCAATGAGGAAAAAATTGTTGCACAAAACAAAGCTAAGGAAGTTATTGATGTTAAGGCATTCCCATGAACTCCAGGTGAGAATAACAAGTTTATCATTTATGAGTTTGAACTGTGACTCCTAACTTGTGAGCTTTGAAAAACATAAAAAAAGAGTGTGAATGGCAAAGAAAGTAAAAATCATTTGGTTATGCCATGTTGGTACTAAGTCATTCGTGAACCACGTGATAGAGATAAAGACTAACATCAATCTGTGTAGAACTTGACGTACTGTAGAGAGACAACAATGGATAAGAAAGCACATAGAATGGTTGTTTTTCAGAAAACGTATAGAGCAAAAGAAGGGAAAACTCCAGACGCTATAGCCGAAGACAATATTTTTGTTTTTTTTTCCTTGGTTTATATTTTGTTAGCATTAATAAGTTGTTGTGATTTTTGCTTACTATAAAATTGCATATTATAATCACAGGCTCAAATGGAAGCCTTAGAAAGGGAAAATTTGGAAGAGAATCGTTACGATAATGATATTTTAATCCTAGTGGTCACTTCTCGTGACTGGTAGGCTGGGAAAGATGCCTACAATTGTAAACTGCAAGTGCACAGTGTCGACAAGCAGCACAGGTCGATCCACAGAGACTTGGAGGGTGTAAAACTAATTCTTTGGTCTAACTAAACTGATTCAAAGCATAAGTAACTCAAAGGTGGTTGTTTTGGTGTCAATACGACAAGATATAGTTGTGATTGTAGTTCTAAGGCAGAAAGTATGCAAGATAGATTGTAAACAATTGCTAGAGAGCACTAGGGTGATTGAATTCACCTTCTAATTCTATGCTAAGGCAATTCAACTCAATTTATGTTCTTGTACCTTCCCTTGAAGGTCTCAGGTGGATGTTTTATTAACCAACTCCCCTCACTCACCCCTAGTATCAACTGTCTTCTTACAGTACAATTGATCACAGGTTAGTTTGGTCATACAGTTAACTACCAATCCTAAGCAATACAACACAGCAAGAACAACAACAAGAAATTGAATAACTTAACATCAAATTAGGGGTTTCATCTACACCCCAGCAAGGTGATTTAGAACATAATAAAAGTAGTTAAAACACAATTGAATTTAAGTTAACAAATTAAACCCTAAAAATTCCAGAGAGAGTTCTTACACCAAGAACAATTCTAATTTATACCTAGAACTCTTCTCTAACACTCAAAATTGAAATTAAATGCATACCCAATCGTCTAAATTGATTGTACCCTCTTCCAATTCGGCTCTCCAAGCCATTAATGCGATGTTGGAGAAACCCTAACTCCATCTATCTCGAGCTATACTTCTAGGGATTTGGGAGAAGCTGTGGTGGAGATAGCTAGAGCTAGAGATGGTGAAGGCGGCTGTGCTGCTGCTGTTGTCGGGAGAAGGAGATGTTCCTGGCTCTGATAATAGTCGGGGGAAGGGACGATCTCTGGTTTTATCGGGAGAGAAAGATAGAAAAGATGAAGAAGAGGAGTGTTTGGTGGTTTGGTCGATGGGTGAAGGGAACAGGCGGCTAGGGTGTTAGGCGGGAGCTTCGAATGTTGATGTATCGAGTGAAGAGGTCGTTGGATGCAGCTACTTGATTCAATCTTAACGGTTCATGATGGAGCGGGCTTGGATTCGGGTCATGGGTCGGATCTTGGATAGCTCAAGCCCATATCTTTGTAAACGGGTTGCTACTTGTCAGGTTGCAACTGATGCGCAAGCGGGCTGCAACTTCTCTTCCATAGTCGCTAGTCTCCAACTTTCTGCTCTTTTGGCTCCTCAATTCATCCAAGCTTTATTTACTACCTAAAACACAAAATTAATTAGTACAAGTATATTCTTGAAAACAAAGAAAATACAAAATTTGCGATAATATATGATTTTAAAGCACAAAAGATGAGTTAAATGCCAATAAAGAGGTGTAGAAATATGCAATATTTGGCACTCATCAAATACCCCCAAACCTGAATTTTACTTGTCCTCAAGTGAAATAGAAATTAAGAAATCCTAACTATACCACTGTCGCTGGTCTCTCGAATGCATTTAGCGTATGCACTAAGCCTTTAAACCCCTAGGTGTCCCTAGTGGACGAGTTGTAGTCTCGTGAGGGTTTACCAGAGGTGTACCCACAAAACCTTCTCCAACTTCAGAGCGTAAAAGAGTCTCAAGCATCCAAGGAGCTATGAGGACATAGAGTTTCTGCATGCTAGTAACACGAAGTTAGAACTATCAAAGAACGCATTCTCATCCTTAAGAGTTGAGCGAGAAATAACCATACCATATGAAAGAATTCGGATTCGAGAGTGATCACAAGCCTCGACTTCTGCCTCACCATTAGGGTTTTATGATAATTGCACTCAAAAAGACCGCTTTTTTAGTCTCTCATGTGTGCAGACAGGAATAAAGAGAGAAATCCTGCACACGTTGATGGTGGGAAGGAGAACCTTCCGAAATAATTTCTGGAGACTCCACAGAATTGTGGACAAAAAGAATCTTTTTATGATGATCTCTAAGAAAGGAAATCAACCATTAGCAAGGATGGGAGTACTCACTTACCTTCACATCCGATCGGAAATTAACACCACTCTCACAGCATCCATAGAAATGTCTTCAATCTTCGGTCTTCGGTCTTCAACTGTTGATGATGAACTTCTGAACTTCGCAAAAACTTGACAATTAGTAACTTTTCTCTTCAATTTCCTTGTTGCTTGGAATTTTCTTCTTGAATTCTTCTTCTTTACCATGGTGGTATCAAAACTAAACTAGGAAAATAAACTACAATTTTTTTTTTTATTTTTTTTTTATTTTTTATTTTTTGAAAGTAAAAACATGAAATGAAAATAACAACAAAAACAATGAAACTACTAACTCCATGGATGAAGGACTTTATCACTCAATTCTTCACAACTTGTATTGTCTTGATTTCATAAACTTCACTAATTCTCATCTTATTTTCTTTTCTTTGAATTGTTGCATGTAAACCTTGGACTATTTCAACTTTTCTTCAAATATTCTGACGTTGCTCTGCTCGTTGATGATGATGTGTTTCTATGGATCTGTTGATGTTGTCGAGAGGGAGAGAGTGGTGTTAACTGCTAATCAAACTACAAGAAGGAGTTTTCATCTTTAGACGTCATCCTCATGATTGACAAAATTAGCACTCAAGAGATCAAAAATAGTGCTGAAAGTGGTGCGAAGTTGGGTAGCTCACCATTCCTACCCGGAATTGACGTACGGTGACACACACTCTAACATGACTTTTTAGAAAGTCACAAAAATTGAAGGTTGGTGCCTCGCTTGATGTAAAAATGGGTAGTCTCCACTATGGGTGATCAAAATTCTACTACCAAATATCTTTGCAGCACCTAATTCGCCCTCCGGCATGGTTAAATCCAACTTTAACGCTCTAATCAACTAAGAAACCCGATTGTGTTCTCCAGTACTTCCAAGTTCAGTTATTTCGGTCAGACTCTCTATGTAAACATAGCTAGAAGCATGCTAGTGACTCTAAGATCTCTAAAAGTTGGAGGTTTTTATGTACATATTTACAAAGAGTTTTGAAAATTTTTGATTTTTTGATTTTGATTTTGATTTTTTTTTTTTTTTACAACATTACAAAAGTAAGAAGACTAAAAACTAAAAACACTATATGCAAAACACACCCCCAAACCTAAATCTAACATTGTCCTCAATGTTTCACCAGATGATAAGAATTTAAACAGAAACATACCATGAGAACTATGCTGATAAGAGAAAAGGGAAGAGATTACCGGCATGTCGGCGAAAGCAAGATTAGAGCTTCATTAATCACGGCTAGAACCCAAAAAGAACTCAGTTGATGTCATATTGGATTAGCACAATATGTACCAAAAAAGACTCAACCGATTCAAGATAGAAGATGTAACATTACCTACTTGGATTATATACAAGAAAAATTCACCATACACCAACAATCTAAAGAGTTGAGGATCAACCCAAAAGACGATATGCGAAACATCAATGACCTTACACATATATAACATGAGAGTGCAAGTAAGACCGCATATGTGAACGAGTTACCCCCAAACCTAAACTTGTCAACGAGATGTGTTTTTGAGCACAAAATCTTGCAATTTTAGAGGTACATCATGCACAAGGTCTAATTCAAAATGAGTTTTGATAAGAACAGTGAGATATACACATTCCAAATGTGGCTCTTCAAGGGTATTATATTTAGCGAAAAGTAGTCCAAAAGGACTTGAGAAGCACTGACTCCAGGCCTAGATTAGGAACTCTCGAGAATAGTTGGTTTGGGTGCAAGACCATCGATTGTGACATAAGCGGGAAGTTGGGCATGTCTAAGTTGTTCACATGTGTGAGATCAAGAGTACCATTATCAATCACATCAATATCCCCTAAGTCAGCTACAAGTGCTGCAACATGCTTACGTTCATAGAATAGTTCAACAAACCCAAATTCAGAATCATGATTATTCAAAGTCTCCATCTCATGCATAAGCAAATCAGAAGACGCAACACATTTTTACCTAGGCAGGGAATTAAACACATCAAGGTTATTTTCATACATATGATCATTGGTGTCAACAGAAAATTCGACCTTCCCTAAGTCAATTATTTTCGGAACAACTGTACAAGCCCCAAATCAATATCAACATCATCCAAAACTTCAGAGTTACGGATAAGAAAATCAGAAGAAACATTATTTTTCAAAGTCGCAGCAACGGAGTCTAAGGTTACAGTAACAGAAGATTCCACAACAATATTTTCAAGAGTAAACATGCTCTTCTAACATTAAATCATTATCATCATCATCGTAACAATGATACAATGCCTCATTCAAAACCATAGTGTCTCTACTCCATTCATGTACCTCTATATCAGGTTCATATTCAATATTATTTGCACGAGTAGGAACAGATGCACTATTTTCAAAATTTAATTCATTGGGACTAACAAACAATTCATCTTGAAATTCCTCCCTTTCTACATTTTGTAAATGAATCAGATTCATCCTTAATATCATATTAAGTTGTTCAATTGAAGGGGAGTCTTCAATAGTGGGTGTCCTCATTTCAGGGTATTCAGTATATGGTTGTGCATGAGGTTCACTATCGAAGGGAAATACAGATGTGTTGCTATATGGATGATCATGCAATGCATGTAATTCAAATCTGGCATTATTTTCTTCAATGAGTTTAATATTTTCCATCACAGATTGCATACAAAAGTTCATTGGAGTACAAAATTGTTCAACCTCCCCTGGCGGTGGATGATACATGTGCGAATAATAACTAGGGTATGTGTATTCAGGCTCAGGACCCTGAGAAGGTTCATAATAATCCCTAAAATTATTAACATCATGGTATGTGGGGGGGTTCATAATGTGAAGCATGCCCGTAAGCAAGTTCTCTAATTGACTTATGTGATGATTTTACATCCCTAATACCAGTCCAAAATCCTGACATGCCATGCAATCAATTTGGTCACAAAACAAAACAATATTAGCCTAACATACATGCCATATACTATACAACACCCAAAATGAGCAACAAGTGCACAAGCCAGGCCACAGATGAAGCTTAGAGAATAGACAGGCAGATTCAGAGATTTACGATCATTCAAGTGTAGCACAGCTAACAACAGATTCAGTTAACCAATGTATAACTCAAATATCACAGGATTATGCCTTTGCACACAAATTCAAGGATGTAGTACTGATCAGCCAAGACACAAATGCACAACTCAGATAACTAATGCTTATGAAAATGACACTCAGTTTCAGGCAATATAGGAAGACAATGCTCATGAGAATTGATAGGCTGGCCCTAGAATTTGTGTACACAGATTTGTGATGCTGCACTTCAGACAAGCAGTGATGCGCCAACCAGGAAAGTAATGCTTATAGGAATGACAACAAGATTCAGGGATTCACAACCATACAAGCTTAGCACAGCGACACAACAATCACAGCTAATGTGTAACTCAAATTGTTTTGCATACAGATTCAAATTTAGTGCAGAAAAACAGAATTTCAAATTTAGTGAAATTCTACTAAGTGTCACTGAGACTCAAGCACAAATTCCGGATATTCCAGGGGTTGGATGATCTAGCAACTAGTTAGAATCAAGCACTCATGGCAATTAGCCAAGGCGAGCAACAATCAACATGTTATGGCTATCAGACAACCAAGCAATTCTCACTACAGGGAAGCAATACAGGTGAGATTCCAAGGCCAGAGAATATGCACACAGAATCAATCTCAGTAAAACAACAATTCCAGTTAGCACAGATGTTACTCAAAATATCACAGGGGAATGTGCATGGGAACCAAAAGTTGCCAGGTTTTGAGTGATGTTCAGTCAGGCGACTAGCTTATTAGGTAAACAGGGTATATCATTTGAGATAGAATTCGAGTTTGAGAATACAATACCGCCAGTATAAAACTGGGTTTAGGCACCATAACCACGTTCTGCAGCTCCTCTTCCTGCTTTTCCTTGGCTTGTGTTTCAGTTTCGCAGGCACCTCCAGCACGACACAGAGAGAGGACCAAAAACTGGTTATGTTGCTCCTTTTCTTTTCCTTGGTTTGCACAGCAGTATGGCCGACACCTGTAAACTCAACAACCAGTTTCAGTTCCCAGAATGGTACAGATGGAACAAATTCAGAGGGTATCGCTGGGAGTTATCAGCTGAGAAGAATCTATAGCATGACAGTGAAATAGAGTTATTCTACTTTGTTTACAATCTGGGTTATCAATGACAAGGCAGTCACAGTAGGACCGGTTGAAGCTGCTGCGAAGTGCAATTATAGACAAGTTTGAGAATTCAAGAATGCCTAATTTATTATATTACATGGAGATGATGGTATGAACTAACTATTAACCAGCAAAACTTGACTCCGCACTATAATTTCTCATGCAAATGCTTATCCTACAGATGCGATTTAATATGGAAGAAAACTACAACAGTAGCAGACTGATGAGAAGCTACAGGTGGTACTTTTCTATGACTCAACTAAGAAATTTACAAAGTGTACATGTTACACTACTAGCTACAGAATTACATCAATCCTACAGATGCAAGGTATATGAAACAGAACTGCAGAACCCAAAGTTATGCTGAAATGCTTACGCCTGCGAAAGCAATTCAAGCGCCAATGTGACAAGATTTTCAGACGCATATCAGTTTGAGAGCTACAGAATATTGAGTACTGGAAATTTAAAAGCTACAGGTGCAGAGTATTATGAGACGCAATACACACTTCAGAGTAGTTCCACAGTTCTACAACTTACAGATGGGGATTTACAGAGGGCAAAAAAAATAAAAAAATAAAAAAAAATGATAAACTGAGAAGTTAAAAACATGAGAACTTGACAGGAATCAAATCTACTTTTAACAGGAAGAGGTAAGACATTAAGCTACAAAATGCTACAAGATATTGTATGATGCAGGATGCAGGTGAACTAGCTTTGAAGGGAAAAAAAAACTAAAAGATGCAGAATGTATGACAAAGTGGATTAATGCTAAGTTACACTATCAGGGACTGCAAACAAAAAGAATCCGAACAAATATGTACAAGAGTAAACTAAAAACTAGTAGGCAGTAACACTACAGATTCACTACAGCAAAGTTATACTGTAACAGAAAAGTAAAATCTAACAAGTACATATATACAACCTACAGATGCAGTATGCGATTGACAATGGAATGATTAAAACTACAACTACTACTGAGGCAAATATGTACAGAACTTGGGCTAAAAATCAGTAAGAAGAACTAAAGATGCAGATATCACTAAAATGGAATACCTAAGGAACAAGTTCCAACTTGCAGCAAACTAAAGATTTACAGAATGCAGAGATAGAAAATTTTAAGATGATGCAAAATATATGAACAAATGGACTAACTACAATACAACAGCGCAGCTACAGGTGGTAGCAAACTACAAACAGAAAAACAAAAAATACAACCTTCTATGCTAAAGAGAACACAAGACTAAGATTATCTTACATGACTATGATGCTACTATGAGAATGCACTGAAAACAACACACAAGTAAATCAAAAGAAAAGGAAATGGAAATTTCAGAATGGATGAGATTTAAAAATTACAGCTAATACTAATAACAGGGTGCAATCTACTAACACATATACACAACAATATATTGTAATCAGTAAAGTGACGAAGGAACTTCAGCTACACCGCTACCGAGTCCCCGGCAGCGGCGCCAAAAACTTGGTAGGCTGGGAAAGATGCCTACAATTGTAAACTGAAAGTGCACAGTGTCGACAAGCAACACAGGACAAGCACAGGTCGATCCACAGAGACTTGGAGGGTGTAAAACTAATTCTTTGGTCTAACTAAACTGATTCAAAGCATAAGTAACTCAAAGGTGGTTGTTTTGGTGTCGATACGACAAGATATAGTTGTGATTATATTTCTAAGGCAGAATTTATGCAAGATAGATTGTAAACAATTTCTAAAGAGCACTAGGGTGATTGAATTCACCTTCTAATCATATGCTAAGGCAATTCAACTCAATTTATGTTCTTGTACCTTCCCTTGAAGGTCTCAGGTGGATGTTTTATTAACCAACTCCCCTCACTCACCCCTAGTATCAACTGTCTTCTTACAGTACAATTTATCACAGGTTAGTTTGGTCATACAGTTAACTACCAATCCTAAGCAATACAACACAGCAAGAACAACAACAAGAAATTGAATAACTTAACATCAAATTAGGGGTTTCATCTACACCCCAGCAAGGTGATTTAGAACATAATAAAAGTAGTTAAAACACAATTGAATTTAAGCTAACAAATTAAACCCTAAAAATTCCAGAGAGAGTTCTTACACCAAGAACAATTCTAATTTATACCTAGAACTCTTCTCTAACACTCAAAATTGAAATTAAATGCATACCCAATCGTCTGAATTGATTGTCCCCTCTTCCAATTCGGCTCTGCAAGCCATTAATGCGATGTTGGAGAAACCCTAACTCCATCTATCTCGAGCTCAGCTTGTAGGGATTTGGGAGAAGCTGTGGTGGAGATAGCTAGAGCTAGAGATGGTGAAGGCGGCTGTGCTGCTGCTGTTGTCGGGAGAAGGAGATGTTGCTGGCTCTGATAATGGTCGGGGGAAGGGACGATCTCTGGTTTTGTCGGGAGAGAAAGATAGAAAAGATGAAGAAGAGGAGTGTTTGGTGGTTTGGTCGATGGGTGAAGGGAACAGGCGGCTAGGGTGTTAGGCGGGAGCTTCGAATGTTGATGTATCGAGTGAAGAGGCCGTTGGATGCAGCTACTTGATTCAATCTTAACGGTTCATGATGGAGCGGGCTTGGATTCGGGTCATGGGTCGGATCTTGGATAGCTCAAGCCCATATCTTTGTAAACGGGTTGCTACTTGTCAGGTTGCAACTGATGCGCAAGCGGGCTGCAACTTCTCTTCCATAGTCGCTAGTCTCCAACTTTCTGCTCTTTTGGCTCCTCAATTCATCCAAGCTTTATTTACTACCTAAAAACAAAAAATTAATTAGTACAAGTATTTATTCTTGAAAACAAAGAAAATACAAAATTTGGGATAATATATGATTTTAAAGCACAAAAGATGAGTTAAATGCCAATAAAGAGGTGTAGAAATATGCAATATTTGGCACTCATCAGTGACCAGCTGAGGTATTTTAAAACCATAGGAGCTGAGAAACCAGGTCCGATTCTGTGATGTTTGCTCAGGTATTAGATTAAATAAGCTTAAGGTGGCATCTTCTTCAAATGTTGTCCAAAATAAAAAGGAGAACGTGGCATTGGGAGATGAAGTTAAGAAATTGAAAGAGGATCAGGTTGATATGCAAGAAGAACGTCTTCAGATGTATTAAATTGTAGAGGAGATGAAAAAGGCTAATGAGAAATCACAGCAAAAAAATAGATGCCCTATTGCTACTACTAACTGGTGAGGTACTATGGACATTATTTATAGATATTTTATCAGTGTACTATCCACAATCATAAGCTTTCTGAATTGCATTTTGTTTTGTAGGGCAACTTCCCACAGCAACAGCTATAGAATTATGATCTTGCTAAATTTATCCAGGAAATCCACAACCATTACAAACAATTGAATCACTAAATTAAATACTTAACTATTCCACAAAATTTAGATAGCGTCATGTTGGTTGCATTAGCCAGAATAATATCGAATAGAATGAATACAATTAGTTTGTTGGTGTTGTAGGTTTGATTAGTGTAGGTGTTACAATATATATTTTGATAAGCTAAGCTACTATGTAAAGTTCTAGTTGATGGAATCAGCCAAACGAACTACTATGTTAAGTTCTAGTTGATGGAATCAGTTGAACCGAAGTATGATTTCTGAACTCAAAATGGCCAACTAGTCTTTGGTAAATAAGATCAGGCCTCATCAAACCCAAGATACTATTGTTTAAGTGGTTGTCTATCTTTATTACTAGCTACTTTTTCTTTGAATAAGAAATATCATGTTTAGATCATCCTGGATGCATTATCAGTTTTCCCTTTATGGTTACATGGATAACAACTTTGTGCTAAACAAACTGCAAGAGCCTTAGATCAGAACATGTTGATATGTGTTATTATGCTAATGTCTTCTGAATCCTAATGATATGTGTTCTTACGCTAATGTCTCCAGATCGTAATAAAAGTTGGTTCCTTATTCTTTACTTATTGCTCTCAGTTTTATAGCTTGTGTATTGTAAAGAAGTCTAGTAATGACTGATGACGTGTATTTCATGAATTACTTGCTTCTTTTTTTTTTTGTAGTAAAACTTCATGAATGCAATCCTTTCGTTATCGATCAAAAAACTTCAAAACTTGAGTTCCTTTTCTTATTTTTTTATGTTTCTGGCAACAATGACTGTCTTCTGTTTGAACTAGTTGTAAATATTATATCGACTAGATTCTTCTTTGTTATTTGTCATTGATGTCAAACTTGATATTTTCATGTTGCAAGATGCATTAAAAGATACATTAAGGTTATGTCGGATGATGTATGTAATTGCAGGAAATCCTACAATACACACCTCACAAGAATTCATAATATCTAACACATATTTAAGATCAATAATCAATCTCTTTATTAAGTGAGTTAGAAATTTTACAAGAAGGAAGTGAAATCAAGAATGTTATTGCTACTCTAGACTTTCTCTCTCCTCTAAAATTTCTCTCCACACTCTAAAACGATCCCCCCCCTTTCATAAGCCTATTCGGCTCTTTATATAGGACATTACATAATGGATGGCAGCTAAGTTATCCCTTATTTTCGGATCTGACTTGCGACATTCTCGCAAGTGTACAAATGTAAAACCTCGCAACACTCTTAAATCTCGCTAGGTCTTCACGTCTTTCTCGTGTTCTGGCTGTCGTCATCCGTTGCGTCATTTGTATTACTCGTATGCGATGTCTTCGCAATGTGTTGTTTATGAATTTCGCAAGGGCGTCGATGTTGCGATATTCTGATCCTACATCTTGCCTCTTCTCATGTCTTCTCTGCGAATGAAAGAATGTCATGAGAACTAATCTTTTCAAAATGCCGCAGTTGTCCATTCCTTTCTGCCGACAAGATTCCGTAAATTAAGCATAACCGTTTACACGTGTTAAATTTTCCCTTTTTCACCGGCACTGTAAATGCTAACCGGTCATCATTTTTTGTCTATTTAAGAAGAGATCCATCGTAAAAATGTCTTCTTTCTTTTACTTCGTCTTCTTCATCTGTAAATCTTCCTTTTGTCGTTTGCAACTTAATCATGTTCATCTTTTCATAAGTCCTCTTCATCTTTCTGCTACTGTTCCCATGGAGCCATCAAGGTTTGTTTATTTTGCTGAAACTGATCTTCTTAAAATTGATTTTCTCTGCTGAAATTATTTTATTTGATGTTGTTCATCTTTAGATAATTCCCTTACTGTTTCTGTTTCAGCAAAAACACTTCCAGCACCAAGTTTACAATTCAGAACCCTAATGTTCCCAAGAGTTCGCAGCAAAAATTCGTTGTGAACAAAAGGAAGCCTGCGAATAACAAGGTATTAAGAAACACTTATTCTTTTAGTAACAATATTGTTACCTCTGTTTCTTACATAATTTGTAATTCGCAGGGTGATGCAAATGTCGAGAGGCCCCCCAAAAAATCTCGCCATCCTAAAAATGTTGAAACAGCTGTTTCATTTCCTTTGTTTAAACTTTCAAAAACACCTCCTGCGACATCTTCGCAGGCGGAATCCCCTCTTCTTATTTGCGAAAATTTCGCTGCAGATTCATCCCCTATAACTAATCTTTCTCTAAATGAAAGTCCTGACAATAACCCTGTTGCGAATGAAACCTTTTCTTCTTCTACTGTCCATGCCTCTTCTCTTAACATTGCCTCAACCCCAGTCATTAATCCTCATCAAATCTCGTCTTCCGATGACATACCTATGGCGAAAGATGATTCAACTCTCCCATCTTCTTCCATCATCGCTTCATCATATGAATCTCTCCCTTTTACTAAAGAAAATTTAGAAGGGATGGATATGGCTTTCAAGGTTTTATCCGCTCTTCTCGATGATGTCAAGAAAGCTTCCACTGATCCTATCAAATTTGGTGTTTGCGAAGTTGTAAGTAAATATTTTGGCTCTGATAGAATGGTTTCGCAAATATCTTTGGAGAAGGAAATTGAAGCTTTGAAAAGTAACCTCCAAGCTATGACCTTGAAATGTGACACTCTTCATCTTGAGAATCAAAAGCTTCAAAACTTTTCGCTGGATCGTGATAATCTTCGCAGGAAGAATGAGGAACTAAAAGGTGATTTTTTTTTTTTTTGAAATTTCTACTCCACTTTTAAGCTCTAAACCAGAAATGAAAAATGGAGATATATCAATCTGAATCCGTCGCCGAGGAAGCCCGCACGGATAGAGATGCTTGGATGGATCAATATAACCAATTAGATAATCTTCATACATATTCTGTTGATCAAATAGATAACCTTACCAAGGAGAATGCTCAATTAGTCCAAAAGCAAAATTTATTAAGTAATGAATTGTCTCGCCTCTCTTACTTTTTGACTAAAGCTAATCTGGAGTTGGAGATGAGAATCAAACCCTATCTCAGGAGAAACGAATTCTTTTGAATAAGGTGGCGATCTCTTCGCAAGAACTTAGCATTTGCCAAAAAGTATGCAATGATCAAGAACGATCTCTCTGCTCATTGAGAAATAAACTCAAAGAAGTAAAAAAATCATCTTCTGCTGAGAGAGATAAACTTATTCAAGGTAGAATAGCTTTAAGCATAAAAACAAGTCAACTCAAGGATCAATATTCCAAGTTAGAAGAATCCTATTCCTCTCTTGCGAAGCAAAACACCTTACTTATTTCTAATGAAAGAAATTTACGATCTCGGTTGAAAGGCTTGGTTGGTGATAAGTTTGACAATGCCATGGATCACTTGGAGAACAGTTGCCTGGCTTTAACTCAATATCTTATCTCGCAAAAGGAAGGTAGTCATGAAATTTGACTGCCTCAACCATTTTTTCTTTGTTAAGTCTTTTTACTACCTCTTCCTTGCGAATCTTTCGCCTATATGATTTTCTTTATTCTTTGTTTTTGCAGAATCTGAGAAAGATCTTCGCTCCTCCCTTTCTACTTTGGAATCTAACTATGCCAATATTCGTAAAGAAAATGCATTACTTGCTACTTCTCTTGCTCGTTCTCGCGATCGGGCAGAAAGAAGACTTGATTATCTCTCTTACTCCAAAGATATCCAAAGTAGGAATCATCAGAAGGCACTTCTTCGACAAGTTCATCTTAGGGATGAAGTTATTGTGAATGAAATTTTATTATCCAGATCTCTTTCCCCTGTATCCATCGAGCCTTTGGAAGTAGATGATGATGAAGTCCCTGGTACTCCGGACAGCGATTATTATTATGAAAGTGGCGAAGATTTCCAAATGAAAAAGAAATTCTTCCAAATGATGAAGGTGTTTATAATAATCCAGCTGGAGGAGAAATTGAAACAAACCAAAATGAAGGAAGAACTGGCGAAGCTGGGAAAGCTGTTGAGATCGAGAAAGCTAGCGAGAGTGAAAAAATTAATGAAGGATGTCCATTATCTCCTTCTTGCGAAAAAGTTGATGTTGAGAGTTGAACTTCTTTTGTAATTTTATTTCTTTGAACCTCTTCACCTACACAACTTCTTGCATATGATGTATTTCAGTCCTCTCCGAGGTGCACTTACTTTTTTTTTTATTTTTTTTATTTTTTTTATTGTGTTTATTTGCGAGAAAGATAATGTCCATTGTTGAACAATTCCCATACTGCCTCTCAATATCTTTCTTGTGAGGGATGACCTGCATAAATGATAATTAATTTTTATAAATCTTTTATTGAATCATGTGGTCTTATTTTTCCTTCCTAGTTAAAGGTCTTATTGTGCCACCCCTTGTCATTGCGACAAAATCGCAGGACGTCTTTACACTTTCATGTAATGACCCCTTGATCTTGCCTTATCATTTCTTTAGTATTATTTTCTCTGCAGGATAGTTTTGTTGCGATAATATGACAGGCCTAAAAATCCTTGCGAAAATAAAGCCCCATGACATTGCCGTCTTGCGACGAAATCGCAGGACATCCTTACACTTTCATGTACTGACCCATTGATCTCGTCTTATCTTTATTTTTTGTATTATTGCCTCTTCAGGATTGTCGCACAAATATGACAAGCCTAAATTTTCTTGCGAAAATAAAGCCTCATGACATTTGCGTCTTAAGACACTTATCAGCTCCCTAATGGAGGGTGCCGCCCTTATCATCTCCCTGGTTGCCCCTTCAAGGAGGCGTACTTCTGCCATACAAGGCTAGCTCCACCCATCCGGTCTTAATCAACAACCAGTTGTTTTCGCAGCCTCTTATCCCTTTTGCCTATAGGCCTTATGGTTACGAGACTGCACCCTAAGTGGAGTTTTCTTCGGGTCGAGTACAGCATATGCCGAGACTTGTCAAGAATGGCTGAGACACTTCAAATGCCCCAGACACTCTTGGCTCAACCGTGTACCTCGGTGCCTTGGTCATATGCTGACTCCTTAGAAGAGACCCTCGGTCGTCCAACCTAAGTTATAAGCTTAGATTGAAAATCCAAGGTACCTCTCCTGGATGGGCTTTATTGACCCCAATTGTCCATGACTCAGGTTCCAGTGGCGGTGTAACCTTTTACCTGAGCCATGTTAACAGGTACCCCCTTTTATGACGTACTTTAGGTCTTACATTTTCCTCTTGCGAAATTGTGATTTCGCGAACTAGGGTGTACGCCATAGCAGGTTTGCCCCTTTCTGATATGTCATTGAGTTTTGATTATCTCTTGTTATTTTCTGTGCGAGATTTTTGCATGTTCTTTCTTTATTTTGTGCAATCTCGCAATGATTCTTTCGCAAAATTTTCATATAAATTCATTTCGCTTCAATCATACATTACTTCGCAGTCTAATCTTTTCCCACAATCTTTTACGGGTAATATCTCTTCAAGTATAACCTATTCCATGGTCTATCCAATCTGTGGCCCACATCTTTACCCTCAGGATCCATCAATCTACATGCCCATGTTCCAACTAACTCCTTAATGATATAAGGTCCATCCCATTTTTTTCGCAAGCTTGCCACCACTTTTCTCGATATACCGGTGTTTCTCTCAGTACCAAATCACCTGGTTGAAATTCGCATGTCTTAACACGTTTATTATTTTCTATGGCTAATCTTCGTTGGTAATTCTCCATATGCTGTAGAGCTCTTTCTCTTTTTTCTTCTAATTCATCTAGTTTGATTAAAATATTACCCGCACTAAGATTTTTCTCTCAAGCTTCTTTCTTTGTTGTTGGAATAATAACTTATCTTTGGTAGTACACCTCAACTCCATATGTTAAGCGAAAGGTGACATTCCCGTAGCTTCTCGCTTTGGTTGTATTGTAAGCCCATGCTGTATTATGCACTTGTTCACACCATGCTCTATTATGTCCTTCTAATTTCTTCTTCAATATATCTGCGATTGTTTTATTTGTTGCTTCTGCCTGTCCATTGGCCTGAGGGTACAAAGGAGTTGACTTTCCATATTTTATCTTAAATGCATTAAGTAATAGTTCTATATTCTGTCCCTCAAATTGTTTCCCATTGTCGGACACGAACTGTGCGGGGATTCCAAATGCATATGATATTCTCAAATATGAATGTAAAAACATCTTTATCGCGAATATGTTGTCTTGCCTTTACTTGACCCATTTTGTGAAATAGTCTCGTAGCGACAATCGGATACCTTCTCTCGCCGTTCCTGGTAATAATGGTCCCACAATGTCTAAACCCCATTTTCCAAAAGGCCATACACTTGTTGAAGATGTTAATGGTGCTCCTGGTGCATGCATTTTATTTCCGTGCCTTTGACAATCTTTGCAACGCCTTGATATTTTCTTCGCATCCTCATGCATAAATGGCCAATAATAACCTTGCATCTTCGCTTTGTATGCCAAAGATCTTCCACCACTGTGATTGCCAGCATCCCCACTATGTAACATTTTTAGTACTTCTTCTCATTCTTTTCGTGTTAAACATCTGAGTGAAGGTCCATTAAAAGATCTCCGGTACAATATCCCATCCCTTAGTTTATAATTTGTTGCACGGCTTTTTAATTTGTGCGCCTCCAATCTATTTATTGGTGTTTCTCCTCTTTTTAGATATGCATGAAGTTCTGCTCTCCAATCTTCAATACTAGGTATTTGTTCTCCATCTTCTATTATCATTACATCTACCTCTTCTTCTTCTTCTTTATTGATTGATGGTGATAAAAGTGTTTGTATCTTTATGTATCTCGCAGCTGGGTCCGTCATCATACTTGAGATAAAAGCAAAAGCATCTGCGAGTCTGTTATCTTTTCTTGATATATGTGTCCATTTAATTTTTGGGATTCTCGCAGATAATTCCTCAACAAGTTTTTTGTATTTCTTCATGGATGACTCATTTGTAGTGTATTCTCCTTTTATTTGACAAATGACTAGTTGCGAGTCGCTGGTAATTCTTACATTTTCCAACTTCATTTCTATTGCGAATTTCAGGGCATGTATCGCAGCCTCATATTCTGTCTCATTATTGGTGGATGCAAACTCCAATCTGAAGGAAAAAGCCATTTTGTTGCCCTCTGGCGAAATCAAAACAGTTCCAACTCCATTACCTTCCCCATTTGATGATCCATCCACCAATATTTCCCATCTGTTTGGCTCTGTTAACAGATCTCTCGGATTCCCATGTTCTTCTTCTATATCCATCATTTCTTCCACTGCTTCATCATCTTCTAAAGGAAATTATGCTAAGAAGTCTGCAACAACTTGCGATTTTGGTGAAGATAGTATTTCATATTTGATTTTAAAATGTCCTATCTGTGCATTCCATCTCTCGACTCTGCCTGATCTTTTTGAATTTTTCATTACTGACTCGATTGGTATTTTTGTCAGTACCCTTATTTCATGCGTGTGAAAGTATATTCGAAGTTTAAATGCTGCATAAACTAATGCCAAAATTAGTTTTTCAATCTTTGAATAATTTTTCTCTGCTGCATTGAATGTTTTGCTGATGTAATATATTGGTTTTTCAACTCCTGCATCTACTCGCAATAACACAACACTTAATGCATGCGAAGTTGTCGCAAGATAGAAATAATTCTTCTCCCGGTTCTGCCTTTTGCGAAATAGATATGTTCGTCAGATGTTCTTTTATTCCTTGAAAAGCTTTATCGCAATCGTCTGTCCATCTAAACTTAGTCCCCTTTTTGAGTAAATTGAAGAAATGCTTACACTTATCTGATGATCGCGAAATGAACCTTCCCAGCGAAGCTAAGAGTCCATTTAACTTTTGTACATCTTTTACCGTCGCCGGTGTTGGCATGTCGCGAACTGCTTGTACTTTCTCTGGATCAACTTGTATTCCTTCTATGATACAATATAACCTAAAAAATTTCCCGATGCCACCCCAAAAATACATTTTTCTGGATTTACCTTGATGTTAAAATGTCTCATTTGCTCAAAAATTTCTCTCAGATCTTGGACATGATTTTTTGCTTCTTTACTTTTTTATTTTTATTAGCATATCATCTACATATACTTCCAATGTTTTGTATATCCACTTCGCAAATACCTTTTCTACCATCCTTTGGTATGTTGCTCCAGCATTTCGCAAACCAAATGGCATTTTTGTGTAACAATATAACCCTCTGGGAGCGAAAAAAAGCAGTATGCTCCTGATCTTCTTCAGCGAGAGGAATTTGATTGTACCCTTTATATCTGTCTAGAGAAGATATTCTATCATTTCCTGCTGCTTCGACCATTTGTGGAATATCCGGTAATGGAAAACTATCCTTCGGACAAGCATTATTTAAATCAGTAAAATCTATACAAATTCTTATACCTTTCTTCTTCTTTGGTACTACGACCATATTTGCTATCCACTCTGGATATTTTGCTTGTCTTATAATCCCTGCATCAAGCATCTTCTGCAACTCTTCTTCTATTTGAGGATGATACGTTGTCGCGATTTTTCTGATTCTTTGTTTGAATGGCCTTACATTTTTGTCAATTTCCAATCTGTGGCATGCCAAAGATGGGTCTATCCCCGGCACCTCATCCATGTTCCATGCGAAAATATCCTTAAATTCTCGCAACAGACCAATAGTTTTTTCTTCTTCATCTGCTTCCATCTTGGTCCCAATTTTTAGTATTTTTGGTTCTTCTTCGGTCCCAACATTCACTTCCTTCGTTGGTTCTACCGCAGTGTAACTGGCCTTAGGTTCTCCCATAGGTGTAGGTTCTTTTATCTCCTTCGCAAGCTCAGTTCCTTCTTCCAAAATTTCGCTAGGTATCCCTTTTCCTTCCTCTGCTCTTATCATATAAACTCTAAATTCCTCTTCTTTCTTTGCTTCCTTCGCCAATTTTCTGCGATCTTTTCGCTTCTTTGCATGTCCTTCATATTGTTTTACTTCAATTTGATAGCATAATTTCGCTTTATCGGTTTCCCCTTTAATTTCACCAATCCCACTTGGCATAGGAAATTTAATGCATTGATGTAATGTTGATGCTACGGCTTTAATTGCATGAATCCATGGCCTTCCCAACAACATGTTGTATGGTGATTCCATATCCACTACGCATAATGCCGTTTGTGTCTCAATATCTCCCAGCAAAATTTCGCACCTCTATTTCTCCTTTTGGTTTTGTTATAGATTCACCAAAGCCATGAATATGATAAGTTGAAGGAGACATCTCTTCATCTTTGTATCCCATTCCTCTGTATGCATGGTAAAAGATTATATTCGCCGAACTCCCCGTATCAACTAGAGTTATGTTTACCGCCCATTCTTCCATAATTTTTGCTGATTTTTCTTTTTTTCTTTTTCTTTCCGTGTGGTTACTGTGATTACCAAAGGAGACGTGTGGTTTAAACTTTCTCTTGATATCTCTGCTGCTGTGAATGTAATCTTCTGTTTTTCCCATTCTTTCATAGGTGACGCTTTCTCAGTTGTTACGATTTTCTTTCCTTCAAAATCTCGTCTATGTATTCTCACTCTGATATTTTCATGAAATTCATTAATCATTGTTTTTGTAATCAAACTATATTCCAACTTTCTATTACGTTCCTTGATTTTGATTTTCTCTACTTTAACCAATTTATCAATCATCTTCTTAATTTGAATAATTTTAACAACAATCTCCAATCTTTAATCTTCAGTTCCTGTTTCTAGCGCCATATGTAATTGCAGGAAATCCTACAATACACACCTCACAAGAATTCATAATATCTAACACATATTTAAGATCAATAATCAATCTCTTTATTAATTGAGTTAGAAATTTTACAAGAAGGAAGTGAAATCAAGAATGTTATTGCTACTCTAGACTTTCTCTCTCCTCTAAAATTTCTCTCCACTCTCTAAAACGATCCCCCCCCTTTCATAAGCCTATTCGGCTCTTTATATAGGACATTACATAATGGATGACAGCTAAGTTATCCCTTATTTTCGGATCTGACTTGCGACATTCTCGCAAGTGTACAAATGTAAAACCTCGCAACACTCTTAAATCTCGCTAGGTCTTCACGTCTTTCTCGTGTTCTGGCTGTCGTCATCCGTTGCGTCATTTGTATTACTCGTATGCGATGTCTTCGCAATGTGTTGTTTATGAATTTCGCAAGGGCGTCGATGTTGCGATATTCTGATCCTACAATGTATGTTAGGAATGTTAGAGCATCCATCGGCTATGATTGTTATTTTCTGTTTTTTCATGTTATTCTACTAAATTAACTCGACTGAAATATTGTACTATCTAATTTTTATTTTCCTTTGTTGAATGTAATCAATCAACAATTTTGTAGTATTTGTCTTTTTATTTTGAATAAATGGATTCTCTTGGAAATGTTGTATTGAAATAAATATTATTTGTACTTGCACGTTTAACCACTAAACAACATTATAGGAGGAATGTGCTCTTTGCGACGTAACAAATAGTGAAATCTCCGAAAAATGGTCATGAAACGATTCCATTATTAACCGGGGCTATAACTGGAAACGTGGGAATCCCCATCACTAATCAGCCATGACGAGATCTGTGGTAAATGCCCATACACTATTAGCCACCCCAAAAAAGCCGTGGCAGGCATCGTGGCAAATAGTATTAGCCACTGGACTATTTGTTACGGCGACCCTGCCGTGGCAAGTTACCTTTTGCTACGGATTTTTGATCAACTTCCACGCTTCTTTGGCGTGACTAAAGCTCAGTATTTTTGTAGTGCCCGTTCGCATACTGGTGAACCCATACTAAGACCGGCTACTTAAGTATGCGTACACGTTTGCATACTTGAGTGATTAAAGTTCTAAAATCGGTTTGTTCATGAACTAATACATCTATATATTAAGGAATGCATTCTTTGCAAACCGTGGCTATAATGTTCATGAATTGATTCGAGCGAATCAAACCAATTTTGCTTCGATTGTGTTCTTGTATACTTCTATGAGAATATAACAATTGAAAAACTCTTTAACTAGTTTCTTTTGAGTCATTTGAACTAGTTATGGTTAAGATGAATAAGGTTGATATGAGAGTGTTCATATAACTAACCTCGGTTAACTACCGTTGAGCCAACATGGTGTACACGTTTAGGTACGGTTACATAAACCTAAATGAAGGTACATTTCATTTGTGTATAACAAGCTAAGTTCGATCTAACGGTTGAAAGATATTAGCTTGAATCTAATCAGGTTTTCATCTAACGGTGAATATTGAATGCTTTGTTACCAAGGTAACTTAGATTACAAACCATGATTTGAAAACTATATAAAGGAGAACTCTAGCAACTGGGAAACCTGATCCCCATACTTCATGTGTGATACTGGTTGTATAAGCTAGAGTCGATTCTCCTTTAACCTTAGGTTTTTCACGAAACCTTATAGGTTAACGACTTGAAGACTTCATTGGGATTGTGAAGCCAGAACCAATTATTTTCTCTACAGTTGCGTGTTCTGATCTTGCTGTTTCCATCGTATTGAGTACTATCTTTTCTAAGATTTGCTCGAGATTTATTATCCAATAGGCAAGATAAAAAGTAGTCACAAACATCTTCGTCTCATCGTTTGTGATTCCACAATATCTTGTTTCGCTACCATACGATTAAGATTATTGTGAGGTGATTGATATTTCTAGGATGTTCTTCGGGAATATAATTCCGGTATATCATTTGGTTCCTGTTCACCTTGATTTATCAAAAGACAAAACAAAACTCGTAGGTATTTTTATGGGAGACAGATTGATCTATTCCAATAGACTTTTCTGTGTGAGACAGATTTGTTTATCAAGTCTTCGACTTTGGGTCGTAGCAACTCTTAGTTGTGGGTGAGATCAGCTAAAGGAATCAAGTGCGTAGTATATTGCTGGGATCAGAGACGTAAGGAGCGCAACTGTACCTTGAATCAGTGTGAGATTGATTAGGGTTCAACTACAGTCCAGTCCGAAGTTCATTGGTAGTAGGCTAGTGTCCGTAGCGGCTTAATACAGTGTGGTGTTCAAATCTGGACTAGGTCCCGGGGTTTTTCTGCATTTGCGGTTTTCCTCGTTAACAAAATTCTGGTGTCTGTGTTATTTCTTTTCTGCATTATATTTTTTTATATAATTGAAATATCACAGGTTGGTTGAATCGATCAATTGGTAAATCCAACCTTTGGTTGTTGATTGAAATTGATTGATACTTGAACATTGGTCTTTGGTACCGTTCAAGTTACTTCTCTTATATTCAATCGGGCTCGCAAATTCCTATTTGTTGATTGCAGATTGAATTAAGAGATAGAGATACAAAGCTCTTTGATATACTTTTTTATAGATTGAGTCTGACTGTCTGGTTGATTCTCTTGAAAGTATATTGGAGTTTGTCGAAAGAAATATTGGGTGTGGTTGTTGTACCCCCGTTTTTTCAATTGGTATCAGAGCAGGCAAACACGTTAAAGACCTTATAAGTCCGTGTTTGTCGCGATCTGAATATGGACAGAAGTGTTATCTCTGATAAACGCATTACCAGAAACAAAAGGTTTGTTTCTATGAAATCTATTAAAGATAAAGATTTTTCGATCTCTAATATAGACGAACCTAGTGTTCCAACGAAATAGACATCCATTGAAAAGTGTTACCCGGATTACCTTACTGACGAGTCTGACTCTGAAGTTGAAAGGGAAGCAGCCAAAGAGAGTGTAGTGATTCTAAAACTTGTTAGAATCCAGGCTGATGATGTCAACCGGTTAAAACACAAAGTCAATGTCCTTGTTGGTATGGTAAATGAGCATGACTCTCTTCTAAAGGTCTTTCTAGAGGAAAACGCCTCAGTCTGTTCTTCACAGACTTAGTTTGAGGGAAAACTCAAAGAGGATGCTTTGGAAACTGAACTTCTTTTGAGTAAACTCTCTATTCAAGAATGTTCTAAAGAGTCCACTATACCAACTGCTTCTGATTTAACTGAAAAAATTTCTGTTCCAGAAGCAAAATCGAAATCCTTTCCTGTTGGAAAAGATGTAACTGTGTCTTCCTCTAATCAAGGAATATCCACATCTCTTGGAAGGAAGATATCTTCCAACGAAGGTATTAAGACTGTCCTGTCTAATCACTCAGGTGATAAGAAAGTGTGTCTCTTTTGTGATTCAAAAGGACACGGTGAACAAAAGAGGAAATCTAGGTTGAATGACAATTCTATTGATCGTCTTCAACACACCTTAGATTTAATTCTCAAAGGTGTAACTGACATTACTATGTCTAGACCAATTGGTTTTAGTACTCACTGTGTACCCCACCAGGAAAGTCAGTTCGATGTGTTCCTCAAATATTCAAAAGCGAAACAGTCTTCCTAAACCATTTCGTCCAAGAAGAGCTCAAGGATCCTCTTCTATTAAAAAGGGAGATAATGTTGTTCTTGATGTGAAAAAGGTACCAGAAGAAGGAAGCAGAAAAGGATAAATGGAAGATAACCTAAAAATGATAATTAAAGGTTATAAAGAGATCATTAACAGGCTGTCAATTCCCTCTAGTCAAATTTCTTCGGGTAAGGACAAAAATTATGCGTCATATTTTGATGATAGTAAATTTTATGATAACTTTTCGCATCATAACGGTTTTCCTCCAAAGATCAGGAGAAAGAGGTTTAACCAAAAACAACGTTCATTTGATGAGCTTAAGGCTCATATTTGTGCTAATTGATCACAAGGTTGAAGTCTCACTCACAAAAATCTTGGTTGAGTGAGATATGGTCAGGTATACTTGATGGCAAAATGTTCTTCTGATTGTTTAGCTATTTTCTTATCGTTCTTAGCTAGATTATCATTCACAAACATTTTTGCATAAGTATCTGTGCTTTTGTTTTGTTTTTTTTTCTTCTCAAGCTTTTGTCCTTTAACTTTATTATGTCAAAATTGCTACTCTTATGCTCTAAATTTTGTCTCTAGTGAGAATGTAAAATTTATTGAGCCTAAATTTTTGAGAAATTATTCACGTAGCAACACATTGCTATATAAACAGTCTTCTTGCGTTATTTTTTTTTTCGCTTTTGAAGTGTTTTCCGGTTATAGGTAGAGTTTGTGTTCGTACGGATACCCAAGTTACATGTCACAGACCAACTTTGGAAACCCTAAAAACTGGTTCCTTGAGAAACCATTTAAATACCAAAACCTTTTTGCTTGAGTACGCTTACTCCAGGTTTTTATTTATCAAGAATGGCTTCTCCTCCTTGTTCTTGGGACTTGCCGAAAAACTTTATTTATGATGATGTTTATTTTGAGATCGTCCTAAAGAAGAGAAGGACCATTCTTGAAGCTGATTAACACAATCCTGGTGCATCATGCTTTTATGCATATTCACATCAGGATAAAGAAAAGGTTGAGATGGTCTCTGCTGAAGTGGTTCATGGCTTTCTCAATGATCTCGGGAAAGCAAAACTGAAGCTTGGAAACTCTCTGGATGATCTTGATGTGTTACGATCTGAGTTGAAAAAGGTTAACTCTAACGTTGTTCTCATGAAGTCACATGTTAAGGATCTTCTCAAAGAGGATATCTTCTCCAAAGAAGTTGTTGATGCTGTCAGTCACAAGCTTGAAGGTCTTGAAACCCGTGAAGATACTGAACACGAACTCTGATTTTAACGTGTGTTCGGTTGTGTTGGTTTTAGAGTTGTTTTGTTTTTATCTATCTTGTATAGGAAACTTCTTATGAGAATTTATTCTTGTGTTTTAAGAAGGATAACTAGGGTTTGGAATAGCCATTATTGTGAGTACACATAGCTATTGCCAACGTTTTTCATCTTGCAATGTTTTTAGATTTATTTATTTAAATTCTAAAGTTGATTTGGAAGATGAATTTTGCAGTATTAATCTTTATGGTTTTATATATTGCAAATTGTTATGGGATATGTTGTTTACGTCCGTGAACCTTGACTGTCCCATACTTGTTCAAAATTTATCTCTATTATATGTCGGTATGAAAGTATTGATAAAAGATAGAATGAACTTTCGACTACAAAAGTTAAGCCTTTTATGTCATTATGCAAATATTGATGGAAAAAAGGATGAATTTTTGTTTACAAAGATTAAGTCTATTATATGTCATTGTGCAAATAGTGATGAAAAATATAATGAATCTTTGATTATTCCGCAGTATTGGTCTTTCCCTGATCCACATCCTTGTGTATATACTGTGTTGCTCCATAAGTTCTCTTATGTTGAGCATGGCCAATTGAATTGATCATTTTTCTTGTGGTTAATTTAATTGAGATTTTTGGATACAAATTCATATTCTTATGTGATTTGTTAATGTCCAAAGAAATCCTTCTTTTCTTGTAAAAGTAAGGTCGCTCTTGTTGTTCTTTCAGGAATGACATATTATGGGGGAGAGTCCTTAATTGAACTTGTGCTTAATTGCCAAATCTTTGTGGGGAGTGCGGCTGTGGAATATTGTGGAGGTTATCTTGTATCTTTATAAACTCCTTGATGAATGCATTTAGTTTCCGCTATATGATGGCATCTAAACAAGTTGATATGTTGTTGTCTTTTGGTCATGAAGTATGATGGTTATTTTCAATGATGTTGTAGTAATAGGTTCGTTCAAGACTTGTGAAAGCAGATTTTTTAGACTTAATTTTTGTAAATAAAAATAACAAGCTCAATTAAAAAGTTGTTTGGAAATTATGGAGAGGCTGGGGCTAGGATTCCGCTATTTACCAATTCCAAAGTGATACTAATTACAATCATGCAATTTCACACGTTCAATTTGATTCTCAACTATTGCAAAAGTAGATTTTTTAGAAACAACAAATGTTAATCCAAAGCATGGGATATCAAAACCCTAGGCTAAGCATATTCCATCAATAGAAAATACAATTGTTTAACAAAAATCATAAAATCTATTTTCAATCTAGGCAAATAATCATAATTAAAAATTGCACAAATTAAATAATTAAGAATTACCACTTTTCATTGGAAAGATAGCTTCCTCCATCGCCCCAAGGATTGGGTTTAGCCCATCATTGTGTAAACTTTCTCAAAGTATTGATTCATGCTCAAAAATTGTTTACAAAGATGAAATGAGAGAAAATGATTAAAACCGGGTGTTTGCAACGTTTATAAATGTTGCAAAACACTCATTACAAAGAACGATAACAAATATGCGTCACAAGCTCTGCAGTAGTACGACCCTAAAGATTCTGTCGTTGACACTGTTGAAGAACGACGGTCTTTGGCTGTCTGTTCTTCGTGTTCTTCGTCTTCCACAGGAGCAGAAAAATGTTCTCTGCAACTCGATCAATCCTCACTCTGTTGTGCTCCAAACTCTCCGTCCACCTACTACAACTCCTCAACACTCTATATATAGTCGACAGGGCCACAAAATCACAGTAATCACTCCGGAATAATCCCCCATTACTTTGCCAGATACGGGAAGATATTCCTTCCATTTTCTTCTCCTGCACGCGTCTGCCAGATGAAAGCTATCCTTATTTATCTCTTACACGCTCCTGGTTGTTGCTCGAGTCAACAATCATGCACAGAACACGTTCAAAAAACTCCAAAACTCAAGCAAACCTGTGTACGTGTACGTGTTGCTCTGTTTGCTTCAATCCCACGATGCAGCCAATTCTAACCGAAAATATAGACCATACCATGCCTGTTAATGTCCGTCAAGTCTTTCCCTGCAGACCCAACCATTGAGTCACACTCTAACCTCTCCAAATCACGAACTAAAATCTGCCAGTTCTGTTAAAAGTTTTTCCCGCCATTTTTCAGTTTTGAAAAGAAGAAGATGACCTCCCCCTAACAGAGATGGGGGTGCGAATAGCGGATGCCTTGAGGGGTGCCTGGGGGTGCCCTTATCCAAAATGAGGGTGCCTTTAGTACTTTTCTCTGGGGGTCCAAATAGCACTTTTTGAGCAACTTTTTCCACATAAGTGTATTCCTCTAAAAACACCTACACAAACATAAAAACACCATAATAAGTACAAAATCAAGCACTAACAATAGAGACACTGAGGACAATTCAAACACGAAAATATGTCTATCAAAGTATCTCTATGGAAATTTCATGAGGATCCCACTAATTTTCGTACCTTTGCCAATTTTTGTTGACAAAAAGGAGGAGAATTAATGTGTAGTTCACACTACAAATACATATGGTTTACGTATCATTATGTAAGCGGGGGGGGGGGGGGGTTCATTGTGAGATGAAGTATTGACTAAGGGGGAGTGATACATATCACCATAGTATTGTTGTCAAAGTTGTGATACAATTGAACTTTGATGTTGTGTAATGATACTATGACACTGTATAACAATGATTGAGAGCAACTGTTTTCTCATTGTTATTGCTACGGATCTTCAACAATTATGATGCTGAGTTGAACACATTTGGAATCATTGAAGTACTTGGAAGTGACAAAGATTTTGAGTAATGTTGAAGAATCAAGGAGATCAAGCATTTGGATGAGAAACTACAAAGTTTATTAATTTTTTAATCCATATGTATTGATAGTTTTGTCACTAAAATTGACAAAGGGGGAGATTGTTAGAGCACTGCTCGGTCGAACTCGTAAGCGTTGCTATCTCAAGTTTTTTTGTCAATATTAGTGATCAAAACTACAAGTCTTGATTTCTAGTCTACTTATAGTGATGTCTTGGACTAGGATAGATTGTGTAGTTGAGCATTAGACTTCACGTCGTTCATCAATTGAAGACGAAGAACTACTAAGGAGAGCTTGTGGAACGTCATCAACAAAAGGTATGTGGAGACTAAAACTCATCTATCACTTGGAAAGTCTATTTCTACTCTATCTCCTTTATTGAGACAAAAGTCGTATTACTATATAGTTGTTGATTATGCACATTTGAGATTTCGAGCTGAGATCAACTCGCTTACATATTTCTCGAAATATGTGTTGGTAAGCTTTCGCTTCAACCATGTTCATCTTTTATTCTTGACGAAAGTCAAAAGATGATCATGTGAAAATCGCCGAGTAACATCTGACATGGTTTGTTTGATGAAATCATTTGATGTAGACTTGGAATGTTTCGTTATGATTATTTCAATAACTTGACAATTGCTTTGATGCTAATAGTGTGTGAAAACGACTATTGTCATCCTCTAACAAAGTTTCAATGATTGAAATAGAATTTAGAACTATTGGATTATAAACATAGTGTGCATTCTTGCATGTATGTGATCCATGACTGGAACTAAAGTATGCATACCTGTATGCGTACTTGTAGTTGTGAAATTCCGTGTACCAAGTACACATACCGGTACGCGTACTTGCGTGAGGTATAGGTCTGGTAATTTCTGCTGGGTTTTGGAAGTGTACTAAGGTATGCGTACCCGTTCGCGTACTGGCAAAACCCAATTTCAGTCCGGGTATTTCAAGTATACGTACCCGTTTGCATACTTGAGTGCTTAAAGTTCTAAAATCGGTTTGTTCATGAACTAATACATTTTTTTATATATTAAGGAATGCATTCTTTGCAAACCATGGCTATAATGTTCATGAATTGATTCGAGTGAATCAAACCGATTTTGCTTCACTTGTGTTCTTGTATACTTCTATGAGAATATAACAATTGAACAACTCTTTAACTAGTTTCATTTGAGTCATTTGAACTAGTTATGGTTAAGATGAATAAGGTTGATATATATGAGAGTGTTCATATATATAACCTCGGTTAACTACCGTTGAGCCAACATGGTGTACACGTTTAGGTACGGTTACATGAACCTAAATGAAGGTACATTTCATTTGTGTTTAACAAGCTAAGTTCGATCTAACGGTTGAAAGATATTAGCTTGAATCTAATCAGGTTTTCATCTAACGGTGAATAATGAATGCTTTGTTACCAAGGTAACTTAGATTACAAACCCTGATTTGAAAACTATATAAAGGAGAACTCTAGAAACTGGGAAACCTAATCCCCGCACCTCTTGTGTGATACTAGTTGTAGAAGCTAGAGTCGATTCTCCTTTAACCTTCGGTTTTTCACGAAACCCTGTAGGTTAACGACTTGAAGACTTCATTGGGATTGTGAAGCCAGACCGAACTATTTTCTCTTTAGTTGCGTGATCTGATCTTGCATCTTCTATCGTGTTTGGGTACGATCTTCTTTAAGATTGGTTATAGATTTATTCTCCGATATGCAAGATAAAAAGTAATCACAAACATCTTTGTTTCATCGTTTGTGATTCCACAATATCTTGTTTCGCTACCATACGATTAAGATTATTGTGAGGTGATTGATATTTCTAGGTAGTTCTTCGGAAATATAAGTCCGGTGTATCAATTGGTTCCTGTTCACCTTGATTTATCAAAAGACGGAACAAAACTCGTAGGTATTTCTGTGGGAGACAGATTGATCTATTCCAATAGACTAGTCTGTGTGAGACAAATTTGTTTATCAAGTCTTCGACTTTGGGTCGTAGCAACTCTTAGTTGTGGGTGAGATCATCTAAGGGAATCAAGTGCGTAGTATCCTGCTGGGATCAGAGACGTAAGGAGCACAACTGTACCTTGAATCAGTGTGAGATTGATTTGGGTTCAACTACAGTCCAGTCTGAAGTTCATTGGTAGTAGGCTAGTGTCTGTAGCGGCTTAATACAATGTGGCTTTCAATCTGTACTAGGTCCCGGGGTTTTTGTACATTTGCGGTTTCCTCGTTAACAAAATTCTGGCGACCGTGTTATTTCTTTTTCGCATTATATTTTTTTTTATAATTGAAATATCACAGGTTGTGCGTTGAATCGATCAATTGGGAAATCCAACCTTTGTTTGTTGATTGAGAGTGATTGATCCTTGAACATTGGTGTTTGGCACCGTTCAAGTTATTTCTCTTATATTCAATCGAGCTCGCAAATTCCTATTTGCTGATTGCATATTGAATTAAGAGATAGAGATACCAAACTCTTGGATATACTTTTCTCTAGATTGAGTCTAATGTCTAGTTGATTCTCTTGAAAGTATATTGGAGTTTGTCTACTCAGATTGCCAAACGAAATATTGGGTGTGTTTGTTAGACCCCGCTTTTTCAATTGGTATCTGAGCATACAAACACGTTTGTTAGAGCATAGCTGGGGTTGAACCCACCAAGCGTTGGTAGGTCAA
Organism: Papaver armeniacum; assembly: GCA_023531295.1. Lineage (NCBI taxonomy): Eukaryota > Viridiplantae > Streptophyta > Magnoliopsida > Ranunculales > Papaveraceae > Papaver > Papaver armeniacum. Next base: position 527,301 of record JAJJWW010018201.1, read on the forward strand.
GTTTGGTTGTCATATTTTAGTTAATCAAAACTCAATTAAAGAGTCGCTTGATTATATACTAGAGACAACTTCATATAGGTTAGGCTAGAAAGATTAGGATTATGAGACATACAAGTATTACTCGAAGACTTGAAGAATGTGAAGAAGTAACAAGCTACATCGACGACATCATCCTTCATCTAATATTGTGACTTGAACTGTTTCATTCCTAACTATCTTTCAAGTCGTGTTGTATTGACAACATAACTGCGAAGCTGTGAATGATTATACTTTAGTAGACATAGTGTTAAGGAATTAGAATACGAAGTATAACGCTTATCTTTTGAACTTCGTATATAAGACATCGACATAATCGTATGAATGCTATTGTGATTATGTGTATGGGTAAAGGTGAAGATTTCATCCTAGGAAACAATGTTTACATTTGTTTAAAGGAAGTACATTCATGAACTTGTTTTATGAATCGAAAGGGAAATCACTAGGCTTATTGGTATTGTTATTCATTACATATCTTTGGATTACCAATATGTGTGAGTTAGTAGAACCGATGATAACTTGTTATGTGTCTTGATAAAACTAGTCACAATGCCTGACTTATGTATTGGTATGACTTTTATTAGTGTAACCGATCCTAAGTAATCACCTTAGATGGTATGATCGATATTTGTAATTGGTGTAACCGATCCTGGTAATTGGTATAACCGATCACAAAAGAGTTGTAATCGATCCTTGTAATTGGCGTAACCGGTCCTGGTAATTGGTGTAACCGATCCTAGTGACTAGTGTAACCGATCACAAGTAATGCCATGAGAATATGGTAACCGGTCCTGGTAATTGACGTAAACGATCCTGGTAACTGATGTAACCGGTCCCAGTAACCATATTAAGGTAGAACCGATCCTTGTGTTTGGTAGAACCGTAAACCCATGATTAGTGTATTGATATTTGATCAATCACATAGTTCTTGGAAATCATATGAACCAATTCTAAACTTGTTTGGAAGTGTGGTATAATCGGTTCCAAGATTTGTAAATATGAAAAAGGATTTACAAAGAATAAGATGTCGACATACTTTGAACATGCTCAGTAAATCTTATCTTTTATTGTTCAAAGATATTCCTTAATAACTAAAGGACATCCCGGACCGAAATAAATTGAGAATCTTTTAATTAAGGTTATTAATTTTAGATGCTTTTAATTACCAGCAATTAAAATGCATATCTCTGAAAAATAAAAATTGGTAATGTGCATTTACTTATTGGAGTTTTTCTAGTGAGATTTAGGTTAATATTGGACAGAGCATTTCCAGGAATTATGAAAACCGGTTTGGACATTTATTGCATATCTTAAGAATATTTCGGTTTTGGAAATTCCTTGGTGTCCAAACTTCCTTGGTCTATAAATACCCAAGTTTGCATTTCGAGCAAACTATCCTAAGAGCCAGCAAAACTACCTTGTTGTGTTGTTACTGGTGGAGCCGTCTATTCGGAGAGGAAAGTACCCTAATCAGGCGAAATATCTTACGACCGCTCGTTTAAAGACTTCTGTGGTATCAAGAAGCTCTACGAGTACCGTTGGTGGGAAACTAGATAATTGCAGTATTATTAGTTTTTGATTTGATTTGATTGACTAACGGTTGTTGAACTTTGATTGCACCTAGTTTGTTTATTATTGAGAATCTTCTCTTCTGATATAAGATTCACTCAAACTAGATCGAAGTGTCAACGTGTGTTGATGGTGGATTTTCATTTAAGGTTAAAATTGTAAAAAACCAGAAAATTATGCGCTAACATCTTGTAAAAGATAAATCCATTAATAAGTGTTGAATACTTCATCACTTTACCAATTCACCTAGAATGGAGCATGTGGCAACAATCCCATTCTGTGAATTAAATACACGAAATTCATCCAGGTTGGAGCATGTAGCAACAATCCCATATACCTTGTGAATTTATAGCATTATTAATTAATGCGTGAGCAGCATTGTATTTCCTGTACTCATTATCAGTGCGGCATGACGACTGAGTGTTGCTCTTAGCAGAGCAACACGAACCTCCAAGCATTATAATGAAAGCATGTACGAAATACCCGTACAGGCTGCAACTCTCGGTGTGTTATGCTAGCCCTATTGAGAACTCTCGGTGTGTTATACTAGCCCGATTGAGCATCCGGACTGTCCGTATCAGTATGGATATGATCTCATTCATCCAACCTCACCAGCATGATTGGATGGCCCAGATCAATTCCACAACCCCCAAGCAGGTATGGAATATTCACTGCCGAACCAACGCGGACCCCGCATGGTCGGCCTCCCAAAAAGATTGGCATAGCTTGCCAAAACGTCCAAACCAGAGCGGTATGGACGGAAAACCCTAAATTAGGGTTTGCGGCATATTACATGTGTCGCAAAACAGTCTCAACGATCCATCTTCGCAGGTATAGATGGAGGGTGTAGATGTAGATTCAAAGGGCCCAGAGCATGTCAACACAATCACCGAGGGCCCGCCTACATACCTGACCAATCGGTTAGGACCAACCATGGTTGGTTATCCCAATTCGTGCGCCCGAACAGAGCATGACGCACGGCCGTGAAACTCAAAATTAGGGTTTTAAACATCACGAGTGACCATTTTGTCCGGCACGAATGAAAGGTTCGAGATTAGATTAAGCAGGTCCGGCCATACCAGCATGACCACCGTGGGCCCGTCTATCCCCTCACCTGATCGGCCAAGGCATATCATGCCTGGCTATCCCAAAACGCGCGTCCAAACTAGCGTGGTCACACTTCCCAAAGCGCAACCGATCTCGACCACTCAACTTCACCGGACGATTTGAGTGGCTTAGATCACGTTTTCATGGGACAGTCAGATATAGGCGTGAACACCAGCCTATCACCTACACTCCAGACCGATCGGCCAAGACCGACCAAGAATTGGTTATCTTGGAACACGCATCTGAAAATGACATGATGTGCGGCTCTTGCGGCACTAGTTTTCTGTCACAAATTGATCTCGACCACTCAACTTCACCGGACGAATTGAGTGGCCCGGATCATACTTTCGTGAGGTAATGGGGTATAGGCGCTGCACCGTCATGTCGTCTACACGCATGTACGATCGGCCTGGCCAAAATCGTATCCCAAGCTTGGATTCGACCGGTGAAGAGGGATGCTTGCGCACCTCCTCTAAAACCCTAATTTCATCAACGGTCACGAGATGAGTGTCTCAAAGATCATCTCGTCCGTCCAACTTCACTTGGCTTGGTTATACAACCCTGGTCGGGAGTTAATTGGTCGATAAGGCGTCTTGGTGATCACCACCCGTCACTTTACCACACCATGATGCGTGCGCATAAAATACACACGATACTTCACAAGTATCGACCTCTGAATAACGGCAGTTATTCAATTTAGCATTACATGCTACTTTACGTGGGTTCCACGATCCACACACTCGAGACATCAATCATGTCACGAACTGGGGGATACATACTTGGGGTATTGGTCTCGGCGGTTTATAGCGTGCGCGCGCAATGCGCCATCACAAGAACGTGTCGGAAGTCATGGACGGTTAGTGATGATGGGAGAAGTGGGCAAGGCGGGTCGTGTGACACTAACACACGACTCCACTACTCCATCACTCCTCTCCACTTTACGAGATACGAAGGTTAGGCTAAAAGACTTGTATAAATAGGTTCTCCTCCCTATTTTCCAAACAGACGAGAGAAAACAAGGAAACAAGTCCAGGACAACGAGAGGCAAGTGTTGATACAATCGTATTCAAACACCGGGCGATAGCTTACACCATGCAAGCCGGTTCGACTTTACTCGATACAAGTCATTCATAGCCAACACCTTCACATTCTCAACACCTTCTTCGATTCCCTCCCTAAGATCAACCCCATCTCCTTCACTTTGTGACCGAAACAAGTCTGGAACGGCCATTTCTTGGTTTAGGCCGGACTTGCACAGATTGATTTCTCGAATCTACAAGCACTCACCGCGCAGTGCATTTGTTTAAGGTTTAGACTCATTTCTCATCCACACATCCCAAATTACCAAAACCGGCAGAAATAGTTTTCACCCATAAACAATTGGCGACCACAGTGGGAGGTTGATCTCTCGGTTGCAAAAAAAAAAATTGAATTCTCAATTTTTCGGTTTTCATCTCGCGATGTATCCTCACCAGGAAACCACAGGTGGTTCGGATACCATGGGAAGTATAGCTAGAATGCTGGAAGATTTCTTGGCAAATCAAGCTGGTATCGCTAGAAGACAGAGCGAAACATTCCGCCTTTTGAATGATATAACAACACAATTACAAAGAGGGTCGACAGAAATATACTCAGACATTACGAGAAACGCTGGATCCTTAGCCAGGGGTCACACCTTTATCGGTGGAGAAGCAAAAAGAGCGTGTAATCGCAGGAGACTCAGGAAAGATGAACAACATGATCCAGCCAACAATGAAGACTCGAGGCTCCATAGAGGAAAGGACTTGTCCGGAGTACTACAACGTCTGCCAGATAAAGAAAAGGAACTTGCAGCCTATGGAGCCCTGCTAGAAGATTTATATCTCAAGACTCTTGTTGAAGCCCGGAAGACTGTCCAATCCGCATCGACCTGTCAACCAAGCGAAGAAATGCTTGAGGAAGGAGAGATCAATCAAGGAATACGTGAATACAGAGGATGGGAGCGTTCAATTCGATCACTCAGCAGTGATATTACGACACCTTCCACATCCCTTTACCCAGGCAAGCGATCCGCAGATATGATGGCACTCACAAGTCTTCCAACTTCATCTCCGAAACGTGCTCCACATCAAAACCATGTAGAGACACCACAACGCCCACGAACGCAGGAAGAGCTAGACTCGAAGTACCTACACTTTTCGTTCCCAATGGAAAAAATTTTGGAGTTGCTGGAGGCGTGGGTACGAAACAGAGAGGTGGAGATACCTCCTGTATGGCGTCCACCAACTGATCAAGAAGTAATGGACCCGAGGTATTGCCATTTCCACCGGTTCCTTCACCACCCTACCAGTGAATGCAACGCTTTGAAACGCATTGTTCAGAAGAAGCTTAATTCAGAGGAATAGCTTTCCCTATTTGGGAGATTAATGCGGACGATTTCCTTAGAGAGGCTACTTCGGTTTGATACAAGTAAGGCTTCAAAAGCAAGTAAGTTCTACTCAACAATTTTACAAGAAAGATAGTTTTAGAATTCACTGGGGACTTGGCATCCCGCACATAGAGAAAGAGGCTCAATGATCAAATGCCATGTTTGTTTCCATTCATACTTCCCTTTTATGCGACATTTGCAATTTCATATGACATGTGAAATCATTCATGACCAAGATGCAAATTCCATTTAAAATAATTCGTGAAAGTTATTCACAAAACTATCTCAAAATAAACCAATTCAATTACCTATTAATTCAAAATAGGAAGTCAAATTATGAAAGGAAATCCTCACTATCACTCAAAAAGAAAAACATCTAAAAGAAGAGACAAGTATATGGAACGAATCCTTCAAGGAAAGTCCTTCAAAGAAGAACTCGTCCTTCCGGGCAAGAGCGACTTTCATCCTTTGAAGTACTGACACTGCTTCGGCTTCAACTCCTCAGACAACTTTTCGACCTCTTCTTCCTGGCGAGTAACACATTCTACAGAAGGGGCCTCATCTTGTAATTTTTGGAGCTCCTAAATCTCGGAGAACCCTTTGAGGAACCAAGGAGCATTGAAGTCGTCTTGCACAAACACATCTCGATGGCACTTCCGGTCTTCAATCATCTCCTCAGAAACTGTTCGACCAGTTGTGACGCTCATCCCATGGATAGAAAATAAAGCCCCCTGAACGCGGTTGACCAATGCAAGACGACTTTTGAGCTTCGTAGTGGTAGCAATGTGGCCGTGTTTCTCCCATATCACTGTGTACAACTCTTTGAACCGAGCCGGCACACTGAATCCTCCAACCAACACATGACCTGGATAAGGGACAATGAAAGGATGATCGAACAAAGCTACAGGTTGCGCTACCAATACTTCACCAGTCACAGGAGCCTTGTCAGTTGCAGGATGTCTTTCAGAAGAAGTCGCCACGATAACTTTATTGATTGGAATCTGCTCAGAACGTTCTTCAAGGGGAGCCACCTCAACAATAACGGATGCTACCTCTCTTATATTTTTCCCGATATCTACTTCGCTCTGGGTGCTTATTTCCATCACGGCCCCATCAACAAGATCACTTAGGGAGGCATCTTGTCCAACCGAGCTTGCATCATCTCTGTCATGGTCCGAAAAAGGAGCGGTTTCGCGGACTTCTCGGCATGAAGATCGATCACCGAGAATTCTCGGCATGAAGATCGGACCGCCAGACTTATCAACATGAAGGCCAACATTACCAGCCTTCTCATTCTGAATGCGCACCAACCTTGTGAAGACATTCTCTTTCGGAATTCCCTGATTTCAAGCAAGGATCACTCTTAGAAGAATTTACTCTGGAGAAATGAAGGAATCAACAAGAAGAGATTTAAATACCTGCATATTAGAGGAATTGAGGATCACCAAACCACGTGCCTGCCTCTTAGATATCTCTCCTGCTTAGGGACTGCAATCCTCAGCTCTGGTTCGTTTGGCTGGAAGTGGCTTCAACCGGAAATGCTTCTTCAAGACGTCAGAAGATGGCTCACCACGGGAATCTGTCACAACATCCTCCGAGAATTCTTGGAAAGCCAACAGTTGCTTCCTCCAAAATTCCTTATACTTGTCGGTTACCACTGAGTTTTTCCCAATAGGCCAAGAAGGAAGACTCTGCGATGCCAAGAATATGTCAGCATCAAAGATAACCGGGAGAAGTTCTTTCGAAACCTCCGAAGGACGAATAAAGGGAACACCCTGGTCGAATCCCATTTGACGAGCAGCCCTGTCAATGTTGTACGGAGTCACATTAAGAGCTTCGTTGAATAGAGACGGGATATATCCCGGAATGCAGCTGTGCAGATAAATAAGTTCTCCAAATTTCATAGTCTCGGCATCGGTACGCAACACAACATCAGGACCGTCAGAAGCAATAGCAAAAGTCTTTGGCTGAACAATGGAAGGGTGGGTCGGCCCCCATGGACGGAAATTTATAGAAGACACATTATCAAAGATATCCACGAGTGTCGCACCGGTCCTGGGATGCCTCCTCTGCCAACGAAGTATTCTCGAGCCACCATACAAATTGCTGAGCGAAGGTGCAGGAACAAGAGCATAACTTTTGAAGTGTTCCCACAAGAATGCCTGAAGAAAAGCGAAGTGGACATACGACTCTACCTTCTTGTACCCGTTGGAAACATGCATATCCATTGCTGAGGCGTCCAGATGAGAATACAACGATCCAAGGAACAAGGCGCCTAAGGGAAGAACTTCGCCTTTTGCTAGCTTTATGGCAATCTTAACCAGAACACCCCTTATGGTTTTCTTTCCAGAACCGTCGTCATATATATCTATGGATAGCCACAAAGACAGGAATGCAATCACACCGAGCTCGTTTTCCAACTCCTGATTTGGCTCTAGATCTACAGGAGACCATTCCGATACCCACCAGGTATAAAAGCATCTTGTATCTTTTTTCTCCTCCTTGTCCAGATCGTCGAATTCTGCCACCTTTTGGAGTATAGTGTCATAATCACGTTGTACCGTGTCAGAAAGTTCATAATAAATATTCCCAGCAACAGACAGGTTCATCAATGCAGCTACGCTTTCCAGAGTAATAGTCATCTCTCCCCATCTAGATATAGCTGTATGAGTAGAAGGGCGCCACCGAGAAATGAAAGTAATCAAGCCTGCAGCATCTTTCTTAATTTCAAGAGTAGCAGATGCCATAATTGCATTGAGGATTTGCGCTTTGGTCAAATTGGCTTTAATGTCCTTATTATTCAACATGCGCCTCATCCATCCTTCATAAGAAGCCAGTGGAGTATGACAAGTCTTGAAGTCAATAGGAGAAGGCGGATATTCATTTCTTCGAAGACAAAACCTCATCACAAGTGCCGAAGAAGAAGATGGATCGGCTTCCATATTTTTCGAATCGAAAGCGGGACTATCTGTGAGAGGGATGCTTCCTAATGTTTGGAAAAGACAAGGTGAACAACTCATCAGCAATGTTCGGCATATCTTTGAAGCTGTCAACACTTCCCGACTTGGCACCAGTATTATCTCCAGAAGACATATCAACATGAGTTCTTTTCTTCATTCTACAATAAATACAGGAGTCAGTACTTGTATAAAAACACAAAAACGAGTGCGAACTGCATTCACGTTGGAATGCACAAGACCGGCTCAAGTCCAAGCACCGACTCAAGTTTCAAGTCCGGTATTGGTTTCAAGTCCGGTATAAGTTTCAAGTCCGGTATTGGTTTCAAGTCTGATATTGGTTTCAAGTCTGGTATTACTCAAGCTTCATGTCCGGGCACAAGGCTAGTATGAGGTCGACTTTTAGTCAAGCATGTGTGGGTGGGACCCACGTTCGGATCAAACGCACATGGTGGGACCGCATTCGTATACACGTATTATAACACGGTTTTCTCATGAGAATTGTGTTCATGAAATTCAAGCCAAATTTCTCTCCAAGTTACAACCTAAGAAACTAGGTTTTGCATGCAACGATGGAAGAAGAAGCAAAAGCGGCATATTCATGGGCTCGCGGAACTAAACAATTCTAGCAAAATGGGCGGTTTTACTATCAATCTTGATGGAAGCTGGGCATGATGTATCTATCAAAAGATTTTACCTAAGAAATTAGGGTTTTTCCTAAAAAAAAAAAAAAAAAAAAAAATGAAACTTACCTTGGGCGGACGGACGGCAATGGACGGACGGACGGCGGCGACTCCGGTGGCAGCAACAACGACGGCATCGGCGGGAGCAGTGGTAGTCGCGGACGGGAGCAGCCAAACAAAAAAAAAATCGTGAGAAAAGAAAGGGGGGTTGGTCTCTTTTATAGACAAAATATTAGAAGAATCCCAATAGAACAAGGATTCCTCTTTTATTTGGTTTCCTCTTTTGATTCAAATACCCAAAGAAGGAAACCGGTCCCACCAAAGGATTCCATACAAGCACAACGGCATGGACAACTAGCGGTCGGTCAATACTCTTCCGGGTAAACTTCTTTTATCCTGTCTTTCTCACATATGTATGTCACCATCTCATGCCCACCCCACAATAGTGTAACCATTATGTGCTAGGCAGGGGACTTAATGTTGATGGTGGATTTTCATTTAAGGTTAAAATTGTAAAAAACCAGAAAATTATGCGCTAACATCTTGTAAAAGATAAAGCCATTAATAAGTGTTGAATACTTCATCACTTTACCAATTCACCTAGAATGGAGCATGTGTCAACAATCCCATTCTGTGAATTAAATACATGAAATTCATCCAGGTTGGAGCATGTAGCAACAATCCCATATACCCTGTGAATTTATAGCATTATTAATTAATGCGTGAGCAGCATTGTATTTCCTGTACTCATTATCAGTGCGGCATGACGACTGAGTGTTGCTCTTAGCAGAGCAACACGAACCTCCAAGCATTATAATGAAAGCATGTACGAAATACCCGTATAGGCTGCAACTCTCGGTGTGTTATACTAGCCCGATTGAGAACTCTCGGTGTGTTATACTAGCTCGATTGAGCATCCGGACTGTCCGTATCAGTCTGGATATGATCTCGTTCATCAAACCTCACCAGCATGATTGGATGGCCCAGATCAATTCCATAACCCCCAAGCAGGTATGGAATATTCACTGCCGAACCAACGCGGACCCCGCATGGTCGGCCTCCCCAAAAGATTGGCATAGCTTGCCAAAACGTCCAAACCAGAGCGGTATGGACGGAAAACCCTAAATTAGGGTTTGCGGCATATTACATGTGTCGCAAAACAGTTTCAACCATCCATCTTCGCAGGTATAGATGGAAGGTGTAGATGTAGATTCAAATGGCCCAGAGCATGTCAACACAATCACCGAGGGCCCGCCTACATACCTGACCAATCGGTCAGGACTAACCATGGTTGGTTATCCCAATTCGTGCGCCCGAACAGAGCATGACGCACGGCCGTGAAACTCAAAATTAGGGTTTTAAACATCACGAGCGTCCATTTTCTCCGGCACGAATGAAATGTTCGATTATATTAAGCAGGTCCGGCCATACCAGCATGACCACCATGGGCCCGTCTATCCCCTCACCTGATCGGCCAAGGCATATCATGCCTGGCTATCCCAAAACGCGCGCCCAAACTAGCGTGGTCTCACTTCCCAAAGCGGCCGATCTCGACCACTCAACTTCACCGGACGATTTGAGTGGCTTAGATCACGTTTTCATGGGACGATCGGTATAGGCGTGAACACCAGCCTATCACCTACACTCCCAGACCGATCGGCCAAGACCGACCAAGAATTGGTTGTCTTGGAACGCGCGCGCTGAAAATGGCATGATGTGCGACTCTTGCGGCACTAGTTTTCTGTCACAAATTGATCTCGACCACTCAACTTCACCGGACGAATTGAGTGGCCCAGATCATACTTTCGTGAGGTAATGGGGTATAGGCGCCTGCACCGTCATGCCGTCTACATGCATGTACGATCGGCCTGGCCAAAATCGTATCCCAAGCTTGGATTCGACCAGGCCGAAGAGGGATGCTTGCGCACCTCCTCTAAAACCCTAATTTCATCAACGGTCGCAGATGAGTGTCTCAAAGATCATCTCGTCCGTCCAACTTCACCGGCTTGGTTATACAACCCTGGTCAGGAGTTAATTGGTCAGTAAGGCGTCTTGGTGATCACCACCCGTCACTTTACCACACCATGATGCAGTACCTGCATAAAATACACACGATAAGGTTTAGACTCATTTCTCATCCACACATCCCAAATTACCAAAACCGGCAGAAATAGTTTTCACCCATAAACAACGTGATCTTTAGAACTATTTGTAGATCTAAAGACATATTGTGATAATCCATTGTTAACAGACCCCGTTCTGTGTGTGATTGATCACAAGAGATTCAAGTTGTGGTGTGCAGGTATTTATTGAAGATTTAAGAAGATTTGAAGACAAAGAAGATTTCTTATTGGTTTCATAATCTTTGGTGTGCACAAAACTTGATCGTCTGGGATCCAACTATAATCGGTTTATCCTTGATAGATTTGATTGATTAGTTGCGTATATCGGCATTACTATATAGTATCTTGGTAGATTCTATATTTGATTGCAATATATAAACTCTGCTACTTTTGTAGTTGTTGGATAGATAGATCTAAACCGGACAAAGGAGTTTATTGATTAAGCAGAAGAGCCTTTGTCTAACTCATATCACTGAGATTGAATATAGTTGTTACCGAACAGATTTGTTGTTCCTTTACTGTTTGGAATAAGATCCAAAGGAATTGTTCCAGTGCGTGCACTTATTGAATGTCGGAAGCGCAAGGATACTGAAGAAACTAGGTGAACAATAGGTTTATTTGCTTGGTCTCAACTATACGAAGTTGGTTTGATTTTGTATAACGGCTTAATTCTGATAGTATTCAATTCTGGACTAGGTCCCGGGGTTTTTCTGCCTTTGGGGTTTCCTCGTTAACAAAATCTTGTTGTGTCATTTACTTTTGTTTTCCACAATTATAATTGTTATTATTATAATTTAAAGTAAATTACACAAACGTTAACTCCGTATTACTTGATAGTGATCATATAGAGTTTGGTTAAGTCCGAACTTATTATCAAGTAATCACACTTTGATTGTTGTATTGTCTCGATCTCGTATCCATAGACGATCACACTAAGTGTGAATACCGATTCGTTGTATTGTCTCGACTAAGTCCATAGACAATCACTTTCTGTAATAGGACTTATAGGTGGAAAAGTTTAAGATTGTGGTATATTTGGGTACCCTCGTCTTTTTAATTGGTATCAGAGCAGGCAAACACGAAAAGATCTAACAATTTGTGTTTGGTGCGATCCAACCTATAAGAAATAAACCCGAGTTCACATGAATCGAATTCAGTTAACGTAATAGCAGGATTTGACTACTTCAAAGACTCATGGTGGAAGACACGAATGAAGTATGTAATACTCTTATTCGTAAATTTGTTAGGAATTGAGATTATGGTTGAGAATGTCTTGGTTGACCTATATAATCTCTCAGATATCATAGAATTGTATCTCATGGTATGGATTACTAAGACTAGTAACTATGATACAATACTCTACACGACATGTTGAGAGTCGAAATTGCTTAGGATTCTCCCTAAGATTATTCAGTGTATGAACCATGACTACCTTGTGTTTGAAAAATGTGGAATCTTACACATATTTTGGAATTGCTATCCAAATATATGTATATACATTTTCAGACCAAAGTCTGTTAATATATCGCTAATTAGGCTGCTTCATACACCCCACAACTGTTTTAATGAAGCAAGTGATCTTTTAAGATATTACTAGAAATATGATTCTAAAAATATTTTTAACAAGTATCTTGTTATGTCCAAATATATCTTTGTATACTCTATTGAAAAATTCTTGAGTGAATTTCGAAAGATATTATCAGGTGTTGGCAATAATAGAGTAAACAAATTTTTGGACATGAATGTGGGATTAATCCATAATATAGATCCAATCCATGAAAAATTGGTTTTCCAAAAGAAAGACCTAGATACAAAATCGGATTTGTTTCCTCACAAGTCAAGGTTTCCGATTTTGGAAATTTTTCCTAAAACTAGTTATTTCCGGATTTTGGTATCCTCTCTCCATATAAAAGAAGACTATTTTGTTGAGTTTTTACAAACAACCTGGGAGAGATTGTCCAGAACAAAAACTAGGGTTTTTCATACTTCCTCGAATTCTGAAAGTATGGGAAAAAGAAAAAGACAGAGGAGAAACTAAAAATGATAACATGGTTGTGAATCCTTTTATTCCTGAAGGTGACATCGAAAAAATCAAGTATCCTCACTTGATCAAAGACAAACATGATCTTACAGTCTTTGTGGACAGTACATGTTTCGAAAGATGCCAAGCTTTAAAAGGAGTAAACTTCACTGCCGAGAAGAGATTCGATCCATATGTTTCAGAAAGCAAATATGTGAAGTTTGTTCAAGACCGAAACTGGGGAAATTTATTTGGATTTGAAAAATATTCACCAGATATAGTAAGAATTTTTTATGCTAATATTCACAATATTAATTTCAGTACCTTGGTTGGGTGTACTTTTCATCATGTTGACAGAAAGATGATATCCAAGATCATTAATTAGAAAGTGAAGGGAAATCATATGATTACCCGTTTTGAAATTGAGCACGATAACATCTCAAAACTTATCACTGGAAAATCTGTTAACTGGAAAAAGGGAAGGATGCTAACCAGAGAAATACCGTTATACTTAAGGGTTTTCGGTAAACTTGCAATAGGAACTCTTTTTGCTTGTACAAGGGATACTTCTCAATGAGATAAGGAATTTGCTGTGTTTGTATACTTTCTTCTTGAAAGTAAAAAGAGCAAATTGATATTTGTGGGATAATCATCAATCAAATGATCAAGATCTTCGAATCTATCAATACCACAGCATCCCAGAGAAATCTTGGGTATCCATCTATCATCATCAGCTTGTGTGAACCCACAATGGGAAATAACTTCGGAGATGAGAAAGTCACAAAATGTGTCTCACAGGGAATTATCAAACAAATGAGTAAAACCCAAAAGGAAAGAGGAACTATTGTTTCTACTGCTCAAGTCTATAGCAATGGAGATCTCTTGTTTCATATTTTGCGTCTTGGAAGACAATTGAACTGTATTCAGAAACAGTTAGCTTTTGCCTCTAGAAATTATCCAAAAACCCTTAAAGGAATCTTGGAGATCAATGATGTGTTTTTAAAAGGTGAAAAAGATCAAGACTCTGAACAAGAATCTATTGAGCAACCAACAAGCGAAGAATAATAATTCTTGCAACAAAATAAACATCAGTTTTTTATTATTTCAATTATTGTGTAAGGTCTATTTCTGAATAAAACTATCAATTGTTTATGAATAAATTTATTATTTTATAATTTTTCTTGTGATAGTTTTTCGATTACATAGCATGTGCTTGAATGCTTTATATTATTGCTATGTGTTTATGAGATGTTTTATTTCGGTTTTCCTAACCTAAATATTCGATCCCATATGATGTGTGAACCCTTATGGTTTGTGTGGCTTTTTGATTTAGCGGGATTAAGTTCTAGCCCATGTTGGTAGGCTTTATCAAAGGATCTGAAAAGACGAGGGTACCCAAATATACCACAATCTTAAACTTTTCCACCTATAAGTCCTCTTACCGAAAGTGATTGTGTATGGACTGAGTCGAGACAATACAACGAATCGGTATTCACACTTTGTGTGATCGTCTATGGTTACAAGATCGAGACAATACAACAATCAAAGTTTGATTACTTGATAATAGGTTTGAACTTAACCAAACTCTATAGGATCACTATCAAGTAATACGGAGTTAACGTTTGTGTAATTTACTTTAAATTATAATAACAACAATTATAATTGCTGAAAACAAAAGTAAATGACACAACAAGATTTTGTTAACGAGGAAACCGCAAATGCAGAAAAACCCCGGACCTAGTCCAGAATTGAATACTCTTAGAATTAAGCCGCTATACAAAATCAAACTAACTTCGTATAGTTGAGACCAAACAACTAAAACTACAGTTCACCTATTTTCTTCACTATCCCTACGCTTCCGACATTCAATAAGTGCAATCACTGGAACAATTCATTTGGTTTGTATTCCAAACAGTAAAGGAACAACAAATCTGTTCGGTAAAAACTCTTTTCAATCTCAGTGATATGAGTTAGACAACGGCTCTTCTGTTTAATCCAATAAACTCCTTTGTCGGTTTTAGATCAATTTATCCAACAACTACCAAAAGTAGCAGAGTTTAGATTATGCAATCAATAATAGGATCTACCAAGATACTAAATATTGATGCCGATTTGCGCAACTAATCTATCAAAGATAAACCGATTATAGTTGGATCCCAGCCGGTCAAGTTTTGTGCACACAAAAGATTATGAACCCTAATCAGAAATCTTCTTCGTCTTCAAATCTTCTTACATCTTCAATAAACACATGCACACCACAACTTGAATCTCTTGTGATCAATCACACACAGAATGGAGTCTGTTAACAATGGATTATCACAAGACGTCTTTAGATCTACAAACAATTCTAAAGATCCCGTCGACACTTCGATCTAGTTTGAGTGAATCTTATATCAGAAGAGAAGATTCTCAAGAATAAACAATCTAGGTGCAATCAAAGTTCAACAACCGTTAGTCAATCAAATCAAATCGAAAACTAATAATACTGCAATTATCTAGTTTCCCACCAACGGTACTCGTATAGCTTCTTTATCCCACATAAGTCTTTAAACGAGTGGTCGTAAGAGATTTCGCCTAATTAGGGTAGTTTCCTCTCCGAATAGACGGCTCCACCAGTAACAACACAACAAGGTAGTTTTGCTGGCACTTAGGATAGTTTGCTTGAAATGCAAACTTGGGTATTTATAGACCAAGGAAGTTTGGACACCAAGGAAATTCCAAAACCGAAAATATTCTCAAGATGTGCAATATATTTCCAAATACGGTTTCATAATTCCTGGAAATGCTCTGTCCAAAATTAATTGAAATCCTACTAGAAAATCTCCAATTAGTAAATTGGTGGAGTATTTAGGGAAAGGAAATATATTTGTTTATTGGTATTATTCTCTTATTTATTATTATTATTTAGAAAATAATATTATAATTAATTAAGTTATTTTCATTTATGAAGAATATTTTAGTAGTATAATTATTTATGTAGGGATTTATTAGTTTAGGAATATCTCTTATTTTAGGTAATCAGTATTTTGATATTTTAGGAAATATAAGAAGAGTTATCTATATAAAGAGCTCTTGTTTTAATGTTAAACAGTTTTTGGATGAATGAAAAGTATTAAGTTTCTTGAGTGTTATCTCAGAAATGTATGAGTTTTGGATTTAATTCTGTTTCGCGCTTCCGCCCTGCATCAGTTGGTTCAGAGATAGGCAACGCTCCTGCATCATGTTTCGAGGACGAAATTATGGTGTTGTTCGAAAAGCCACTTTCAACGATGAGAAAGAGCAAGTCGTAATAGGTAATCTAGAACGGAAGGTTAAGGCGCTCACCCTCCAATTGGCTGAAATGCAACTTCAGCAAGAGCCCCGTCATGGTCCTAGCCTACAACAAGTGGAGGAAGTGATCGGTGATGAAAAAAAAATCCTCATTGGTGAGAAGGAGGATGGATTTCAAGGAGTTGTACATGATTCGCGAGATTCGTTGGAGTCCGGATTAAAGCCTGAAATCCAAAGGTTTGATAATATTTTTTCTTTTTCTGAAATTGAAAAATATCAAGTTATCGTGGATTGGAATTCACCTCCACTCTATGATGTTTACCCTGACGATAAGTTTTTAATATGTCCCAAATACGTTGATCATTCTCATGAAGCAGTTTGTACGATTAGTTCAGTACAAGTGTTATTGTGTCCAAAAATAACTTTGCAAAGTTTGAATTTGCCGAAGGATTATATGAAGTTTCCTCAACAGATGATAAATGCGAGCAATTATACCGGCAAAATTCGAGGGCGAATTTTTTCTGAGAAGGGGAGAATGGTGGAGTATTTAGGGAAAGGAAATATATTTGTTTATTGGTATTATTCTCTTATTTATTATTATTATTTAGAAAATAATATTATAATTAATTAAGTTATTTTCATTTATGAAGCGAATCCCAGACCAATTTTCTATGTCTACAAGAGACTCCATTTTGTGGCAGTGCAATCGGGTTAAGCATGCTCAAGACTATTTATTGGCTGTACCCATTAGCGGGCTCAACCAATGCATTGGACCTAGGCAGTTCAGGGCTGTGCTTTGTTATCGTCTTGGCATCCCTCTGTTTGTTGAGAATGGTTTATGCCCAAGTTGTAACAAACCCATGGACATTTTTGGAGATCATGCGCTTCACTGTGCCAAGGATATAGGCCCTAAGTTTCGACATGATATTGTTCGTGATGTAGTCGCTGACATTTGTTACAAAGCTGGCGTACCTGCACGTAAGGAAGTTTCTCTTGGTTTTCTGAGTGAGGATGACAAAGATCTGAAACCTGCTGATATTCTTGTGCTCAATTGGGAAAATGGACAAGATGTTTGTATGGATGTCACAGGTGTCTCACCCTTCACTGGTGAAGGCATTCGCTCTTTTGTCCCAGGTAAGGCTATCTCGAGCGCAGTTTCACGTAAACACACTAAATATTTGGACAAGTGTGTTTCACATGGTCACGGTTTGGGAGTTTTAGCTTTCACCACCCTTAGGGAACTTGGTGAAGATACTTTGTGTTTTTTTAAGCGTCTGAAAAATTGTATAGTTACCAAAGATGCTAGTAGGGGGTTTGGTAGTTTTATTTTTCATAGATTAGGCATTGCTATTCAAAAAGGTGTTGGAGCCCAGCTTGTTGCTAGGTTACCAACCAAGAGCTTTGTTTAAAAATTATTTTTAAGATCTTAAAGATTTCAAAGATTTTTTATGAAGAATATTTTAGTAGTATAATTATTTATGTAGGGATTTATTAGTTTAGGAATATCTCTTATTTTAGGTAATCAGTATTTTGATATGTTAGGAAATATAAGAAGAGTTATCTATATAAAGAGCTCTTGTTTTAATGTTAAACAGTTTTTGGATGAATGAAAAGTATTAAGTTTCTTGAGTGTTATCTCAGAAATGTATGAGTTTTGGATTTAATTCTGTTTCGCGCTTCCGCCCTGCATCATAAATGCACATTACCAATTTTTATTTTCCAGAGATATGCATTTTAATTGCTGGTAATTAAAATCATATAAAATTAACAACCTTAATTAAAAGATGCTCAACTTATTTCGGTCCGGGATCTCCTTTAGTTATTAAGGAATATCTTTGAACAACAAAAGATAAGAGTTACTAAGCATGTTCAAAGTATGTCAACATCTTATTTCTTTGTAAATCCTCTTTCATATTTACAATCTTGGAACCGATTATACCACACTTCCAAACAAATTTTGAACTGGTTCATCTGATTTCCAAGAACTATGTGATTGATCAAATCAACACACTAATCATGGGTTTAAGAATCTAACAAACAAAAGGATCGGTTCTACCTTAATATGGTTACTGGGACCGGTTACATCAGTTACCAAATTGGTTACATCAATTACCAGGACCGTTACCATATTCTCATGGTATTACTTGTGATCGGTCACACCAGTTACCAGGATCGGTTGCACCAATTACCAGGACCGGTTATACCAATTACAAGGATCGATTACACATTCTTTTGTGATCGGTCACACCAATTACTAGGATTGGTTACACCAATTACTAGGATCGGTCACACCAATTAAAAATATCGATCATACCATCTTAGGTGATTACTTAGGATCGGTTACACTAATAAAAGTCATACCAATACATAAGTCAGGCATTGTGACTAGTTTTACCAAGATACATAACAAGTTATGATCGGTTCTACTAACTCACACATATTGGTAATCCAAAGATATGCAATGAATAACAATACCAATAAGCCTAGCGATTTCCCTTTCGATTCATAAAACAAGTTCATGAATGTACTTCCTTTAAACGAATGTAAACATTATTTCCTAGGACGAAATCTTCACCCATACCCATACACATAATCACAATAGCATTCATACGATTATGTCAATGTCTTATATACAAAGTTCAAGAGATAAGCGTTATACTTCGTATTGTAATTCCTTAACACTATGTCTACTAGAGTATAATCATTCATAGCTTCGCATTTATGTTTTCAATATAGCATGACTTGAAAGATACGTTTGGAATGAAACAGTTCAAGTCAAAATATTACTAACTTCAAGAGGAAGAATGATGTCGTCGATGTAGCTTGTTACTTCTTCACATTCTTCAAGTCTTCGAGTAATACTTGTATGTCTCATTATCCTAATCTTTCTAGCCTAACCTATACGAATTTGTCCCTAGTATATAATCAAGCGACTCTTTAATTGAGTTTTGATTCACTAAAATAAGACAACCAAACTTGACATACCAACGCTTGGTGGGTTCAACCGAGCTATGCTCTAACAATCTCCCCCTTTGTCAATTTTAGTGTCAAAACTCTTACAATCATATGGATAAACAAATTACAAAAATTCATTATACATACGCTTGATTCCAAGTTTCAACAGTACAATACCCTGCATATATTCAATCCATAAATGCCGCTGTTGACATTTAAATAACAAAGCTAATACTCCCCCTAAAGGTGAGATAGGTAGATTTTCAATCCGCACATCTTTGTTATTTCCCTTTGTAGTCCAAATAACTACAAATCATCATATGATACGTTTCTCCCCCTCAGTCAATGCTTTACTCTTTCCTTAGATATAACATTTAAGCATAATTGTCTTTTCCTAAGTGATTACAAATCACTTGTTTACTCCATATATTTCTCCCTCTTTTTGTCACAAAATGACAAAGGTCCGACCAAATACCAAAAACCGAAAGTATCTTACAATCTAAAAGAATTGTACAACCTAGAAGAGTTAAGCACGAGGGTTTCACATACCACTTTAGATAACCAATATCAAAACCGAAACTACAAGTAATTTGGTTTTAATATGTTATCAAGGAAACAATTGCCCGAAGCAATTTTCCCTAATAGTTTAACAAATTGACTAAGAACACTTAGTTCTCTTGCTAAACCGATTGCACAAGTACAATCGATTGTTTCGATAAGACCAAAATACAGATCAGAAATAACTTTATTTTTCTCATCAGGCACTAATTATTCAGACAATTACTTAGACCTTTCACTTTAGACAAGATAAATACTAGGTTAGTTAACTAATATTTCTTTTCAAGGCATTCGATTAGACTTGAATAACCGAATCCTTTACTTTTGATAAGTCTAACTAAGATCATAATTGACTAAGTTTCTCTTATCCGGAATCAAGTTGGACTAAACAAATTATCCCGTATTTTGTTAAGTCATAAACAATACATACAAACCAAATAAATTGACTTGCACAATTATTTTTCTTAACCGGAAGCAATTGAAATAAACATAGACATTAAAGCACCGCAATTGCACCGAAATTTCGTTAAGTCTAAAACAATTGATACCAAACAATAAAGAAAGATATCAAACCAGTTTTTCTTAACCAGAAATAATTGAATCACACACACACATACATCCATACAGACATAATGGAATAAACATCAATTGTACCAAATTTTGTTAAGCAAAAGCAAAATATATGCAATAAACTCATGCTTTTCTTAAACAGGAAAACGATTAACTAACAAATTCGTTACCTCAAATTCCGCATCCTCTTCTCCCCGAAAGATATATCATTAAGCGCAAGTTCAAGTTAGAACTCTCCCCCATTATGTTGTCATCCTCTCGCAAGAACAAAAGAACAACAACAACAACAACCTTTACCAGAGAAAGGTTGAATCGGTTTTAACTAATGCAAAAAGCAAAAGTTGAAAACCCGAAACACATATGCTTTTATGTTAAACAAAAATTCAACATATTGTGACTTTTTCACATATGAGTTTCAATCGGAACACCTTATGATCCTTTGATAAAGCCTACCAACTTGGGCTAGAACTTAATCCTGCTAAATCAAAAAGCCACACAAACCATAAGGGTTCACACATCATATGAGATCGAATATTAAGGTTATGAAAACCGAAATCAAACATCCCATACACATAGCAATAATATAAAGCATTTAAACACAGGCTATGTAATCGAAAAACTATCACAAGAAAAATTATAAAATAATAATTTTATTCATAAATAATAGAATAGTTTATTCAGCAATAGACCTTACACAATAATTGAAAGAAATCAAAAACCGATGTCTATTTTGTTCGGATTAAGTATTACAACATATAACCTAATCTCTAGTGGTGCTCTTATTGTTCACTGAAGTTTCTTCAGTGTTCAAACTCTTGAAGCATGTCTCTAGAGATTTGTCTGCAACCACTTCCTGTTTCTCAAGTTTTTCAACTTGAACCTTCATACTCGTAAGATAAGTTTTTGTTTCATCAATTCTATCCTTGAGCAAATCTTGATGACGGATAGTCATTATGAGGTTGGTTCTTAATTCTTCAAAGCCTTGGATATAGTCAATCATACTATCAGAACGTATCCACTTGGTCTTTGTTGGATCTTGAAGGTTGTAATCCAACAAACATGACTCATCTTGAGATCCAGTAGAACTATCAGAATCATAATCAGACATGATTTTTTATATAATTTTCTTCTTCCTTTTTGTATTGATTCCTTGACAATCCTTAACCTTTTGAGCTTCCTCCTTATTGACTTTTGTAATACTGCGAGTTATTGGAGGCATGCTACGTATTTAAATAAGAATTGATCAGGGTTTCTTAATACAGGAAAGAGATTGTATCTCTTAAGAAGAGACAATACTCGGACCGAAAATATTAGGGAAATTTCGAAAATATATACAGAATATATTTTATTTCCTTTGTCCGAACTTCTCTTGCTGGAAGGTTTATTAAAAATCGAAAATTTCCAATAAAACCTAATTTTGGAAAATCATAATAAACATGAACATTTTTTAGACAAAAGTGGATTCGCAGTTATCCAGTGTTTGTCACACAAGTTTTGATACAAACTATTAAAAAATATGCTCTTATTTTTATGTGCTTCTCATCTCAAAAGTATGAGCATGAACAAGGATGAGAGTGCACAGTCTCCATACAACTAGGTTGCATCGGAGTAAGCCTTTTCTTGCTTACAGTGAATATCAGAAACATAGTTCATGTTCCTATTCGGAAATTTCTGCCCAAAGTATTTTCTCCCAAGAAGATGATCCTTCCTTGATCCAAACTTATGATCATGTGGAGAAATAGTACTGATGTGAGAATTTTCAGAGATAGACAAATCTCTCTTTATTCTGTCAATGAGATTTTCATAAGATTTTCTCATTCTAAGGATTTCCTTATGATGCACATCAGCACGATTACTTGAAACAATTATTGGAAATTCCTGATTGTTTCCTTTGGCAGAGATTCTCTCTTCCCTTTCTTCTGAAATTGTTCTTCATGTAAACAAGGACTGTTTCGACATGAGTGGGGAGGAACCTTTTTCCAGAAGCGATTATCAACCCTTATAATAGATTGTTTTGAGTAGACTTTGTTTGATTGAGATCTATTATGTCTTTCTACTGAGGAATGATCTTTCAGATTTTTAAGATAATAAACATATTTTAATACTTTTACCACAGTATTTTGAAGAAAAATAAGTTTCCTGTTGTAGATGGTGGATTTTCGACAAAGGCTAAAATCGTAAACCCATAATTATAAGTATTCCTGATCCAGCAATCAGACGAATATTGAGGCTCATGTCTCTTATCGAAAGCATGAAAGCTCATGCCACAAGAATCTCGATCGAGAATACTGTCTCTCAGAGTATATATGGATATGTAGTCTCCCAGCTGAGGCAACGGCATATCTCATGAATACTGAGCAATTTCAGTAACTACTTCTACATAGAATCGAAAGATTAGACGGCTCCTAGACAGCTTGCCTGCTAGTATAGAGCAATAATGTCTTCTTCAGGATGTAACAATGTTTTCCCTGACTATATGAAAGAAATATGACGCTTCAACAAGCGCATAACACTAGATTCCTGAATAATTAATGCTCCTAGACGATCGTACTAGTATATAGACATTAATTAATTATTCTCAAAATCAATAGATTCATTAACTGAATCCCTGGAAAATATTCAATATTTTCATAATATTTCGTTACTTCAATTTATGGTTCTTCCAAGCAGAATTCCATGGGTTAATAATAAATATTCAATACACGGGGATCTGAGCTACCTTTGAGTAAGCCCCGATCAAGACGGTGCAAGTGTATTTAACAATAATGCACTAACGAGCACCTGAACACACGAATGAGTATTTCAGAATACGACGAGACGATGAACCTATGCAAAATAGGAAGAAAATAATAAATAATAAAATATTAATCAAGGCGGTAGGGGACTGGGATCACCGGCTGGCCAGTCATGCCGTGACCAGTCCCACGCCCAAATTCTATATTTTATCATATTTTTATTATTTTCCTTGATCTCATGAAAATCCTTTCATTTGAACAAATATCCTTTGTTTTAAAGAACTCCTCAGTTTCATGGTGTTTCCTTCGTATCAAGGAAATAATATAAAATTGGGAAAGGTGTCACGGGACCGTGTCTTCTAGCTGGCCGGCTATGCCCTAGTCATGGCCGGTCCCATACCTCATAAATCCTCAATATTTTAGTATTATTTCCCTAATTTCATGAAAACTCCTTAATCTCATGATATTTCCTTGATCCCATGAAAAATAATATAAAATTAGGGAAACCCGTGGGACCGGGCCATAGCCGGCCTGTCATGCCCTAGCTGGCCCCACACGTCTTATTTTATTATTATTATATTTTTATTATTATTATATTTTTCATGGAAACTCCTTGATTTCATGATGTTTCCTTCAAATTATGAAAATTCCTTCAAATCATGAAATAATACATAAAATTAGGGAGAACTCACGGGATCGGGCCCTAGCCGGCCAACCATGCCCAAGCCGGTCCCACACGTCCCTTATTTTATTATTATTATTTTTTATGTTTTATGTTTTCCTCATCTCATGGAAACTCTTTGATTTCAACAAAACTCCTTGGTTTCAACAAACTCTTTGGTTTTATCATATTTCCCTAAAATCATGAATATATTATAAAAAATTAGGGAAAACACCGTGGGACCAGGCTCCTTGGCCGGCCGGCCATGCCTTGACCATATCCAGTCCCACGCTTCATGGTTCCCTCATTTTCTATTATTTTCCTTTATCTCATGAAGGTTTTGACGATTTCAGCAAAAACCTTGATTTCTTCATATTTTCTCAAAATGTTGCTCAAACGCACACCAGAAAATATCAAAATTCTCAGAATTGAGATACGGACACTTTGGTGACGTGAGCATGTTATCTTGACCGACCAAGGTTGGCTCTTTGGCTTGCAAGAATCCGGTCCCACGTATTCTCATGATTTGACCTAATTTGCACAATTGCACGTATTAGGTCCAAAACTCTTCCAAACAACTTGGAACTTCATGGAACGATCAGCATTTGATCCCGTGAACACCCAGGGCCGGTTTCATGACCCCTTGGTCGGTCCCTCATCTCTTCATAATTATTTGGGTTTTATCACCTAAGGTTCAGCATTATTTTAATAAATGATTAAACCAGCATTTAATCATCCTTTCATCAACAAATTAACTGGTCTTCAGGAGATCTTGATATTTGCTCACGTGAGCAACTGGGCACTACATGGTCGACCCATAATCCTATGTAGCCGGACCCTCCTTTTCTGTGGTTAATTCTCAATAAATCATCAATTGATCAAATTAGGGTTTTGAGTCCAAGGTTAATGATTCCAGATTCAAACGCTAATAATTTTACGTTGATCCCGTGATCAACATTTTATTTATCATACTCGGTTCAATTGCCAGTATATCTAGATTTAATATTTTATTTGGTCATGCTACCATAATTCATCAAACAAGCAATATTTGCTCAGATGAGCAATACTTGCTCAAATCAAAGAATATTGGTTCAACTATCAATATTCAACAATTCATCGAATGAGCAATATTTGCTCACGTTAACTTATTCACACATCATATCTCTGTCTCAACATACATGTTCAATTCATGAGTCTCTGAACATTTCCAAACCACGTTCGACTCAACAATACAAGGACTCATCGTCCCATGAAGTCATGAAGTCAACAATTGACTAACTAAATACACGTCTGCCTTGCAGACTCCACACTTACACGAGACATCAATCGTGTCACATGGGGGGATATTAACTAGGGTTTTGGTCGGGCGGTCTACGACACGTGTGTTCATACACACGATGAGAATGTGAGCAAGTCGTGCAATCAATTGAAGGAGTTAACAAAGTAGTGGATGGAATCAACCAAGTCTCCGCACGGTGAGCAACTGGTTTTAACACGATTTCCACTTCCCCATTCTTTGATTCCATCAACTGTCACACTTCATGAGATCATGGTGTTTTCAATTCCAAAGCAATATAAATAAATCTCTGAATCATGATTGAAACAAGAATAATCTCACGTCAAACAGATAACACGAGATTAACAATCCAACTCTCAACAGAGCAAATTCAATCATTCATAACTTATCTTATTTTCAGAATACACAACACACCTACAATCTTCGATCACCATTGATCTCACACATTTCTTAGCTTCCCTCCTACAGACTGACCCATCCTCTCTTGTGACCGAATTTACTCTAGAACGGCCATTGTCTTGGTTTAGGCCGGAGTACTACAGATTGATCTCTCGAATTCAAAGCACTCCCTTCTTGCAGTGCATCTGTGTGAGGTTAAGCATTTTGATCGGTTCAAGGAGTCTCCTCCGCGCGATCATATCCTCAATTCTGTAAAAACCAGCGAATCGTTTTTCCCCATCTACAGATTGGCGACCACAGTGGGAGATCATTCTCTCGGTTGCAATCTCACTTCTCACAACGATGGTCGGTCTTAGGTCTGGTTTAGTTACCAATACGGGTTCAACACCCCACTATAATATTGCAAGCTCTAGTGGTACTGCCAACACCACTCCTCTAAAGCAACCTATCACTACTGCTCCTCCAAGTGCTCCGGTGATCACCCCTACAAGTGACGGTACTGGCACCATCAACAATCCACTCTTTGGTCGGTCTCCTGAAGAAATCAGAGAAAATCCACCTACCATTGGTGATCTCATGAAGGTGCAAGAGACTCTTGCCAAAAATCAGTCTGACATGGCTGCTACTCAGAAGGAACTATCAACTATCTCAAGACTCTTACAGACAGAGAAAGGCAAATCTAAAGAAACGTCTTCAGACGTTGAACCTGAGGTCACTCCGATCCATGTTGTAGATGATGAAGAAGCCCGCAAAGCTCCAGACGATCCACCAGCAAATGAACTTGCAAGTTTTATCACTCGAGAGGACCTGGAGCGCTTTTTAGAAGATCGAGGAAAAGACAAGACATCATCTGTCCACGGTCACCAACCTCCATATCCTGCTACTACACAAAGGATTCCTCTTCCAAAGGGCTATACTTCTCGAACGTTCACACTTTACAACGGAACGGGCAACGCTCGAGAACATGTTTATCATTTCCTAGAATCATTGGACGAGCATGAACACAATCATGTCGTCCGTCTGAAGGAATTTTCAAAGTCTCTGACAGGCAGAACATATACCTGGTACAACAACATCACGCCAGGAAGTATCAAAAATTGGGGAGAAATGGTTAATGCTTTCTACAGAAAGTATTTCTTCGTTTCAGAACAAATCACCCTCTCTGATCTCGGAATGATGTTTCAAAAGAGCAACGAACATCCTAACGACTATGTGAAAAGGTTCAAAGTTCAAGCATTGGATTGCCATGATCCGAACGTCACAGAGCAACAACTCGTGGACTTGTGCATCAATGGAATGATTCCAATCTACAGAGCTTTATTGGAAATTCTCAGGTTCCAGACTTTCTCAGAACTTCATGAAGCAGCAAAGAGATCAACCACTACTGCACCTGCTTTATTGGAAAGAGCTAAGACTACAAAAGCTGAAGAACCATGAGAAACTCGAGGAAGCAGACGTTTAATCAACAAACAATACAACCTCCAACCTTCCACAAATATTGTTGTAGAAGGAAGCAAAAGGAAAGCCGAGGCACCACAGCACAAGCACATTCCTCCAATCTCTCAGGCTCCTCCGAAAGCGCAAAAGAAAGGATAACCAATCCTGAAATGCACAAACCTCGACCTAGCATCAACAAACGGGAAATGATCAGAAAAACTCAAACCTCCCTCTTCACAATGAAGAAGTGATCGAGTTTCCGGAAGTCTGGGTTCAAGATGATACAACCAAATTGATGTAGAGCCAAATGGAGCAAAAATGGAGAATCCCAGGTACTGTCACCTTCATAGATTCATCAATCATCCAACAAGTAGCTGCAGTATTTTGAAGCACATCTTCAAAAAGAAGGTTGATCCACGATAGCTTCAACTAGGGACTGAAGGAGTACCCAAGAATCCTCTCTTAATCATAACTTTTACACTCTCTGAACAACCAGTCAAAGAAGCAGTTCAATCTTTGATCGAGCATATCTGTGAAATTGCTCTATCTGTCTATGGCACAAAGGAAAGACATGTTCACAGCATAGAATATTGTGTCAGACGTCTGTCCATCCCGGAAATACTCCTTGAAGATGCACGACTGGGGACTGCTTACCACATTCCATCTTCGAGGAGAGAAAATGAGTTCGGAAGAATGTTGATCGATGCTGACACCACCATCAACATCATTCCACTGAAAACCCTCAGAGCCGCAGGCATCACTCGACAAGAAGTTGCTCATGATCCCGTCTCAATCAGAGACCTTGAAGGAACACTCGAAAATACTTATGGCTACATCACTCTCAAAGTGAACATAAGTTCAACCTGGACAGAAACCAAGCTTCACATAATAAGAAAGATCCGGGATATGACATGTTCTTCAGACGATCATGGATCCACGCTAAAAAGATGGGTACTGACAAAGCGTGTTTGGTTGCACATCTCTCCAACGAAGAAAGTTCTGATCCAGAAGATTTGGCGGACATTCCATCATCAGAGTACTCGGAGGAATTTCGAACTTTGACGAGGTTGAAGCAAGAACCCGCAAAAAGATGCATATACATTCATCAAGAGGTTCCGCACTCAGGAGTGTCCATGTGTGCCAAAAAATCAGAAAGCTTTGATATTTGCACAAGTGTAGAATCCTACCGCAAAAGGAATGCTGGATCAACAGAAGATACTCGGAGTCGAGACAAGCATAAGATATTCAACATACAAGAGATATGACGCCTCAACGCTCAAGCATCTAAGAAGCCTTCAAATTGTACTCCCAATCAAAGAGTACACCTTGCGCCTCTAACTTCAGCATAAAAATCTCGACGATGATATGTTAATTCAACGGCAACATGATCAATCAATAGGACTTCTGAAGCAGATGCAATATCATCAATAGACGCTACAAACCCCTGCTGAGGAACTTCCTCTCTTCACCGATCATATCCAGAATGAAGACCGGTGCTGCCATCTTCCACAACAACGTCGATTCACTGACGAAGTCGGATCACAGTAAAGTTACATTGTTCACAAGAATTCGGGCTGATCTGTACACCTTCATCTTGAGAATGCTTAACCCGTCAACTAGTTCGCGAATGTAAAAGGCTCACTAGATGAAGGAGCAAAGATTATATCTATAATCATGGTTCTATCCTTTTCGGTATTTGGAGTAACTTCAACCATGGTATCAGCATCAACAATAATCTCTATAGGAACACCATCCATGATCTCAGCATCGACAAGGATCTCTGGAGCGTAATCATTCTTGATCTCAGCATCTACAACGGTTTTATAAGCAACATCCCGCTTCATCAACTATCTATTCTCTGAAGTGTTACTCGATGTATCGGACTTCTCCAAGCACTAATGATTCATATCAAGGTGTGTAGACATGAAATATGTTCACATGAAGGTCTTTCCGAAGCTTTCATAATGGGCGGGCACAATCCCAAGTCTTCTACAAGATGTTCTCACCACCTCTACAAATGAGATACAACATACTTCAGCCCATGGGTTTACAAAAACATACCAATGAGTGAGGAATGGGACAATACTTCCTCAACGAAAGGTGTTCTTCTGTGCCTCTTCTACAACATACCAAAAGGGCGCATCAATCGGACATACGAGCTGAAAGATATGGCCTCCACACTCAAGTTCACGGAATCTGAAAACTTGCACGGGATTACAAATTACAAATGTGCACGCTTCTTTGGCTGACCTAGACAACTCCAAATTGGGTGATTCATTTCTTATATGTGTTTATGGGTGAAAACTACTCCTGCAGAATTTGGTAATTTGGGGTGTGGATGAGGAATGAATTTAAACCTTAAACAAATGCACTGCGCGGTGAGTGCTTGTAGATTCGAGAGATCAATCTGTGCAAGTCCGGCCTAAACCAAGAAATGGCCGTTCCAGGACTTGTTTCGGTCACAAAGTGAAGGAGATGGGGTTGATCTTAGGGAAGGAAGCGAAGAAGGTGTTGAGATTGTGAAGGTGTTGGCTTGCTTATGACTTGTAATGAGAAAGGTGAGCAGGCTTGTGATTGATGCAAGCAAGCTCGGGTGTTGGAATACGTTTTGTATTAACACTTGGTTTTTTGTCTCGTCGAACTTGTGTTGTTGTTTGAAATAGGGCGGAGAACCTATTTATACAAGTCATTGAGCCTTATTCACGTCTCTCGTGGGAAGTGGAGGAAGTGGAGTGATGGAGTAGTGGAGTTGTGCGTCGGTGCCACACGACCGGTCTTGCCCACTTCTCTGTTCATCTCTAACCGTCCATGACTTCCCGACACGTTCTTGTGATGGCGCGTTGCACGCCGCACGCCGTAAACCGCCAAACCAATACCCCAGTATGTATCCTCCCGGTTTGTGACATGATTGATAAACGGAATGTGTGGATTGTGGATCCACGAAAGATAGCATGTAATGCTTGAATTGAATAACTATGTTATTCGGGAAGTTGATACTTGTGAAGTATCGTGTGTATTTTGTGTGAGTATCGCATCATGGTGTGGTAAAGTGATGGGTAATGACGCCTCACTAACCAAATAACTCGACGTGGGTTGTATAACCAAGTTGGTGAAGTTGGACGGATGAGATGATCTTTGAGACACTCATCTGCGACCGTTAATGAATATTAGGGTTTTTTGAAGAGGTGCGCAAGCATCACTCTTGACTTGGTCGAAACCAAGCATGGAAAGGGATTTAGAGAGGACCGACCAGGGCATGTGTGTAGACGGCATGCCGGTGTGCACGTCCATACCTCACTGTCCCATGAAGGCGCGATCTAGGCCACTCAATTTGACCGGTAAAGTTGAGTGGTTGAGATCGGTTTCGGCGAAATCCATTGCCGCAAAGGAGTTGGAAACCGCGTGACATCCCTAGTTCGGGCACGCGTTTCAAGACGACCCATCTTGGTCGGTCTTGGTCGATCATACCAGCGTGTAGGTGGTAGGCTGGTGTTCACACCTATACCTGATTATCCCATGAAAACGTGATCCGAGCCATCCAAATCATCCGGCGAAGTTGAGTGGTCGAGATCAGTTTGTGGTTTGGGAGGCGTGGCCATGCTAGTTTGGACGCACGTTTTGGATTAACCAGGCATGATATGCCTTGGCCGAACACATGAGGAGGTAGATGGGCCCACGGTGGTCATCTTTGGTATGACCGGCCCTTGCTTAATCTAATCTGTGACCCTCCGTTCGTGCCGGAGAAGATGGACGCGCGTGATGGCTTGAAACCCTAATTTTGGCTTTCAAAAACCGTGCGCCATCTCTTGTTTGGGTGACAATTTTGTCACGACCAACCATGGTTGGTTTTGACCGATTGGTCAAATGTATATGCGGGCCCACGGTGATCGTGTTGACATGCTCTGGGCCCTTTGAGTCTACATCTACACCCTCCATCTATACCTGCGAAGATGGATGGTTGAGACATTTTGCGACACATGTAATATGCCGCAAACCCTAATTTAGGGTTTTCCGTCCATAATGCTTGGTATGAACGGTTTCTTGGCAATCTAGGCCAATGACCGACCATGCGGGGTCGGCCGTGGGTATTCCATACCTGCTTGGGGGTGATGGAATTGATCTGGGGGTCATCCAATCATACTTATGGAGTTGGATGACTGCGATCAGATCATATCCGGGCTGATATGGTCAGTCCGGATGCTCAATCGGGCTAGTATAACACACCGAGAGGGGCTCAATCGGGCTAGTATAACACACCGAGAGTCAGCCTGTACGGATATTTCGTACATGGTTTCATTATAGTGCTTGGAGGTTCGTGTTACTCTGTAAGAGTAAGACTCGATCGTCATGCCACACCGATAATGAGTACTGGAAATACAAGGCTGATATGAAATTCACAGGAAGGGATTGTTGCTACATGCTCCAACATGGAGGAATTTCATGTATTCACAGAATGGGATTGTTGCTACATGCTCCATTCTTGGTGAATTAAGTGAGGGAGTATCCAACACTAAATGGCTTTATCTTTTACAAGATGTCAGCGCATGATTTTTTCGGTTTTTACAAATTTAACCTTAAACGAAAATCCAACATCAACAATATGATAACTCAATCTCTTAGCTTCAAAAGTTGGGTTCAATCACCAAATTCCGACGACGTATGAGGTTCCTACAGCTTCCAGAGCATACAACATGCAAGCAGAAATTCGTGGACGGGATTCATAACCTCTACAGTCGATCGATGTCCGCCAGGTCTTTTTCGCTAAGTCCTTCATCAAGGTACCTCCAACTTCGACCACCTAGGTCTTTACATCAATTTTTCTACCCGGGTCCCCTATCTAGGTGTAAAGACCCTCAAGCTCGTCAACGCTATTAGACTAGTCAAGAGACAATTTAGTCGATAATAACTCGATTAGTTTAACACGAACGTTAATTATTAGAAATTAATCTAACAATGATTAAGATACGAAACTAGTAACACCGGTTAGATCTCGAAAAGTTATGTGAAATGGACTACTCGAACGTGTGAATCAGATATCGGACGAAGAAGAAAACATCAAGACAATATGAAGGGTAAAATTTCTGGGAAAACACTTTTGATGCAACAAGAACACGTTGTGGCTTTCCCTTATCAGCTTCTTGGGTACATTTAACAACCCGGTCGGCCTTATCTACACCTAATCGAGAAGAATTATTCATTTCTTTTCTTTCTTCTTCTTTCTTCTTCCTTCTTCTCTCTCGTTCTGCTTCTCTGTTCATCTTCTGCTAAAATTTGTGAAGAACAGATCGGTGATTCCAAAATCGGTAGGATGTGGAGAAGATCAGGGATTAGTTGGTAGTGATGGTGTTGGTTTGTATTGTGATTCTGTTGGAAGGAACCGTGTTCCGGAAGATCAATAACTTGGTGCGCACATCAAGTATCTTCCATAATTAGAATACTTCTGTAATTAGGGTACTTCTGTATTTAGCTATTCTTTCTTGTAACTCAATGTAATCGATAACTATAAATAATCAAGTTATTCTTGCTCTTCTAAAAACAAGAAGAGGGTAAATATCAGTGCATATAATTTCTGATGGTATCAGAGCAGGTACGATCTTTAAGCTTTTAATTCTTTTCAATTCATCCTTATATTATTTTTTTCCCAATTAATTTTTTATCAACATGGTTGGAACACCACCACCATCGCCATCGCATTCAAAAGGAAAGCGTCCTGATGAAAATCAATCAGAAAATCACTCAAACCTAGATCCGTTTGATGTACCAGCGTCGGATAATCCGTCGACTGTGCTTTATTCCCCTGTATTAACAGGTGACAATTATCCTACTTGGTCGAGAGGAATTGCTAGGGCTTTAAGAGCCAAGAACAAATATGGTTTTGTTGACGGTACAATCGACAAACCAGAAGCTTCTGATGATAAACTTCCGTCATGGATTCGTGCCAATAATTTGGTTTGTATTTGGATTGCCAATTCTTGTGAAGCTGAAATAAAACGCAGCATCAGTTGGATCGAAAGTTCTAGGGATATTTGGGTTGATCTCGAAGATCGGTTTTCTGAAACAAATATGCCTAGAATATTTGACCTAAAACGTCATATCTCTAATCTAAAACAAGAGGATTCTAGTATCTCTTCTTACTACACCAAGCTTAAAAGTCTATGGGATGAAGTAGGTGCTCTTACACCAATTGAACCTTGTACTTGCGGTAATGGAAAACAAGTGCTTGAGCAATTAAACAGGGATAAAGCTATGGAATTCTTACAAGGGCTTCATGATCGATTTGCTGCGGTTAGGAGTAATATACTTCTCATGTCTCCTTTTCCGTCAATCGCGAAAATTTATTCCCTTGTTCGCCAAGAAGAACAACAGCAATCCATCAACATTGCAGCTGCACCACAAGTCGAAAACGCTGCACTTTCAACTAGATTTGAGTCTCGACCTCCGCCACGTAGCAACTACAGCGGACCCAACAACAAAAAGCCACATCCTTCTTGTGATCATTGTGGAAAGATAGGCCATACTAAGGACCGGTGTTACCAGATTGTTGGTTACCCAAAGAAACAAAGAGATGATTCGAGCACAGGCTATGCAATGAATTCCTTTTCAACTAATCCAAGTGGCTATATGGCTAGCTCTTCTTCAACTGCTGCTCCCCAATTGACTCGTGATCAATATAATCAACTTTTAGCTTTACTTCAATCAGGTCCTACGCCACCAACTGCCAACTTTGCAGGTATGTCTTTATTTATATCCAATCCTCTTTGGATTATAGATACAGGTGCATCTAATCATATTTGTTGTTCTTTGAAATTATTTTCCTCTTATGTTAAAGCACCACCATATATGTCCATTCAACTTCCAAACGGGAGTCGTCTATCTGCACTTCATATAGGGACAGTTAATTTTTCCCCTACCTTAAAATTTACTAATGTTCTTCATGTTCCTACATGCAAATTCAATTTATTATCTGTAGGACAATTTGTTCGTTCTAAACGTTATTCTGTCACATTTTATTATAATCATTGCTACTTCCAGGACCTACAAACGAAGAAGCTGATTGGTCAGGGTGATTACTACAATGGTTTATATTATCTTCGTGAAGCTAATGCACTTTCTATTTCGCTTCCGCAAAATTTTCATCTTTGGCATTGGAGATTAGGACATCCGTCCTCACCTAGATTAGATTATTTATCTAAGCAATTTCCCTTTATTAGTTCAGACAAAGGCATTTGTGGGATTTGTCCACAAGCCAAACAGTCTCGTTTAAAGTTTTCTTCTCGTAGTAGCTCTAGTTCTAGGATTTTTGAGTTAATCCACTGTGATATTTGGGGACCATTTAGCCAACCAAGTATTACGGGGGATCGTTATTTTCTTTCTATTGTCGACGACTTTTCACGTTGCACTTGGATATTCTTAATGAAGGTTAAATCTGAAACTTTTAAGTATTTACAATATTTCCTTGCTTATGTTCGCACTCAATTTAATTATTCTGTTAATACACTTTCTTATGGATCTGGAGATGTTTACTTACCTCAAATTCAAAAAATACGTTCTGATAATGGAACTGAATTTCTCTCCAAATCCATGCAAGAGTTGTTTTTCAAACTTGGAATTGTGCATCAGCGGAGTTGTGTAGCCACACCTCAACAGAATGGGGTGGTGGAGCGTAAGCATCGCCATCTTCTTGAGGTTGCTCGTTCTCTACGATTTCATTCAAATCTTCCCTTGAAATTTTGGGGTGAGTGTGTACTCACTGCCACCTTCTTGATTAACAAATTACCAACTCCATTACTTGGTTATAAGTCACCCCATGAAGTTTTATTTGGGAGCCCTCCAAACTATAAATCTCTACGTGTTTTTGGCTGTTTGTGCTACGCCAAGAACACTAAGATAAAGCACAAATTTGATGCTAAAGCTCGTCCCGGTATTTTTATCGGATATCCTTATGGTCAAAAAGGATACCGTATATACGATATCGAATCAAAAATAATATATGTATCTAGGGACGTTATTTTTCATGAATCAACTTTTCCTTTTTCGTCAGTTGATTCCAATACCTCCCATAAACACAATGAGACACCAAATGAGCCAGTTGTGATAGTACACCAACCTGGACCCAATCAACCACATTTGGACAAAACTGTAGTGTTGGATAAACCCACGTCTACTACAAATACACATTTGAATGATGATACGATGAGTGCATTCATTACCTACTTTTGCAACATTAGAAAATTTTTATTTAAACAATGATTGTTTAAGTGATGACACAGTAGTGCATTCACCTACTGCAATGACCCCTTTCCCTTCTTCGCATGATGCTACTATCAACGTTGACAGCTCATCCAACCTACATCCCAGTCTATCCAACGACACAGAAAGTATACAACCTGTTTCACCGCCACCTTCACCTCCGCTGCTCGAGCCAACTTCGCCTCTCTTGGATAGACACCAACGGGTAAGTAATCCTCCTTCGTACTTAAAAGATTATGAATGTAATCAAATATTTACTCCCTCGCGTACGGAACCTTTATATCCTTTGGCTCACTATTTAAAATTTGATAAATTTTCTCATCATCATAAAGCTTTTCTTTCAAATATTATTACTCAAAATGAACCCCGCACCTTTCAAGAAGCTATGCAATCTCCGGTATGGAAAAATTCCATGGTTGTAGAAGTTACTGCCTTGAAGGAGAATGATACGTGGACTAAGGTGCCTCGTCCCCATAATAAATCTGTTATTGGGTGTAAATGGGTGTACCGCATTAAATACAAATCTGATGGTACCATTGAGCGTCACAAAGCTCGCTTGGTTGCAAAAGGTTACACTCAACTTGAAGGAGTCGATTACCATGATACTTTTGCACCAGTTGCAAAACTTGTAACTGTTCGTATGTTATTATCTATTGCCTCCATCAAAGGCTGGTCTCTTCACCAATTTGATGTGAATAATGCCTTTCTTCAAGGCGACTTAAATGAAGAAATTTTTATGGAGTTACCTCCCGGTTTTAAACGACAGGGGGAGAATCTTGTGTGTCGTTTAAATAAATCTATTTACGGACTTAAACAAGCTTCTCGTCAGTGGTTTGCAAAGTTTTCGACCACTCTCATTTCTGAAGGTTTTAAACAATCTTTAGCAGATTATTCTTTATTTCACTATCATAAAGGTTCCAGCTCTATATATATTTTAGTATATGTAGATGATATTATTATGACAGGAAATGATCCTAAGTTGATTCAACACTTCAAAGGAGTTCTTGAAAATAAATTCTCAATCAAAGACTTAGGTAAGTTACAATATTTTTTGGGAATTGAGGTTTCCCGGTCGCCAAAAGGCATATTTTTATGTCAAAGAAAATATACCTTGGATATCCTCCAAGATGCAGGACTAACAGGATCACGCCCATCATCATTTCCTATGGAGCAAAACACAAAATTAACGCCAACAGATGATAAGCTTCTGGATGATCCTTCATCATATCGTCGTCTAATTGGACGACTGCTATACTTAACGGTCACTAGACCTGATATAGTGTATGCAGTAAATTTCCTTAGTCAATTTATGCAAAAACCCACAACTACGCACATGGATGCTGCAAATCGTATTTTACGATATCTAAAAGGTTCTATTGGTAAAGGAATTTTTTTGTCATCAGATAATAATTTAACCTTAACTGGATATACAGACTCTGATTGGGCTGGTTGCCCAACAACCCGTCGATCAACCACGGGGTATATTACCATGATGGGAAACAACCCTATATCCTGGAAAAGTAAGAAACAAGTTACAGTAGCTCGATCGTCCGCAGAGGCTGAATACCGAGCTTTAGCTAATCTATCAAGTGAGATTCAATGGCTCACTTATCTCATGCAAGACTTTCGAATCAAGATTCATAAACCAGTGACGATACACTGTGATAATCAAGCCGCAATTCACATTGCAAATAATCCAATTTTTCATGAATGAACAAAGCACATTGAAATAGATTGTCACTTCGTGCGTGAAAGAATCATATCAGGATTGATATCTCCAACTTATGTCAGATCTCATGATCAATTAGCGGACGTCTTCACAAAAGCCTTAGGGGGTGAACATCATCAACGTATTATTAGCAAGTTGGGCGTACGCGACATATCTGATACGGCTCCAACTTGAGGGGGAGTGTTGGAAGGAACCGTGTTCCGGAAGATCAATAACTTGGTGCGCACATCAAGTATCTTCCATAATTAGAATACTTCTGTAATTAGGGTACTTCTGTATTTAGCTATTCTTTCTTGTAACTCAATGTAATCGATAACTATAAATAATCAAGTTATTCTTGCTCTTCTAAAAACAAGAAGAGGGTAAATATCAGTGCATATAATTTCTGAGATTCAGACTCGAAGGGGGAATGAGAATCGAAGTTAGGGTTTCTGAATTCATTGAAGTTGTGATTAGAGACGATTAAAGAGAAATTAATGGTTGGGTTTTGAAGAGCTTGAGGTAAAGAAGAAGTTTGTGATATTAATTTAAAGATTCAGTTAATGAGAAGAACTTTAATTGAGAAATTAGGGTTTCAGTTTGATTCGGGGTTTGGATGGAATTAACAGGTTTATTGAGTTACTATCAGATGAGGAACGAAGGGTTTTGTTTAATTAAGATTGGAGATTGGTTTTGATGGTGAATCGAAGGATTAGGGTTTGGTTCTGTTTGAGTGAAGATTTTGAGAATTGGCTGTGATGAACTGTGGATTACGGGATAGGTGGTGATGAGCTGAGTCGAATCAGTCCAAAGAAGGGGTTGATTTCAATTGGGGGAGGAAGTCTTTTGAGGTAATTTACTTCTTAGTATCTCAGTGAAGTTTTGATTTCATTTGAATGAATTATATATGTTTAATGATGTGGAGCTGTAGATGGTTGAGGTGATGATATGATAATGTTTAATCGTTAAAGAGATTGTGTTTGGAGTAGATTGAACTGTTGCTGCAAATATTAGTGGTGGTTCTGTTGTGGTTGTCTGTTGTGTGTTGATGTGAACAAAAGAAATGACTTGATTTGTTGTGGTGTTGCTTGGTTGAAGTTCTAAAAGAGATGGATATAATTTGGTAAAGTACAAGAATCTAGAGATGATAATGGAACTGAAGTTGTAGTGTATGGCTGGGAAGTTAGTGCTAGTGGAATTGAGTATCAGAGGTGGTGGTTTAATGAATTACTGTTAAAGGCTTTTGAGATGGAGTTGTGTTGAGTTGTGGTTGTGGTTGTGGACCTGTGGTATTATAGTGAAAATGGTCTTGAAAGTTGGAGTTGGAGATGTGTAATTGAAACTGTAAGTTGTAATGAAGATGGTTTTAACTGAATTATGGATGTGGGTTAGAATAGAATTGGAGATAATTGGCATTGCAACTAGTATTGGTGCTGCTGTGTTATATTTGCGCGATATAGTACATGGAGTAACTCATAGTAGTTTTGAAATGTGTACAACAAGATGGGATGCAGGGTGTTATGTAGGGATCTGAATGTTGATGGAAAGGGTTGTAGCCAGTGGGGATGTAATTATAATTGTGGTGATTGTGTTGAGCTGCAACTGTAGTTAGCATATGAAGTGTAGATAAGAAGTTGAATCTGAAATAGTGTGTGTTTGAGTAGAGATGATCCGAGTAATGCTTTAAGATGCAATTACAGGTAATCTTAGTTGAGTGTTGTATTTGATTTATGAAGTTTGTTTAAGATAAATGTATTGTTATTGAAATATAGTTAAGAGTTTTGGTGATGCACAATTCCCTAGTCAGGATCTGACTCTAGCTGACTCAGACCATCTGACTGAGTCGAGTTAACCTTGTAACCTGAGTTGAATCAGTTTGACTTAGACTTGACTATTTGACCTTGACCATTGACCTGACTTTAGACGTTGACCGTCAGTTGACTCAGTGGACTGTTAGTGACCGTTAGTTGACTCAAATGGGCTGGAATTTAGTTTATGGGCTTGTCTAGTGGACTTGGGCTTATAGCCAGTTTCCCTAATGAGCATGTATTAGACCTTTATGGTCCGAAATTAGCATTTGGTTCCTTCCACAAAGTTGTAGATATTCTTAAGACTTAGCTAATGGACCATAGAACCAACCTAATTTAATTAGTAAACCTTAGCTATGCTAAAGATAGAGAATTGTATGAGATTGTGTTATGAGCCTTGTATGAGCCTTTTGGCTAATCTCTTAGAGTGCTTGTGTGATTAACAGTTACTCTGTATTAACAACGATCGTTTCAAAGGATGATCATGTAAACTACGGATCTCGAGGTAGATGAGGCTTGTCATCAAAAGAGGTGGGAATAGATAACGAACTCTCTTGTATTCATTATTGTTTTACAAATCAATCTTGGTGTTGTGAAATTCATGCATATCTTGTGTGCTCTGTGTGGTATGAGATGTGTGCCGACACAATATCAGTATTCTATGGCTAGGGCGATACACCACAATATTACACGGCTAGGGCGATACACCGCAATATTATTCTTCTTTTATATATATCAGTATTCTATGGCTAGGGCGATACACAGCAGTATTACCTATTCAGTGTGGAATTGGCATAAATATTACTCTTCCTTATGTGCGGCAACACACATCTCATGCATGGATGTTTACTGTTATTTATGGATGTCTTTGAAAAAGGTTTTACATTATGTTTTATTGTCTTTCCGTGTATTATCGACTTTCGGTAAAACCTGCATTGTCTTCGGATCATATTAATGATTACTTGAAAGCTAGTTGTTATTTCCATTGGGCACCCCTTTTAGGGATGATGTGCTCACCCATTCCCACTTTCAGTTTCAGAGACAGATCAGAGTTGCGCAGCGAAAGCTTTGTGGCGTTGAGTCTTATGCTATGTTTATTATGTTGTATATTTTATTTGTGAACCAAATGACTATTGTATATGTATCATTTGAGAGGAATCCTTGTATATATATATATATTTCTGAGCGGGGCTAGTTTTGGGTTAAGTTTTTGTAGCAGATTTCTAAATTGAATGTTTAAGTAAATGATTTAGATTCTTAGTGCCTCTTTATTTAGTTAATCTCTTGGATTAGTCAGCTTCTAGCTTAGGGGGCGCTACACTAGGAATTGCCAGAAGAAGGGAAAACGAAAAGGAGAGATTTAACGAAATACTGGGGACTGACGGTCCAGTGGTCATGACGATCAATTTCACAGTCCAAG
The DNA here is from genome assembly GCA_023531295.1 of Papaver armeniacum. Lineage (NCBI taxonomy): Eukaryota > Viridiplantae > Streptophyta > Magnoliopsida > Ranunculales > Papaveraceae > Papaver > Papaver armeniacum. The sequence goes on from JAJJWW010018201.1 coordinate 567,271, forward strand.
ACTCGTGGCGCCGGGCTCTCAAGTACTAATCATTCATCATAAAAGGAACTACTACCGGGACATGCGACCATGGTCATTACATCATCCCTCTTGAGAGCAACCTCAGTTATGGTCCCGTGACCAGGGTTTCAGGATTGATGTTTCTACGACTGACAAGAACAAAATGACACTGCAAGCACCATGCTCATGTATCAATCAAAGGGTCATGATCTCAAATAGATCAATGACATTAAAATCCTTCACCAACCGTTCAAGACACCAGCAAATGGTGTAAAGACACAACATGAGTGTTTTACATCAAGCTCGTCTGAGATGATTTTACACTGTCCTGTACAAACCGACGAGCTGGGAGAAATTGGTGAAGAATCTAGGGATGGGTCATATACCATTCTCTTCGTATGGATGTCCTATACAACATATCCAAAATTCAAAGCAATTGAAGAAATGAGCAAGGAGATGTGGCCGAAACATTGGACAACATACAATCTAAAAAAGTTCTGAAAGTCTCCTGGAAGTTTACTGTTTCGCCTTTTTCAGGCCCTAAACATGATCAAAAATCAAAAAGCTTCTTCACAAAAGCTTGGAAATTTTTTGGGCTTGAAGATACATATGCAGATCGCGAAAATCCGACTTCGAACGAAGATTCTACGGTGTTTTTGCTAAAAGGCTGAAGTCTTCTGGTGGCGTATTTCAGCAAAATTACTTGTATACTCACATGGATTCTCATTCATTCATTCAAAAATCAGCAATTTCATACTTCTATGAAGATATTACAGGAGACATACTTACTAGGGGAGTCTCTAAATCATTTGAAGGCTCGGAAATGCCGGAATCTCCATTGGCAACGCTGCTATCTCCATTCGGTTTGGGATTTCGGGAATTCTCCATATTCCCATATCCCAAAGAAGAGCACGCTTCATCAACATGCTGCTTATCTACAATGATTTCTTCCTGGATTCATCAACAACAATTATTATTATTTCATTCAAGGAGATGCCACGATCACCTGCACGAAAAAGATACTTACATCGACTTCTTTCGTCGGTCTTGGATTCATGAATTGTTTGCCCGGGAACAAGCTGAAGACCGTCAAGCGATGGAGCAAAAGTCTGAAAAGAAATAACAAACCTTGGTCTCGTGATCCTAATTGCACGGGAAAAGTCATGATACAAGGAGCGCTAACAACTCACCAAAGAAACGGTGGGACCGCACGTCATTTGCTAACATCCTGTAGTCCTTATACGGGTTCTCCGCTCCCGTAGACTTTCTTCCATTTTCGTGGAGTCTACATTGATCCGGGATATCACTACACGATCATCCTATGGTAAAGCTAATGAAATAACCAGGAGTACAACTCGGTATGAAGGATCTCTCACCATTACTCAGAGGTCCCAAAAGTACCATTTCTTAAAGTTGCATCCGTAGAGATGTCATCTCTGGAAACATCATCTTTGGAAGTATCATCATGGGAGTCAGTCATTCTTGCAAAGTGGCTACTTCAGCACATCGTTCATACAAAGCGCAGGATTCAACAAAACGATGAATCATGAAATAAAGGTGCTCACAACAGCATCTACAAAAATGGTAACCATCCAACTCTTACCTATTTACAATTTCACTAGCTGTAGTGATTATAATCTCGAGAATTTGTTCGCTCCTTCAAACCTGCAAAGACGAACAAAATTCGTTAATCAAAACCATAACGTGATTTTCATAAAATTGTGAACAATTCACGAAACTTCCATCATGTGAACAATTCACATTATTTTTCACCGTGTGAGTGACTCCCCACCGAGTCTCATTGATTTTGTGCATACACTATCAGATCACAAAATCCATAGAAACCGTATTTTATCAAAAATTGCTTACTTCAAGCAATTGCTGAAAATCAAAATTTTAATTTCACATAAATTTCCAAAGAGGGAACATTCATTGATTTTCGTGCATACCCTCTTAAAATCACGAAATTCACGAAAACATTATTGTTTGCTTTTAACAATTGTTTAAACTCAAAACTTGATTTTACAAAATCTTTAAAATCGTGAACAATCCGCGTAAAATTTTTACTATGTGAAACATTCACTGGTTTCTCAAAATTGGACAGACGTCCATTTTACAATTGTGAAAACTCACATACAGACATTATTTCACCATGTATAATTGTCTACTTTCAACTGTGGTTCAAAATCAAAACATGATTTTACAAAATATGTAAATATTTAACGTGAAACTCACGTAAATTTGAAAAATATATCTATATTTTTTTTTGCTCCCTCGCACGAGCATATGTCTTTGAAGCGAGAGTATATTTTCAAAGATTTCTGAAAGCTCGAAGATAAAATTTTCATGAAAGCTCATAAACAAAATTTTATAACTAACAGACGCACGTCTATTTTAAAAAAAAAAAAAAAAAAAAAAAAAAACTCTTCTCTCGTACAAGCATCCACCTTTGAAACGAGAGTTTATTCCACTTTGTGAAATCTCACATATTTAAAAAATAAAATTTCGGTTTTCGTGAAAGCTCATAGACAAAATTCTATATCATTAGACTCAGGTCTATTTTGTTTGTTCCTTAAACTAACGAACGAACGAGCATCTATTCCTAAAACAAGGATTTCTTTTCATGGGCCCGGACCCGTGAATCCTAAATCGACCAAGGTTCTGTCATCAAATCAGCGGTTCTACACCAATTTATGCTCATCAGATGATGCTCTATCATGCTACTGGAATCTTCATTCAAGTCGTGGTTTGCTCGTACTATCAAAAATCCGGTAAGGTCTTATCTAATGACTAAGTTCAATTGCTTATCTGAAAAGCGCTAATGGGACTTAATGTAGATGGTGGATTTTTGACAAAGGCTAAAATCGTAAACCCATAATTATAAGTACTCGACGCCGATCCAAAGAATCGGACGAATATTGAGGCTCATGTCTCTTATCGAAAGCATGAAAGCTCATGCCACAAGAATCTCGACCGAGAATACTGTCTCTCGTTGAGTATATATGGATATGTAGTCTCCCAGCCTATCCCATCGTCCGTTCTTGAGGCAACGACATATCTCATGAATACTTGAGCAATTTAAGTAACTACTTCTACATAGAATCGAAAGATTAGACGGCTCCTGATTTAATTCTCAATGTGTTCTTGTGGGCTAAAATGATTAGAACTGACTTGCCTGCTAGTATAGAGCAATAACGTCTTCTTCAGGATGTAACAATGTTTTCCCTGACTATATGAAAGAAATATGACGCTTCAACAAGCTCATAACACTAGATTCCTGAATAATTAATGCTCCTAGAAGATCGTACTAGTATAGAGCCATTAATTAATTATTCTCAAAATCAATAGATTCATTAACTGAATCCCTGGAAAATATTCAATATTTTCATAATATTTCGTTACTTCAATTTATGGTTCTTCCCAGCAGAATTCCATGGGTTAGTAATAAATATTCAACACACGGGCATCTGAGCTACCTTTGAGTAAGCCCCAATCAAGACGGTGCAAATGTATTTAACAATAATGCACTAACGAGCACCTGAACACACGAATGAGTATTTCAGAATACGACGAGAAGATGAACCTATGCAAAATAGGAAGAAAATAATAAATAATAAAATATTAATCAAGGCGCTAGGGGACTGGGCTCACCGGCTGGCAAGTCATGTCGTGAGCAGTCCCACGCCCAAATTCTATATTTTATCATATTTTTATTATTTTCATTGATCTCATGAAAATCCTTTCATTTGAACAAATATCCTTTGTTTTAAGGAAACTCCTCAGTTTCATGGTGTTTCCTTCGTATCAAGGAAATAATATAAAATTGGGAAAGGTGTCACGAGACCGTGTCTGCTAGCTGGCCGTCTATGCCCTAGTCATGGCCGGTCCCACACCTCATGAATCCTTAATATTTTAGTATTATTTCCCTAATTTCATGAAAACTCCTTAATCTCATGATATTTCCTTGATCCCATGAAAAATAATATAAAATTAGGGAAACCCGTGGGACCGGGCCATAGCCGGCCGGTCATGCCCTAGCTGGCCCCACACGTCTTATTTTATTATTATTATTATATTTTTCATGGAAACTCCTTGATTTCATGATGTTTCCTTCAAATTATGAAAATTCCTTCAAATCATGAAATAATACATAAAATTAGGGAAAACTCACGGGACAGGGCCCTAGCCGGCCAACCATGCCCAAGCCGGTCCCACACGTCCCTTATTTTATTATTATTATTTTTTATGTTTTCCTCATCTCATGGAAACTCTTTGATTTCAACAAAACTCCTTGGTTTCAACAAACTCTTTGGTTTTATCATATTTCCCTAAAATCATGAATATATTATAAAAAATTAGGGAAAACACCGTGGGACCGGGATCCTTGGCCGACCGGCCATGCCTTGACCATAGCCGGTCCCACACTTCATGATTCCCTCATTTTATATTATTTTCCTTCATCTCATGAAGGTTTTGACGGTTTCAGCAAAAACCCTGATTTCTTCATATTTTCTCAAAATGTTGCTCAAACGCACACCAGAAAATATCAAAATTCTCAGAATTGAGATACGGACAATTTGGTGACATGAGCATGTTACCTTGACCGACCAAGGTTGGCTCTTTGGCTTGCAAAAAGCCGGTCCCATGTATTCTCATGATTTGACCTAATTTGCTCAATTGCACGTATTAGGTCCAAAACTCTTCCAAACAACTTGGAACTTCATGGAACGATCATCATTTGATCCCGTGAACACCCAGGCCCGGTTTCATGACCCCTTGGTCGGTCCCTCATCTCTTCATAATTAATTGGGTTTTATCACCTAAGGTTCAGCATTATTTTAATAAATGATTAAACCAGTATTTAATCATCCTTTCATCAACAAATTAACTGGTCTTCAGGAGATCTTGATATTTGCTCACGTGAGCATCTGGGCACTACATGGTCGACCCATAATCCCATGTAGCCGGTCCCTCCTTTTCTGTGGTTAATTCTCAATAAACCATCAATAAATCATCAATTGATCAAATTAGGGTTTTGAGTCCAAGGTTAATGATTCCAGATTCAAACGCTAATAATTTTACGTTGATCCCGTGATCAACATTTTATTTATCATACTCGGTTCAATTGCCAGTATTTTGATTTAATATTTTATATAGTCATGCTACCATAATTCATCAAATAAGAAATATTTGCTCAGATGAGCAATACTTGCTCAAATCAAAGAATATTGGTTCAACTATCAATATTCAACAATTCATCGAATGAGAAATATTTGCTCACGTTAACTTATTCACACATCATATCTCTGTCTCAACATACATGTTCAATTCATGAGTCTCAGAACATTTCCAAACCACGTTCGACTCAACAATACAAGGACTCATCGTCCCATGAAGTCATGAAGTCAACAACTGACTAACTAAATACACGTCTGCCTTGCAGACTCCACACTTACACGAGACATCAATCGTGTCACATGGGGGGATATTATCTACGACACGTGTATTTATACACACGATGAGAATGTGATCAAGTCGTGCAACCAGTTGAAGGATTTAACAAAGTAGTGGATGGAAAATCAACCAAGTCGCCGCACGTTGAGCAACTGGTTTTAACACGATTTCCACTTCTCCATTCTTTGATTCCATCAACTGTCACATTCATGAGATCATTGTGTTTTCAATTCCAGCAATATAAATAAATCTCTGAATCATGATTGAAACAAGGATAATCTCACGTCAAACAGATAACACGAGATTAACAATCCAACTCTCAACAGAGCAAATTCAATCATTCAGAACTTATCTTATTTTCAGAATACACAACACACCTATAATCTTCGATCACCATTGATCTCACACATTTCTCAGCTTCCCTCCTACTGCACCAGACCCATCCTCTCTTGTGACCGAATTTACTCTGGAACGACCATTGTCTTGGTTTAGGCCGGAGTACTACAGATTGATCTCTCGAATTCAAAGCACTCCCTTCTTGCAGTGCATCTATGTGAGGTTAAGCATTTTGCTCGGTTCAAGGAGTCTCCTCCGCACGATCATCTCCTCAATTCCGTAAAAACCAGTGAATCGTTTTTCCCCATCTACACCTGTCAAGTGACTGAAAGTTGTATTCCTTAAGATCGTGTTCACGGAATCGGTTCAAAGTTTCCTTTGGACAAGATTTCGTCTGATCATCAGTAGTTGTAGAAGATGGTTTCTCATTCTCTTCGGACTTGATGTAGTTAGGAAAACTATCATCATCATGATCTGTTTCAGATGTGACTAAACTGGTTTTATCACAGTCTGTAAAAGTCGAACAAGGACTTTTAGTTTCTTCATTGTCAGAAGAAATTAAAACAACATCATCAGTCAGAGTCACGGGATGATTCTCTTGATCTTGAGCAAGAGATTTACCAATGGCTTCTAATTTGACAGTGAGATCCATATTCTCGTTAGCTAGAATATTTAGTTAAATGCATTTTTATCTGATCTCATTTTTAAGAAGGTTAGATTTTATCTTTAGTATTAACATCCGTGTAGACAGAGATCTTATTGTCTTTAGGAGTTTTACCAACTCTTTATCAGAATCTTCCTTTCCATCAGAGATAGACTCAGATGTTTTCGTAACTCCTGGATCATGAGTTAACGAGGTTGTAACATCTTCAACATTTGAGTATTCATACTCTTGCATAACGTTAACCGAATCAGACATAGATTCAATTCTTATAGGTTGGATCGCACCATACACAGATTGTTAGATCTTTTCGTGTTTGCCTGCTCTGATACCAATTGAAAAGACAAGGGTACCCAAATATACCAAAATCTTAAACTTTTCCACCTATAAGTCCTCTTACCGAAAGTGATTGTCTATGGACTGAGTCGAGATAATACAACGAATCGGTATTCACACTTTGTGTGATCGTCTATGGATACAAGATCGAGACAATACGACTAAATGTGTGATTACTTGATAATAGGTTCAGACTTAACCAAACTCTATAGGATCACTATCAAGTAATACAGAGTTAATGTTTGTGTAATTTACTTTAAATTATATAATAACAACAATTATAATTGCGGAAAACAAAAGTAAATGACACAAAAAGATTTTGTTAACGAGGAAACCGCAAATGCAGAAAAACCCCGGGACCTAGTCCAGAATTGAATACTCTCAGAATTAAGCCGCTATACAAAATCAAACTAACTTCGTATAGTTGAGACCAAGCAACTAAATCTATAGTTCACCTAGTTTCTTCAGTATCCCTGCGCTTCCGACATTCAATAAGTGCACACACTGGAACAATTCCTTTGGTTCGTATTCCAAACAGTAAAGGAACAAAAATTTGTTTGGTAACAACTCTTTTCAATCCGAGTGATATGAGTTAGACAAAGGCTCTTCTGTTTAATCAAATAAACTCCTTTGTCGGGTTTAGATCAATCTATCCAAAAACTACCAAAAGTAGCAGAGTTTAGATTATGCAATCAATAATAGGATCTACCAAGATACTAAATACTGATGCCGATCTACGCAACTAATCAATCAAATCTATAAAAGATAAACCGATTATAGTTGGATCCCAGCCGATCAAGTTTTGTGCACACCAAAGATTATGAACCCAAATCAGAAATCTTCTTCGTCTTCAAATCTTCTTAAATCTTCAATAAACACCTGCACACCACAACTTGAATCTCTTGTGATCAATCACGCACAGAACGAAGTCTCATTAACAATGGATTATCACAAGATGTCTTTAGATCTACAAACAGTTCTAAAGATCCCGTCGACACTTCGATCTAGTTTGAGTGAATCGTATATCAGAAGAGAAGATTCTCAAGAATAAACAAAATAGGTGCAATCAACGTTCAACAACCGTTAGTCAATCAAATCAAATCGAAAACTAATAATACTGCAATTATCTAGTTTCCCACCAACGGTACTCGTGGAGCTTCTTGATCCCACAGAAGTCTTTAAACGAGCGGTCGTAAGAGATTTCGCCTAATTAGGGTACTTTCCTCTCCGAATAGACGGCTCCACCAGTAACAACACAACAAGGTAGTTTTGCTGGCTCTTAGGATAGTTTGCTTGAAATGAAAACTTGGGTATTTTTTATATTTTTTGAAACAAAAGAAATGTATTGATAAAAAGGATTAAGTCAATACATGAGAACAATCTACTACAACTTGATTAGAAATTGCAGTAGGGGAAACACAGCCCCAAGTCAAAGAAATTCTATCTGTTCTTGCCATCTTAGCTAGGATATCAGCTACCTTATTCCTCTCTTTTGGAGCATAAGCGAGTTTCCAAGAACTAAATATTGAAAATAAATTCTTTATGTCTAGAAAAGTATTGTGTAGTCTCCAATCGATGGTGCTATTGTCATTGTTGGCAGCATCTGCAATCACTTTAGCATCCATTTCAAAGTGAACACTTTCAAACTTTAACTCTTCAGCCCATTTGACAGCACTCCACATGTTCCGCACTCTTAACTTCAATTAAGATGATGCACCTTGCTGCATGATGTGCTCCTGCGAAACTACAAATTATTAGTCCAATACCACCCAAAAAAGTAATAGAATCAAAAGAACCATCAAGGTTTATATTCAGACAGTCAATAGGGGGAGGTATCCAGTGGACATTTTCACGATTAACCCTGTGAGTAATTTTTGTAGAGTTTACAATCTTATTTGTGTGTTCTTCAATCAATAACTTGCATCTCTGGATGATTATGTCAGGCCCTGAGTTGCTGCTGTTAAAGACTTTGTCACATCTTACCGTCCAAATACTCCATGCTATAATGGCTCTTTTGACAACATCCAATTCTGTAATTACCCTACTATGTAAACTGTCAAACCAGCTTTGAATCCATACAGCCAGCGAACCCGAATTATTAGAAGTCCAGCCAATTACCGCAAACCAAATTGCTCTTGATAAATTACAGTGCATAATAAGATGACTTGCAGTTTTTGTTTGAAGAGCACATAAATGGCATAAATCATCATTACCCACAACTGCAGATCCAAGCATATCTTTAGTGGAGAGCAGATTAGAGATGGCTTTCCACATGAATTGCTTAATTCTTTGTAAAGTAGGTAATTTCCACAGTCTGCTATAAGTTTTCCTCATCCTGCCATCCACTGGAGGGAGTGATGAGTGCTAAATAGTGCATATTTATACACCTTTTTATTGGCATTTTACTCATCTTTTGCGCTTAGAAATCAGATATTATCCCAGATTCTGTGTTTTCTTTGTTTTCAAGAATAAATATTTGTATTAATTAATTTTGTGTTTTTAGGTAATAAATAAAGCTCGGAGAAATTGAGGAGCCAAAAGAGCGAAGACTCGAGAGGCAAGTGTCTATGGAGCGAAAGCAGAAGCCGCGCGCGCATGCAGTTGCAACCCAACAAGTAGCAACTCATCTACAAGACATGGGCTGGAGCTACCCACGACCCGGATCGAGCCCGTCCACTCCAAGCCGTTGAGATCACACTGCTACATCCTACGGTCGTTGCCTCCACTCGCATCGAAGTTTCTTTGCTCCGTGCAACACCGAGATCACTCCAAATCATCTTTGAGCCGTTGAGATTTCTTCTCCTAGATCGACGCTCGCTCCATCGGTCTCATCAAAGCTCGATGAATCCGCTCCACAACAAAAACCCCCATACCCCTACACCGGTCGAGCAAACCCTATTCTCTATTCCATCTTCTCTTTCTTCTCCATACCTCTCTGCAAAACCCATTCGCCACCTCCTTCCCTTAACCGATTCGAGAGACCATCATCACCACCTCCATCACCTCCCGACACTAGCCGCACCACCACTCCATCTCTGCAGCCGCACTGAGGCTCTCTAGATCTAGGTTTCCTCTCTTTTAGCTTCTCCAACCCTAGAAGCTAACTTAGAGAAAAACTAGAGCTAGGGTTTTCATCACCACAGTCGACCCATGGAGCTCTGAGATGATGTGACGAGAGAAGAGGCGATTCAGAGTATGGGTTTGAATTATTTTGCATTTAATTTCTGTTTTAAAGTGAATTAGGGTTTGTAGTTTTGGAAATTTCCTGCATGTATAAATAGCAATGAACTTTGTGTGTAGAGAGCATGCCTGGGCTAGCCAGAGCACCAATTAGGTTAAATTGTGTTAATTTATCTTTGTAATGTTTTAATTTTAATCACCAGGGTGTTTGATGAAACCCCTGATCTTCATGATAAAGCATATTTAGCTTAAGCTTTAGTCTTGCTGTGTATAACATGATAAGATTAGTAGGTAATTGAAGAAGCTAATGACCATGTGATGAGCTGTACTGTAAGAAGACAGCTCATACTAGGGGGGAGTTAGTGGATTTAGTTAGCAAAAATCTACCTTAGACCTTCAAATGAAGGCACAAGAATAGAGTTAAGCCACATTGCCTGAGCATGAGGTCAGGTGGTGGAACTGACCACCCTAGTGTGTTGCAATCCATTTGTTGTTTTAGCTTAGGGTCACATTTCAACCTCAGTCGTTTCGACAACCAAATTCGTGTTACATACTTGCTAGAATTCAGTTAGCTAAGCCTTAGAATCATTATACGGCACCACAAGTCTCTGTGGATCGACCCGTATTTGCCGTGTTCTACAACCAAGACACCGTGCACTTGCGGTATAATTTGTAGGCTAAAATATAAACCACTTTGAAGGCCTACCAGGGAGTAAAGAAGTTTCCTGGTACATCTGATGATAACAGGATTTGACTGAAAACCGCCCATTTTTCTCCAACAACCAGATTAATATGTCAGACTGCACTTGGTGAATTGAAATAGAGATAATAAGCTGAACAATCTCTAAATTAAATAGATCTTCAAGTAAAGGAATATTCCACTCTGATTCAGGTGTAAAAAGCTGGCGCACATAAGTAAAATTCTCAGCAATATTACACTCCAGTCTTGCCTGTGGTGGTTCTTCTAATTCTGGGATCCAACGATGTTTCCATATGAGAATAGAGTCTCCATTCCCCAAATTCCAGCAACTGTGTCTCTATATGAATTTAAGCTCTGTACTTATACTACACCAAGACCAAGTTGTGTTGGATTTCTGTTTTAGATCGAAAAGATTTCCATCTGGGTAATATTTCGCTTTGAGAGACTTTGACATAATTGAGTGTTGGTCCGTACAGAGTTTCCACGCAGATTTGGCCAGCAAGGCTCTGTTAAATGTGTGCATATCACGAAAGCCAAGACCACCCTCTAATTTTGGATGACAAGCTCTTATCCACGTAATAATCTTCCTGCCTTTATTTGATTTTTTGTTTCTCCAGAAAAGTTGTTGAGAACTATTCATCTTATTGATTGTAACTTCAGGAAGTTTGAAGCTCTGCATATGGTAGATTGGAATGGCATTTGAGACGTTGCGAATCATAACTGAACGGGCTGCTTCTGACATATTACTCGCATTCCAGGCTGTAAAACGACGATTCATCTTCTCCTGTAAAACACCAAAAGGCACTTTTATGTTTCTTCCTACAAAAAAAAGGCAGACCTAAGTACTGTTCTTCTTTAAGATTCATCTCACGAACTTGGAGAATTCCACTGAAAATCTAACAGTCAGAAGGCGACAAGTTTGATCTGAAATAAACTGTCGACTTATTGAAGTTAATTAATTGTCCTGAACAAACACTGAACTCTTCAATAATTTGGAGAAGCTTGTTAGTTTGATCAAGAGTAGTCTTGCAAAAAAGAAGACAATCATCTGCAAAGAGAAGATGATTGATTTTCGGAGCTGATCTTGATATTTTTATACATGTGAGTTGCTTTGATCTTTCACAGTGAGCAAGAGCTCTAGAAAAAGACTCCATTGGCAAGATAAACAAATAAGGAGACAACGGATCTCCTTGACGTATGCCTCTTGTAGGTTTGAATGATTTAGTTGGACTGCCATTAAGAAGTATTTCAATTTGCGTGGTGCAGATACATTGCCGGATGAGCTGATAGAATTTATCACCAAAACCAAACTTTTTTAAGACATCAATTAAGAAGCTCCACTCTAATCTGTCGAAAACTTGGGTATTTATAGACCAAGGAAGTTTGGACACCAAGGAATTTCCAAAACCGAAAATATTCTCAAGACATGCAATATATTTCCAAATACGGTTTTCATAATTCCTGGAAATGCTCTGTCCAAAATTAACCGAAATCCTACTAGAAAATCTCCAATTAGTAAATGCACATTACCAATTTTTATTTTCCAGAGATATGCATTTTAATTGTTGGTAATTAAAAGCATATAAAATTAACAACCTTAATTAAAAGATTCTCAACTTATTTCGGTCCAGGATCTCCTTTAGTTATTAAGGAATATCTTTGAACAATAAAAGATAAGAGTTACTGAGCATGTTCAAAGCATGTCGACATCTTATTTCTTTGTAAATCCTCTTTCATATTTACAATGTTGGAATAGATTATACCACACTTCAAAACAAGTTTAGAACTGGTTCATCTGATTTCCAAGAACTATGTGATTGATCAAATCAACACACTAATCATGGGTTTACGGTTCTACCAAACACAAGGATCAGTTCTACCTTAATATGGTTACTGGGACCGGTTAAATCAGTTACCAAATTGGTTACATCAATTACCAGGACCTGTTACCATATTCTCATGGTATTACTTGTGATCGATCACACCAGTTACCAGGATCGGTTACACCAATTACCAGGACCGGTTACACCAATTACAAGGATCGATTACACATTCTTTTGTGATCGGTCACACCAATTACTAGGATCGGTTACACCAATTACTAGGGTCGGTCACACCAATTACAAATATCGATCATACCATCTTAGGTGATTACTTAGGGTCGGTTACACTAATAAAAGTCATACCAATACATAAGTCAGGCATTGTGACTAGTTTTACCAAGATACATAACAAGTTATGATCGGTTCTACTAACTCACACATATTGGTAATCCAAAGATATGCAATGAATAACAATACCAATAAGCCTAACGATTTCCCTTTCGATTCATAAAACAAGTTCATGAATGTACTTCCTTTAAACGAATGTAAACATTGTTTCCTAGGACGAAATCTTCACCCATACCCATACACATAATCACAATAGCATTCATACGATTATGTCGATGTCTTATATACGAAGTTCAAAAGATAAGCGTCATACTTCGTATTGTAATTCCTTAACACTATGTCTACTAGAGTATAATCATTCACAGCTTCGCAATTATGTTTTCAATATAACACGACTTGAAAGATACGTTGGGAATGAAACAGTTCAAGTCAAAATATTACTAACCTCAAGATGAAGGATGATGTCGTCGATGTAGCTTGTTACTTCTTCACTTCTTCAAGTCTTCGAGTAATACTTGTATGTCTCATTATCCTAATCTTTCTAGCCTAACCTATACGAAGTTGTCTCTAGTACATAATCAAGTGACTCTTTAATTGAGTTTTGATTCACTAAAATATGACAACCAAACTTGACATACCAACGCTTGGTGGGTTCAACCGAGCTATGCTCTAACAAGGTTAATATTGGACAAAGCATTTCCAGGAATTATGAAAACCGATTTGGACATTTATTGCATATCTTAAGAATATTTCAATTTTGGAAATTCCTTGGTGTCCAAACTTCCTTGGTCTATAAATACCCAAGTTTGCATTTCGAGCAAACTATCCTAAGAGCCACCAAAACTACCTTGTTGTGTTGTTACTGGTGGAGCCGTCTATTCGGAGAGGAAAGTACCCTAATTAGGCGAAATCTCTTACGACCGCTCGTTTAAAGACACGTGGGATCAAGAAGCTCTACGAGTACCGTTGGTGGGAAACTAGATAATTGTAGTATTATTAGTTTTCGATTTGATTTGATTGACTAACGGTTGTTGAACTTTGATTGCACCTAGATTGTTTATTCTTGAGAATTTTTTCTTCTGATATAAGATTCACTCAAACTAGATCGAAGTGTCGACGGGATCTTTAGAACTGTTTGTAGATCTAAATATATCTTGTGATAATCCATTGTTAACAGACTCCGTTCTGTGCGTGATTGATCACAAGAGATTCAAGTTGTGGTGTGCAGGTTTTTATTTAAGATTTAAGAAGATTTGAAGACAAAGAAGATTTCTTATTGGTTTCATAATCTTTGGTGTGCACAAAACTTGATCGGCTGGGATCCAACTATAATCGGTTTATCCTTGATAGATTTGATTGATTAGTTGCGTAGATCGGCATCACTATATAGTATCTTGGTAGATTCTATATTTGATTGCAATATCTAAACTCTGCTACTTTTGTAGTTGTTGGATAGATAGATCTAAACCCGACAAAGGATTTTATTGATTAAACAGAAGAGCCTTTGTCTAACTCATATCACTGAGATTGAATATAGTTGACACCGAACATATTTGTTGTTCCTTTACTGTTTGGAATAAGATCCAAAGGAATTGTTCCAGTGCGTGCACTTATTGAATGTCGGAAGCGTAGGGATACTGAAGAAACTAGGTGAACTATAGGTTTAGTTGCTTGGTCTCAACTATACGAAGTTGGTTTGATTTTGTATAGCGGCTTAATTCTGAGAGTATTCAATTGGACTAGGTCCAGGGTTTTTCGCGCTTTGCGGTTTCCTCGTTAACAAAATCTTCTTTGTGTCATTTACTTTTGTTTTCCGCAATTATAATTGTTGTTATTATAATTTAAAGTAAATTACACAAACGTTAACTCCGTATTACTTGATAGTGATCATATAGAGTTTGGTTAAGTCCGAACCTATTATCAAGTAATCACACTTTGATTGTTGTATTGTCTCGATCTCGTATCCATAGACGATCACACTAAGTGTGAATACCGATTCGTTGTATTGTCTCGACTAAGTCCATAGACAATCACTTTCGGTAAGAGGACTTATTGGTGGAAAAGTTTAAGATTGTGGTATATTTGGGTACCCTCGTCTTTTCAATTGGTATCAGAGCAGGCAAACACGAAAATATCTAACAATCTGTGTTTGGTGCGATCCAACCTATACGAAATGAACTCGAGTTCACATGAATCGAATTAAGTTAACGTAATAGCTGGATTTGACTACTTCAAAGACTCGTGGTGGAAGACACGAATGAAGTATGTAATACTCTTATTCCTAAATTTGTTAGGAATTGAGATTATGGTTCAGAATGTCTTGGTTGACCTACATAATCTCTCAGATATCATAGAATTGTATCTCATGGTATGGATTACTAAGACTAGTAACTTTGATACAATACTCTACACGACATGTTGTGAGTCGAAATTTCTTAAGATTCTCCATAAGATTTTTCAGTGTATGAACCATGACTACCTTCTGTTTGAAAAATCAGGAATCTTACACATATTTTGGAATTGCTATCCAAATATATGTATATACATTTTCAGACCAAAGTCTGTTAATATATCGCTAAATAGGTTGCTTCATACACCCCACAACTGTTTTAATGAAGCAAGTGATCTTTTAAGATATTACTAGAAATATGATTCTAAAGATATTTTTAACAAGTATCTTGTTATGTCCAAATTTATCTTTGTATACTCTATTGAAAAATTCTTGAGTGAATTTCGAAAGATATTATCAGGTGTTGGTAATAATAAAGTAAACAAATTTTTGGACATGAATGTGCGATTAATCCATAATATAGCCCAATCCATGAAAAATCGGTTTTCCAGAAGAAAGACCTAGATACAAAATCGGATTTGTTTCCTCACAAGTCAAGGTTTCCGATTTTGGAAGTTTTTCCTAAAACTAGTTATTTCCGGATTTTGGTATCCTCTCTCCATATAAAAGAAGACTAGTTTGTTGTGTTTTTACAAACAACATGGGAGAGATTGTCCGGAACAAAAACTAGGATTTTTCATACTTCCTCGAATTATGAAAGTATGGGAAAAAGAAAAGACAAAGGGGAAACTGAAACAGATAACCTGGTTGTGAATCCTTTTATTCCTGAAGGTGACATTGAAAAAATCAAGTATCCTCACTTATCAAAGACAAACATGATCTTACAGTCTTTGTGGACAGTACATGTTTCGAAAGATACCAAGCTTTAAAAGGACTAAACTTCATTCCTGAGAAGAGATTCGATCCAGATGTTTCGGAAAGCAAATATGTGAAGTTTGTTCAAGACCGAAACTGGGGAAATTTGTCTGGATTTGAAAAATATTCACCTGATATAGTAAGAATCTTTTATGCTAGTATTCACAATATTGATCATGAAAAACTTACTTTCAGTACCTTGGTTGGGTGTACTTTTCATCATGTTGACAAAAAGATGATATCCAAGATCATTAATTACAAAGTGAAGGGAAATCATATGATTACCGGTTTTGAAATTGAGCACGATAACATCTCAAAACTTATCACTGGAATATTTGTTGACTGGAAAAAGGGAAGGATGCTAACTAGAGAAATACCGTTCTACTTCAGGGTTTTCGGTAAACTTGCAATAACAACTCTTTTTGCTTGTACAAGGGATACATCTCAATGGGATAAGGAATTTGCTGAGTTTGTATACTTTCTTCTTGAAAGTAAAAAAAGCAAATTGATATTTGTGGGATAATCATCAATCAAATGATCAAGATCTTCGAATCTATCAATACCACAACATCCCAGAGAAATCTTGGGTATCCATCTCTCATCACCAGCTTGTGTGAACCCACAATGGGAAATAACTTCGGAGATGAGAAAGTCACAAAATCTGTCTCCCAGGGAATTATCAAACAGATGAGTAAAACCCAAAAAGGAAAGAGGAACTATTGTTTCTAATGCTCAAGTCTATAGCAATGGAGATCTCTTATTTCATATTTTGCGTCTTGGAAGACAATTGAACTGTATTCAGAAACAATTAGCTTTGCCTCTAGAAATGATCCATAAACCCTTTAAGGAATCTTGGAGATCAATGATGTGTTTTTAAAAGGTGAAAAGGATCAAGACTCTGAACAAGAATCTATTGAGTAGCCAACAAGCGAAGAATAATAATTCTTGCAACAAAATAGACATCAATTTTTAATTATTTCAATTATTGTGTAAGGTCTATTTCTGAATAAAACTATCTATTGTTTATGAATAAAATTATTATTTTATAATTTTTCTTGTGATAATTTTTCGATTACATAGCCCGTGCTTGAATGCTTTATATTATTGCTATGTGTTTATGGGATGTTTGATTTCGGTTTTCTTAACCTTAATATTCGATCTCATATGATGTGTGAAAAACCCTTATGGTTTGTGTGGCTTTTTGATTTAACGGGATTAAGTTCTAGCCCATGTTGGTAGGCTTTATCAAAGGATCATAAGGTGTTCAGATTGAAACTCATATGTGAAAAAGTCACAATATGTTGAAACGATTTGTGTTTAACATAAAAGCATATGTGTTTCGGGTTTTCAACTTTTTCTATTGGCACGCATTAGTTAAAACCGATTCAACCTTTCTCTGGTAAATGTTGCTTTTGTTGTTCTTTCGTTCTTGCGAGAGGATGACAACACAATGGGGGAGAGTTCTAACTTGAACTTGCGCTTAATGATATATCTTTCCGGGGAGAAGTGGATGCGGAATCTGAGGTAACGAATTTGTTAGTTAATCGTTTTCCTGTTTAAGAAAAGCATGAGTTTATTGCATATATTTTGCTTTTTCTTAACAAAATTCGGTACAATTGATGTTTATTCCATTATGTGTGTTTGGATGTATGTGTGTGTGTCATTCAATTGTTTCCGGTTAAGAAAAACTGGTTTGATATATTTCTTTATTGTTTGGTATCAATTGTTTTAGACTTAACGAAATTTCGGTGCAATTGCGATACTTAATGTCTATATGGGATATTTAATGTTTGGTACCCGGCAAATGTCCAACACATTGCTTTGGTACACAACATTCTGAATATTAAGGGATGGTACCTGGAATTGACGCTGACTGTCAAGTCAAACCATTGACCTAACTAAATTATAATTCTGTTACAGAATATGTATGGTTACCTTTTTAGCCTTATAAAATACTAACAAAAACTATAATTATCCTAACGTCAACATAACACTTGTCCGAATCTCCATCAGTTACTCAAATGAATGGTCAAAATGAGGTCCAAAGGTAAACCCCACCTTCCCCACAGTCGCACATCCCCCTCCTCCTCCTTCCCCACAGCATTTGCGGAGCCTACCACCACATTTCTTTTTCTTCTTTAACAAATTTACAAGATACGAACCCCACACTAGTCCCATTTTCAAATTAACAGAGAAGAATTTCTTTATTAAAAGCAGTCAGATTATTGACTAAAAAGGCATGTTAATTCGTTTGATCTTCATTTTGTTCTTTAATTTTGATAATATGTGTTAAAATTTTACTAATCTGAAAGTTAGGGTTTTATAAAGATGACAATAATATGGGTGTATCGTGGTTTTGTGCAAGATGGGACTGAAATTGTTGTTGCTTCCATCAATTTGTGGTAATCAATGGAGAGGATTAGGAGGTGAATGAGGAGTTACATGGGTATTTGGAATCGGGTTTATAATAAAATTCAAATCATTCTAAATTTTATTTAGATATTTAGTTGATGGGGCAGATGGATATGATTTCGAAGCTAAAAATGACATAGAGTTTGGGTCAAAGAGTTACGAGTTTGATAATGATTTGGCTTGGTTTTCTGCTGGAAGTTAGGTTTTTTGGCAGATTTTTGAACTGAGTTTTCTGAAAGGAGAATATGATTGTTGATTACTTAGAGTCCTGGTACAATTATTAAACTTGGGTTCTTATTAGATTTCGAATTTGCAGGTGAAAGAAGACATAAAAGACTAGCTTTTCATCAACGGGAAGACGCACCGGAAGTGTTCGACGAGAGTTCTGAACGAGCATAATTTTAGTGAAATTATAATCGTTGGATCAATCTATTTGTAACCATAAGATTAAATTAAATATAAACACTCGTTTTTTGCGAAACTCACGTGGTAACTGGCCGTTAACGTCGTTAAATAATTAAAATTTATTAAGAATTATAAAATATATAGTTAACAGATGTTACAGTCAACGACGGTCCCATGTACCATCCCTTAATATTCAAAATGTTGGGTACCAAAGCAATGTGTTGGACATTTGCCGGGTACCAAACATTAAATAACCCTGTCTATATTTGTTTCAATTGCTTCCGGTTAAGAGAACTAATTGTGCAAGTCAATTTATTTGGTTTGTATGTATTGTTTATGGTTTAACAAAATACGGGATCATTTGTTTAGTCCAATTCGATCCCGGATAAGAGAAACTAAATTAATTCTGATCTTAGTTAGACTTATCAAAGTAAAGGATTCGGTTATTCAAGTCTAATCGAATGCCTTGACAAGAAATATTAGTTAACTAACCTAGTACTTGTCTTGTCTAAAGTGTAAGGTCTAAGTTATTGTCTGAATAATTAGAGCCTGATGAGAAAAATAAAGTTAATTCTGATCTTTATTTTGGTCTTATCGAAATAAGCGATTGTATTTGTAAGGCTCGTCCTAACTTTCAGGGGTATTTGTGTCAATTTGTTGATAGGGGTAAAATGGTCTTTTTATTTTAAAAGGGTAATTTGGTAATTTTATGTTTTGGGGACGAATATACGAATTATTAGGTAGTACCGTGTATATGTGCTAATTTTTAAATTAAAAGTAGGTTGATGCTTACAAAATATATCTATTACTATATATAAAGCCAAGACCCTTAACAACAGTTGTTGAAGCTGTAAATTAGGAACTTCCTATTTTGCCCTTAATTTTATTTACTCATCCAATCCTAACATATATAAAAGTGAGGACATAATGGTAATTTGATAATAGGTCCCACTACCCATAACACAAAAAGAATGACGGGTTCCATTTCCCGCTTGCACGTGCATGTGCACGAGCCAAACAATCTAGTATATACATTATAAATGGGTGCAATACATTTAGCTAATGGTATTACCGTATTGACAATAGTATTAGTCTCGTATTCTTGGTAGCAAATAGTTAAGAAAAATGAGTAACTATGAATAAGAAGAAAATGACTAAAATAGTTTTACAAGATTTTGTTTGATAGAAATTTAATAGCTCATTGGTAAAGTATCCATTCAAAAGTGCGACACCTAGCTATGTTTAGTACAAGGTAATAAAATTCTTCCTCTTCACATGCATTGAAAATCTGACTCTTGGAATTATTTTGTTAAGTTTTTGATTTTGTGTTGACACTAGGTAAGCTAGGATTGGATGTTTGAGGTTAGTAAAAATGAGAATTTCCTAATAAGACGAATCTATGTTGACATTTGACATCCTAGACTTACTTTCTCTTACTGTATAACTTGGTGGCGATACTTGATTTACGACAGTGTGCTTTGAGATTTTGGTAAAATGGGAGGAAATCTTATTTGCAGTTAATGCTTTGCCGTGTGTCAATCCAGGAGTAGTTGGACTTGATTCCATCGTATAAGAATTTTCCTAATAAGAAAGACTAGTGTTGATATTCTTAGTTTCATTTTCCTGTACCGGCTTCTGAATTGCCTAGGATGTTGGTGGCGTAAATGGATAAAAGCTTTTTAAAAGAGAGAGAAAGGGAGAGATAGAAATTCCATTAGCCTATAGAGAAAGCCTAGTTATTGTGCCGTATCTCATTACTTTTGTGAGGTGTTTAGAAGATTTATCGCCAGCAACGGAGATAGTTGTTACGGCTCATTTGTTCGCTTCTTAGTTTTGGATAGCGTTTGAGGTAGGCGCAACACAATCAAAAATATTTTCCTATTCAAGTTTTCTTTAATTAATTTCAGATTACAAGTTTTTATTAGTGTATGGATGATAAATGATTTTATTGATGATGATGTGAGCATGATTATGATTGTCGGGCTGCGGTCCATAGGTTGTGATCCTTAAAAGTATTTTTGATGGGATACGAGATATCCTTGGGAACGGTTTTGGTTCCCTGGGGCGAGCGGATTGATTGAATTTATTATTGTTTATGGATGTGGTGTTTCCATGTGTTTGCGGTGTTGTTAATCATGCTAGTTGTTTTTTTTGAAAGGAATTGAAAAATGTTGTTTAAAATGTTTTGTTGCTTCTTTTCCTACTGGGTGTCACAACTCACGTCGTTTCACGACAAAAAATTTCAGATTTTATGGCACCACAAGGAGCTAATGGCGGAAAAGCATAGAGATCGGTTTTGGTGCTTTAACTAGTAGTTTGCGTAGGATTTATGGTTGAAAAATTGTAATAAAATATCATCAAACTCTTTTAGAAGATTTATTGAGTATTTATTGATTAGTAATACTTTGAAGATTATTGGGTTAATGTATAACCAATGAAACAATGCTTTGTTAAGGAAAATTCTATTTGATTAGATAATGAGAATTTCTGAGTCATGTCAGTTTGACTATTAAAGATAATTATTATAATAGATATATGCCTGAATATTTTATAGTATGCGTAAAACTCACGTTAAATGAAGTGGTTAAAATATTAGAATTTTTTGAGTTCCAGAAGTATTTTTAAAACAATTGTTTGTCACTGTACGAAATTCGGGAATTTTCTGACAGATCCAACTATATAGAAGTTTTACTGCTTTAAAACTATTCTATGTTATGTTTTAGGTTTTGGTGTCTTCTGTAAACTTGAATATATCTCTTTTTCCTTTTTAAATTGGTAAACTAAATCTGATTTGGAGTTGTGAGTGATTTTATACGATTTTTATAAAATGGACTATCTCGGTTTTTCTTTTTTGCAGTTCTGGTCAACTACGCGTTTGACTGTGGTCAAAGGATCTTTAAGATAAACTAAAAATTATACTCCCTCCGTTTCTGGAAAAGAGAGACTTTCACTTTTTCAATTTGGCCTATTTTTAGGCTAAAATGAAAAAGTGAAAGTATTACTTTTCCAAAAACAAAGGGAGTAGAAAATTTATGAATAGAACTATACTCAGTTAGGATTCAGAATGTATAATCATAACAATTTTTGGATTTGAATTGAGTTCAGTAAAATTCTTGGAGTGAACTGATGTCAGTTTCTGTTTTATGATTCTTCCTTAAACATGTGACTCTTTTGGATTAAATCTGGAACCTTTAACGGTGAAATTAATTTTTCTGGTAAACTATAGTTCTATAGGATTCATGTGGGTTAAAAATCACGTCAAGTTAACGGTTACATGTTCCTAAAAGAATTTTTATATATCCGCTGCGACAGAATTTCTGAATTGAACATAAATAAAGATTAGACAAAGAATTAGTCATTTGGACTTGGGCCAAGTTTGTAAGTCTGGGCCTGATATTAAATGTAGCATTTCGGATTTTGGGTTTGGATTTGGGTTGGAATCCGGGCCCGAAATTTGGGGTGTTACAGTATTTGTACAATCGGTTTAACAAGGGAACTAAGTCTTCTTAGTCAATTTGTTAGACTATTAGGGAAAATTGCTTCGGGCAATTGTTTCCTTGATAATACAGTAAAAACTCCATATATTGATACTCCATATATTAATAAACTCTATATATTAATAAAAAATTTGGTCCCAACTTGTAAAATCATATAGAGAATAACCTCTATATATTAATAATTTTGTGAGGTCCCAAGTGTATTAATATATGGAGTTTTTACTATATATTAAAACCAAATTATTTGTAGTTTCGGTTTTGATATTGGTTATCTAAAATGGTATGTGAAACCTTCGTGTTTAACTCTTATAGGTTGTACAATTCTTTTAGATTTGTAAGATACTTTCGGTTTTTGTATTTGCTCGGACCTTTGTCATTTTGTGACAAAAAGGGGGAGAAATATATGGAGTAAACAAGTGATTTGTAATCACTAAAGAAATGACAATTGTGCTTAAATTTATATCTAACGAAAGACTAAAGCATTGACTAAGGGGGAGAAACATATCATACGATGATTGTAGTTATTTGGTCGAGAATTCGTAATGGGGTTACGAATTCTCGACCATATATCCGTATTTATGGTCGAGAATTCGTAACCCCATTAACACGGTGACTACCCACACTTAGTCCAAAAACATTCACAATCGCGACGCGGGTAGCGTCAAGTACTTTTGCTTGTCGTAGTGCAAGTTGTGCGAGGCTCGGACATGCCGGCGTAAAACCCATGTTCTACTCTTAGGAAATATTCTCTAGTCGATCCGGTACTTGCTACTGGAAAAGACTTTGGATTTCGGATTGTAGTTATTTGGACTACAAATGGGAAATAACAAAGATGTGCGGATTGAAAATCTACCTATCTCACCTTTAGGGGGAGTATTAGCTTTGTTATTTAAATGTCAACAGCGACATTTATGGATTGAATATATGCAGGGTATTGTGTTGTTGAAACTTGGAATCAAGCGTATGTATAATGAATTTTTGTAATTTGTTTATCCATATGTATTAAGAGTTTTGTCACTAAAATTGACAAAGGGGGAGATTGTTAGAGCATAGCTCGGTTGAACCCACCAAGCGTTGGTATGTCAAGTTTGGTTGTCATATTTTAGTGAATCAAAACTCAATTAAAGAGTCGCTTGATTATATATACTAGAGACAACTTCGTATAGGTTAGGCTAGAAAGATTAGGATAATGAGACATACAAGTATTACTCGAAGACTTGAAGAAGTGAAGAAGTAACAAGATACATCGACGACATCATCCTTCATCTTGAGGTTAGTAATATTTTGACTTGAACTGTTCATAGGTGTTGTAAAATACCTAATTTTATATCTATTGTTTATGCTTTCTTTGCGAGTTTCTTGTGAATTATGTATCTTATGTGTGCTTTTGAGTTTATTAGGTGCAATGGAGTCATTTGGAGCAAAAAGACCAATTTGAACTCGTTCAAATACAAGATTTCTATTTTTCATTGTGTAGAGGACGAGAAGACGAAGTCAGTGGCGAAAGAACGGAGTCATTCTGAGTTCGTATGAAGAAGTTACGAGCAAAAGGACTTGGAAGACCAAAAGGGCACAATGGTCATTTTGTAGGGCCACTACTATTGACATCCCCTCGTTTGTTAAGGGGCATCCAGTTTGTTAAGGGACTGCCATTTTCAAAGGAACTGCTAAGGGGAGTCAGGAATTTTACTTGGGGGAAGCCGTAATTTAAATCATGCCAAAGGCGCCGATTATCATCTCACCACCATCGTCTTCAATATTTGCCGGCGAGTTCAGGGCAACCCTGTAACTTTTGAGTTCACGAGAAGTCCATGGTTGTGCTAGCTAGGGAGATTAATCAGACAGGGTTGTTTTTCTGGGTTTATAGGGAGATGGAATGAGGCAGCAATGAAGATGGAGGTTAGCAGTGAAATAGCATTATAATGATCGTGATCGATGTTTGTTACAGAGATGGACGGAGCTCGAACTGCTAGCTGCTGTGATGAAACAAGAAAGTTCAGGGAAGTCGATGCGATGTATTTGTGATGGAAGATACGGGGTAGAAGCTCGGTAGCGGAGATTGCCAGTGATTGTGCTCGTTGCTGCCATGAATGACGCATAGATGATGAAGGGTGTTTGAGTGATGTACATGAGTCGAAACGAGGCGAGAAGAACAAAGGACTGAGTTCTGATGAGTTATTGATGGAAGAACTCGATAGGTGATTCATCATTGTCACGATAGAGAGAATGGAATTGAGCCGATGATGATCATATTGATCATATTTCGGTGGTAGCTGCGAGAAAGAAAGAGTATGGAGTCTTAATGAACGCGATGTTGTCTTTGTCGATGAAGTGATCATGACGAGATGATGAGATCTTCTTTGTGACGATGAGCACTCAAGTTGGAATGGGTTGTTGTCGGTGACGAGATTGATCGGGATGATCCTGGCAGAGAAGAAGAACTTGAGTATTCGCAGTCGGGCAGTTAAGGAGAAATGAAGATAATGATGATATTGTTGGACGAACAGAGTCTGAGAAGAAGATGAGCTTGGCAGTGTGACGAATATCGGTAGGAGGAGCTGCAGAGTATGGGTGTTTGCCTGTGTTCGAGTCTGAGCTGGGTCTGCTACTGAAGTTCGTGGCAGTGACCATGAAAGAATGGTGAAAAGCTCGAGAGAAATCGGTGAGTTGTGCTCGGTGTTGGTGGTGTTGAGTTGATTCTTTGTTGATGGAACCCGGCCGAACAAACTCGATGAAGATGAACGTAATAGGGAATACTCGGGTAATGGAGAAGAGGACGTGAGTTACGGGTAAGAGTTGAGATACGGGGAAGCTTACGGACTGAAAGACAATCACGGGGAGTAAATTACGAGAATAGGTGTCGGTCTCTGTAGGCCCGACAAGCCAATAATGCTAAAATGGGCTGGACTTGGGTGACGTGAGCCCAATTGTTTTGTTTGCCGAACTGAGAACGTGACCAGCCTTGGCCGTGAGTTGTGTTAAGGAATTGTGGCGAGTTTTGGCAACTACTTTCAACCAGGGTTTGATGCACCGGACACAATTCCTAAGGAGGTGCTCTTTCCTATTTTTGTTAGGTTTCCTAATTTCTTCAAGAGGAGGTTATAAAACTCTATATATATAGGGAAGCTTAGATAGATTTGGGGGGATCTTATATCTTTTATCATATCTTTTGCCTCTACTTTGTTTTCTAGGGTTTAGAAACATGAAGTCTCTTCTCTTTCTTCTTGTTATGAACTCCATGAATATGAGCTAGAGTTTTCTTTTGGTTATGGATTAGTTGGATTTCCAAACATGAGTTTTTGTTCAATAAATTAGTTTTCTCTCATATTATCGTTTATGATTCACCATTAATATTGTCATATGATTGGATGTTTGTTTTGTCAAGTTGCAAATTGGTAGAACTCACATGCATGTCTTTTGCTAGATTAGGGTTATTATACGCAAAAGTGATCACTCCTGATTTGAAGTAGCATAAATATGATTATAGTTTGTAGTGATATATTCTTATGATCATATGTGAACCATAACCTTTGTTAAATCGGATTAGTGCTTTTACACGTTCGATTGCTTTGATTAGCCTAATTTCATAGAACCTAATGCATCTAGGGAATTAAACTTGATTAGTGCTTTTACACGTTAGGTTGTTCTTTTAGATAGAATTCATATTCGCATCTTTTAATGTGTTTGTTGATGACAAAAGGAGATTAGCGGGATATTCTTGCGATCAAGGTATTCTAGGGCCTTTGATAAAAGTTGAGATTAAAATATCAATTCTAATTATTGTGTTGAAAACATGTTTGTGAATGAAAACGAAATCCATGACCAATACTTTCTCATCCGTGATTTGATTCGTTTACTTTTCTTTATTTGCTTTTATTTAGTTTATTATATAAAAATCACAAAACTACCGGTGTTTTATATAGGAAACCAAAACATATTGACAACCAAGACCTCTCTGTGGGAACGATCCTTTCTTGCCCTTGCTTCATTATATATTTTGAGTAGTAAGAAAGTGTAATTTATATTTGTGTCGGCTGACAACCGGTCAAATTTTGGCGCCGTTGCCGGGGAGGCAGCGGTTGTCACTTGTTTTTGGTTTCTTATTTTTGTTTTTAGTTTTTGTTTTATTTTTCTTATTTTCTGGGTTTTAACCTTGGTTTGAGAATTTTTATTTCAGGTGCTTGTTTCTCATGGAAGGAGCATACTACATGGATGTATACGGTTTTCAACAACCTCAACAATACGACAACTACCAATTCCAGGGGTATAATCAAAACCAATTCATTGGTTATGACCAATATTCCATGGAACTTTATGGTTTTCCTCAACAACCTTATGGCGGGTATGTGTGTGAACAACCACAAGGATGGGAGGATTCTTATGCTCATGAACAAAAAGTCTCTAACTTTATAGACAAAGTTTCCAACTTTTTACAAGAGGAATTTCAAAAAGCAAAAGAGACTACAAACGAGCAACTCCAAGAACTTCGCGAAGGTATTGCTAGCTTGCGAAGAGGCATTGATCAATGCAAGGAAGATATGGATAATTCTAATGTGCATATGGTTTGTGATGAATATTTGATTGATGCTAATGTTGAAAAAGGCCAAACCTTGGGCACTTTCGTTGATAATTGTGTAGTTAACTCAACTCGTGATCGTAATAATGATCATTCACCTATTCAAAAGGATGAGTTCGAGATTACCAACACTAACTTCAGCGAGGACCAATCTTATGTTGACTATGATAGTGACGGTGATTATGATACATTGCTTGAAACAACTCATGGTGACATCCCCGAGGAGTGTACAATGGAGTCTTTTTGGGATCAAGATGAAGACGAAGAGGAATATGTCGACACTTGTGTAGATTACTCAAGCATTGATCTTAATAATGATCAGGAGCCTATTCAAAGGGTGGAGCTTGAGGATGATGCATTTTCGAGTGTTCTAAAAAAGTTTCTTATAATAAAATTTGGATCCGCAAAAGAGTATGTGCCTTACAACAAAGAGGAGTATGTTGAGAATGAGACCGGTTTGACCAATATTGTGGAAGACCCAATTGAGCTTGCAAATGATTGTAATGATGATGTTTATGTCGACACTTTGGTTACGGCGAAACGGATGAAGAATGGTTGCAAAGTTTGATAGAGGACCATGATATACATGAGGTGAATTATTCACTTGGGTTTTCAAGGATGAAGAGGATTCCGTAATACAAGAGATTGTGCAAGGTTTGTCTAACCCGTTGCCTATTGTTTCTTCTCCTTTACCTCTTATTGGTTTGAATGTATGTGCTTCGGGAGTATTGTTGAATGACTTTGTTTCTCGATATCCTCCATTAGAGATACTTGATTCTCATACTATGCAGGTTTTGGAACAAGAAACCGTGGAAGTACCCAACTTCTATATTCTTTATACACTTCCAAGTGTGGACAAGAATAAGTGTGGGGGAAACTTTTATCGGTTAATAGCTTCATTTCTGTGTTATATTACTAATCTTTGTGTGAAGCTAGTGTTTGCAAAACAGGTTACATGGAAGGATCCCCAACTTTTCAGATTGTTGGTATATGGACGATAACAAAAGAGTCAGGCTGACGACTTTAAACCAAGCGCTAAATGGGAGGCAACCCATAGGTTTTGTATTTTAGTCCCTTTTATTTTTTGTTTTTATTGTTTTCATATCATATTTTCATCCCCATGTTTAATTTCATTGAGTCCGGAATCTATCTTAGAAGAGAATTATGCCGAATACCTTTTCGTCAGAAAAATTCAGACTGCACGTAGTTCAGTCCAGAGACCATAACTGTCGGAGCCGTTTATCGAAACATTGTGCCCTTTTGACACTTTGTAGAAAACACGTAGATGAACAACTTTTGTTAAATGGAGTTTTTCCAAATTCCTTACCAATTTGTACAGTTTTTGCGTTTTATCTGTTGTTACGTCGAATTCGAGAATTTTCGGTTTTACACATTGAGGACAATGTGAAGTTTAAGTGTGGGGGAGTCTTTTGCATATAGAGTTTTTAGCCTTTTTGAGTCAAAATTTTCAATTTTTTTGTATATATTTGAATAAAACTCCAACTTGTAGTTAGTTTAGAGTCACATAGTATACATGTCGCTAAGATTACATCGAGAATCTCATAAGAGTGATCGAACTTAGAGATGACGAGAGAACATGATCGGGTTTCTTACTTGTATGAGAGTTAAAGTTGGATTTAACCATGCCAGTGGCAAATAAGGTGCAGACTGAATTCGGTATTAGATTAGTGATCCCCTATAGTGGAGACTACCCATGTTACATAATGTGAGGCACCGACCTTCAATTCTTTGTACCTGTCTAAATATGTGCTTTTAGAGTGTGTGTCACCGTACGAAAATTCCGGGCAGAATGGTGAGCTGTCCAACCTCCCACCATAGAAGCACTATTTTGATCTTTTGAGTGCTATTTTTATCAATCATGATGGTGACATCGAATTGCTAACTTACATACCACTTGTAATCTTGTTCGCAGTTAGCACCATCCACCTTATCTCTCTTTACACCAACAGGTCCATAGAAACACCATCATCATCAACAAGAGGAGCATCACAAATTTGAAGGAAAGTTGAACACGTTCGAGGTTTACAAGCAACGGTACAAAAATTGAGCAGATTTCAGATTTAAGTAAAGCAACAAAACAAGGAGCAGAATTTTTATAAGTTGAAGACTATTGTACAAGAGTGAAAATTATCAAGGATGAGAGTTCGAGAAGTTTATGATATCAAGACATATAAGTTGTGAAGAATCAAGCGGTAAAGTACTTACACCATGGCCTTTGTACTTACGTTTTAATTTTATTTGTATTTTACTTTCTCTTGTCTTAAAAAAAATTAAAAAGTAAAAAAAATAAGTAAAAAGTAAAAAAAAAAATTAAAAAAAAAAAAAGAAAAAAAAAAGAAAATTAAAAAGAAGAAAACAAAAAAAAAAAAAAAAAGAAGAAAAAATTTATATTTTGGGTTTGTATAGTTCGTTTTTAGTTTTGTATTCTTTCAATAAAGCCAATGGAAAGAAGGAATATCTATAATGAAGTTTCAAGCGACAAGGAATTAAAGGAAAGAATCACATTGTCAAGATTCTACGAAGTTCAAGAGTTATCATCAAGAGTTGAAGACCGAAGACGAAGATGAAGACACCGATAGAAGAAGACCGAAGACGTTTCTATGGATCTTAGTGAGAGTGGTGCTAGCTGCACGCCGAACGGATAACGAGGTAAGTAAGCATATTCCCACCTTCGATAAGTGGTTGATTTCCTTTCTTAGAGATCGTCAGAAAAATGGGTTTTCAAAAATATTAAAAGATGTGGGTTTTCAAAATATTTCGGAGGGTTATGCCTTCCTACCATTCAACGTGTCGCAGGATTCTCTCTTCATTCCTACCTGGACACATGTGTGACCCATAAAAACTGTTTATTATTGAGAGCAATATCATAAAACCCTTTCTTGTGAGGCAAAGTCGAGACTTTCGATCACTCCGATTCTTTCGAGAAGGGATGGTTATTTCTCTCTCAACTTTTAAAGATGAGATTGTGTTCATTTATGTGTCTAACTTCTTATGACTAGTGTGCAGAATCTCTATGTCTTCTTAGCGCGTTGGATGCTATTATTTCGGAAAACTAGTAAGTTGGAAATATAGGTTTTGTGGGTATATCTCTAGTAAACCCTCACGAGACTATAACTCGTCCACTAGGGACACCTAGGGGTTCAAAGGCTTGTTATTTATGCTAAAAGTGACCGTAGCCTCGACGACACGGAGTTGTATGTATTTCTTTTGAATTGTTTTGTTTGATTTGCTCGAGGACTAGCAAAGTCTAAGTGTGGGGGAATTTGATAGGTGTTGTAAAATACCTAATTTTATATCTATTGTTTATGCTTTCTTTGCGAGTTTCTTGTGAATTATGTATCTTATGTGTGCTTTTGAGTTTATTAGGTGCAATGGAGTCATTTGTAGCAAAAAGACCAATTTGAACTCGTTCAAATACAAGATTTCTATTTTTCATTGTGTAGAGGACGAGAAGACGAAGTCAGTGGCGAAAGAACGGAGTCATTCTGAGTTCGTATGAAGAAGTTACGAGCAAAAGGACTTGGAAGACCAAAAGGGCACAATGGTCATTTTGTAGGGCCACTACTATTGACATCCCCTCGTTTGTTAAGGGGCATCCAGTTTGTTAAGGGACTGCCATTTTCAAAGGAACTGCTAAGGGGAGTCAGGAATTTTACTTGGGGGGAGCCGTAATTTAAATCATGCCAAAGGCGCCGATTATCATCTCACCACCATCGTCTTCAATATTTGCCGGCGAGTTCAGGGCAACCCTGTAACTTTTGAGTTCACGAGAAGTCCATGGTTGTGCTAGCTAGGGAGATTAATCAGACAGGGTTGTTTTTCTGGGTTTATAGGGAGATGGAATGAGGCAGCGATGAAGATGGAGGTTAGCAGTGAAATAGCATTATAATGATCGTGATCGATGTTTGTTACAGAGATGGACGGAGCTCGAACTGCTAGCTGCTGTGATGAAACAAGAAAGTTCAGGGAAGTCGATGCGATGTATTTGTGATGGAAGATACGGGGTAGAAGCTCGGTAGCGGAGATTGCCAGTGATTGTGCTCGTTGCTGCCATGAATGACGCATAGATGATGAAGGGTGTTTCAGTGATGTACATGAGTCGAAACGAAACTGAGAAGAACAAAGGACTGGTTACAGTGAGTTATTGATGGAAGAACTCGATAGGTGATTCATCACTGTCACGATAGAGAGAATGGAATTGAGCCGATGATGATCATATTGATCATATTTCAGTGGTAGCTACTGAGAAAGAAAGAGTATGGAGTCTTAATGAACGATGTTCTGCTGTCGATGAAGTGATCATGACGAGATGATGAGATGCTGCTGTGACGATGAGCACTCAAGTTGGAATGGGTTGTTGTCGGTGACGAGATTGATCGGGATGATCCTGGCAGAGAAGAAGAACTTGAGTATTCGCAGTCGGGCAGTTAAGGAGAAATGAAGATAATGATGATATTGTTGGACGAACAGAGTCTGAGAAGAAGATGAGCTTGGCAGTGTGACGAATATCGGTAGGAGGAGCTGCAGAGTATGGGTGTTTGCCTGTGTTCGAGTCTGAGCTGGGTCTGCTACTGAAGTTCGTGGCAGTGACCATGAAAGAATGGTGAAAAGCTCGAGAGAAATCAGTGAGTTGTGCTCGGTGTTGGTGGTGTTGAGTTGCCGTTGCTGTTGATGGAACTGACCGAACAAACTCGATGAAGATGAACGTAATAGGGAATACTCGGGTAATGGAGAAGAGGACGTGAGTTACGGGTAAGAGTTGAGATACAGGGAAGCTTACGGACTGAAAGACAATCACAGGGAGTAAATTACGAGAATAGGCTGTCAGTCTCACAGAACTGACAAGCCAATAATGCTAAAATGGGCTGGACTTGGGTGACGTGAGCCCAATTGTTTTGTTTGCCGAACTGAGAACGTGACCAGCCTTGGCCGTGAGTTGTGTTAAGGAATTGTGGCGAGTTTTGGCAACTACTTTCAACCAGGGTTTGATGCACCGGACACAATTCCTAAGGAGGTGCTCTTTCCTATTTTTGTTAGGTTTCCTAATTTCTTCAAGAGGAGGTTATAAAACTATATATATAGGGAAGCTTAGATAGATTTGGGGGGATCTTATATCTTTTATCATATCTTTTGCCTCTACTTTGTTTTCTAGGGTTTAGAAACATGAAGTCTCTTCTCTTTCTTCTTGTTATGAACTCCATGAATATGAGCTAGAGTTTTCTTTTGGTTATGGATTAGTTGGATTTCCAAACATGAGTTTTTGTTCAATAAATTAGTTTTCTCTCATATTATCGTTTATGATTCACCATTAATATTGTCATATGATTGGATGTTTGTTTTGTCAAGTTGCAAATTGGTAGAACTCACATGCATGTCTTTTGCTAGATTAGGGTTATTATACGCAAAAGTGATCACTCCTGATTTGAAGTAGCATAAATATGATTATAGTTTGTAGTGATATATTCTTATGATCATATGTGAACCATAACCTTTGTTAAATCGGATTAGTGCTTTTACACGTTCGATTGCTTTGATTAGCCTAATTTCATAGAACCTAATGCATCTAGGGAATTAAACTTGATTAGTGCTTTTACACGTTAGGTTGTTCTTTTAGATAGAATTCATATTCGCATCTTTTAATGTGTTTGTTGATGACAAAAGGAGATTAGCGGGATATTCTTGCGATCAAGGTATTCTAGGGCCTTTGATAAAAGTTGAGATTAAAATATCAATTCTAATTATTGTGTTGAAAACATGTTTGTGAATGAAAACGAAATCCATGACCAATACTTTCTCATCCGTGATTTGATTCGTTTACTTTTCTTTATTTGCTTTTATTTAGTTTATTATATAAAAATCACAAAACTACCGGTGTTTTATATAGGAAACCGAAACATATTGACAACCAAGACCTCTCTGTGGGAACGATCCTTTCTTGCCCTTGCTTCATTATATATTTTGAGTAGTAAGAAAGTGTAATTTATATTTGTGTCGGCTGACAACCGGTCAACTGTTTCATTCCCAACGTATCTTTCAAGTCGTGTTATATTGAAAACATAACTGCGAAGCTGTGAATGATTATACTCTAGTAGACATAGTGTTAAGGGATTACAATATGAAGTATAGCGCTTATCTTTTGAACTTCGTATATAAGACATCGACATAATCGTATGAAAGCTATTGTGATTATGTGTATGGGTAAAGGTGAAGATTTCATCATAGGAAACAATGTTTACATTTGTTTAAAGGAAGTACATTCATGAACTTGTTTTATGAATCTAAAGGGAAATCGCTAGGCTTATTGGTATTGTTATTCATTGCATATCTTTGTGATACGTGCATAATTCACATGATTTTAGTGTCAATTCCATGCTAGTAATTGCTTATATTCTTGCAAATTATTGTATATTAGGTTTGTTTTCTCTTATTTGTGTTTCATTAGGAGAATCGTCCAAAAAGAAGTGAATTTGCACTTAATTGTGCAATAAAAGATGCTAGCTACAAAGGGAGAAGAGACAAAGACCAAGAGAAACTCGTTCAAACCTAAGAGTTCTTGCTATCACGTTGAAGAGGACGAAAATACGAAGTCAACGGCGAAAGAACAGAGTCATTCTGAGTTCATATGAAGAAGTTATGAGCAAAACAAGAACTTGGAAGATTAAAAGGGCAAAATGGTCATTTAGCGAGCAATTGCTATTGGCACCCTCCATCTGTTAAGGGGCAACCAGTTAGCCAGACCTCTACCACACGATCCGGAGAAACAAAGTCACAAATCAAATGGATTTTATGAGAAACTGCTATTTACACCCCATCGGACGTTAAGGGGCATCCGCGACTATTGGCAGTTTAGTAGCCGTTCAGGTGGGTTCTTGGAATGAGAATGAAGTGGATTTAATAAGGCTAGGTCTAACCGTGGTCCAAGATTCAAGCTATTTCTTGGATCCACGTCACCAAAATACAACGCCTGGGCGTAATGGGAATCCGAGATTCCGTGTTGATGCGCATTTTAAAACTGCGCAAAGACGCAGCTTGATTTAATCAAGCTGCGTTTCTAGAATACTCAAAAATGCGGTTTCAAATTGCGTATTGAATGTGTTGACCGGTCCATGCTTGATTTGAAGCTGCGTATTGACCGTGTTGGCCGGTCAAAGCGCAGATTTCAAACTGCGTGTGGAAGAATATTCTCGTAAATTATTCTCTGATACGCATTTAGGAACTGCGTGTGATGCTTTTTCAGTACGCAGTTTCAAACTGCGTCCCTTGGATACTTCCAACTTGGATCCAAGCTGAACGCAGCACTCATTCAGGATCACTCACACTATTCACACATAAACGACACTTCAACAGTGTCTAATGTGGGATCTTGGATCCCATTGTAGCCAGCCTAAGAAGACTGAATTTGTGTGTCAACGGAAACACCACGGACCACATGTGCCGCTCGTTGTACAAGCACCTCAAGGGAATGAAAGTTTGGTATTTGGATTTTTATGGGCAGGGTTATTGGCACCATTGAGTGTAAATCAATTGACAAGTACTCTTTTGGTTGCATATGGGTCCACTAACTATTCAATGTGCGTATAATGTGAAGGAAGAGAATTATTTCTCTCTGAAAAGTGGACGTGGGACCCACAATGGAGAATAATCAATCTCATTAGGAAGTGTGAAGGGGACAATTCTCTGACTTGCATTCAAAAGGTTATGGAAAGGTGTAGATTTGCTACACAGCTTGTTGCATCAAGTTTGATGAAAAGTAAATCCAAGAAACAAGATGAATAAGTCCTATTGGTCCCGTTATAAATGAACCAATGAAAAGCATGGCTTATTCTATGGTGGTACAACGAGAAGCACCGTACCACAACACTTTCCAATACAAAAACATGTGGGACCCGGAGCACATGGGTATGTTCGTGGATTGCTAGTAAAACTCTGGAGTCTATACAAAAGTTATCTGCAAGGGAATGGTGGCGGGCAGAATTTAGGGAATGGTGGCGGTGACCTTCTTGTACAAATAGAGGTCAAACTTCAGACATAAATTACACTTCTTCTTTAACATTTTCACTCCAGCTACAAAGAGAGAAACGGAGAGAGCTCCTGGCTTTTATTCTTAGTTCTAATTTAACTGAATCTTCTTTATTTATTTGCCAGTACTTTTTAATTATGAGTAGCTAAATTTTTAATTGATTAGGGATAATTTTAAAATCCTGAACAATGAAGCATTAATTTTTTTAACCACGTTTATTCCAAGTTTAATTTTATTGTTGATTATTTTTATTATTTTTAATGTCTAAGAATATTGAGGGGTTATTTAAAATGATCAATTAAATTAACCAATCAATATTTCTTCTACTAGTTTAGGGTTGTGTGATACGCGTAATTGTCACATCAACTATTTACACAAGTAGTAAATCGCAAGAGCGGACAAAGGGATTTTGTTAAGCAATTGTGTGTAAAGATAACACTAGTAAGCAGGCCGAGCTTATGCGTCTGATACTAGGATCAACCTGGTTCACAGAGTGTAAAGCATTCAACTAATTTACACCTTGAGAGCTTATTCTTGGTGGGTTGGTTGGATAGAATCTGGTAGTCGAGCGCTTTCGTATCCAGTGACATTAGGAATCCGGGGAATATCAGAGCTTATTGCTATTCTACGGTTGGTAACAATATAAGTTCAACAAGAAATAAATTTATATTAATTTAATTATGTTTCGGTTCAGTGACGACGAATGATTCCCTGGTCATCTCTCCATATTATTTTAAATCAATCTTTACTATTTTGTTTTATTAGTTACTTTAATTAAAAAATCTAAAACCCCCCCTTTTGGTTACTTTTAACAACGAGAAACTCCCTGCTCTTCGTGGGTTCGAACTCCTTGCCATTATATTACCAGTTAATTGTGTGGAAAGAAGTAATTAATTTGTTGTGTAAACGACGCGCACCACTTTGGATTACCAATATGTGTGAGTTAGTAGAACTGATCATAACTTGTTATGTGTCTTGGTAAAACTAGTCACAATGCCTGACTTATGTATTGGTATGGCTTTTATTAGTGTAACCGATCCTAAGTAATCACCTTAGATGGTATGATTGATAATTGGTATGACCGATCACAAAAGAGTTGTAATCGATCCTTGTAATTGGCGTAACCGGTCCTGGTAATTGGTGTAACCGATCTCAGTGACTAGTGTAACCGATCACAAGTAATACCATGAGAATATGGTAACCGGTTCTGGTAATTGACGTAACCGATCCTGGTAACTGATGTAACCGGTCCCAGTAACCATATTAAGGTAGAACCAATCCTTGTGTTTGGTAGAGCCGTAAACCCATGATTAGTGTATTGATATTTGATCAATCACATAGTTCTTGGAAATCAGTTGAACCAATTCTAAACTTGTTTGGAAGTGTGGTATAATCGGTTCCAAGATTGTAAATATGAAAAAGGATTTACAAAGAATAAGATGTCGACATACTTTGAACATGCTCAATAACTCTTATCTTTTATTGTTCAAAGATATTCCTTAATAACTAAAGGAGATCCCGGACCGAAATAAATTGAGAATCTTTTAATTAAGGTTATTAATTTTATATGCTTTTAATTACCAGCAATTAAAATGCATATCTCTGGAAAATAAAAATTGGTAATGTGCATTTACTAATTGGAGTTTTCTAGTGAGATTTTGGTTAATATTGGACAGAGCATTTCCAGGAATTATGAAAACCGATTTGGACATTTATTGCATATCTTAAGAATATTTTGGTTTTGGAAATTCCTTGGTGTCCAAACTTCCTAGGTCTATAAATACCCAAGTTTGCATTTCGAGCAAACTATCCTAAGAGCCAGCAAAACTACCTTGTTGTGTTGTTACAGGTGGAGCCGTCTATTCGAAGAGGAAAGCACCCTAATTAGGCGAAATCTCTTACGACCGCTCGTTTAAAGACTTCTGTGGGATTCAAGAAGCTCTACGAGTACCGTTGGTGGGAAACTAGATGTTGATGGTGGATTTTCAACAAAGGTCAAAACCGTAAAATCATGATACTGCATGTTTCTGATACGGCTTCAGGCATGTGACGATTCATATTTTACGAAGCCATGATGAACATGTCTTTCGAAAAGCCTCCACTAGCTGAGCGTTCGATCCCTGGCATTTCATTGTGCCCTCTATGTAGAATAATAGAATTGGGTGGTCCTCCTACATAATTGTTTGTTGAGAGGGCTTAACGCCTTTAGGACGTCGGTGATACTCACTGTTCCCTGACTACATGAGGGCGACCCCCCTCTACATAGAAGAACGATTGGGCGGTTCTCCGTAAGATTGAGAGCAACAACGCCTTCAGGACAGTGACACTCACTGATCCTGACTATGTAGGGCGACGTGTATAGACTCGGGCGTTCTCGTAAGATTTGAGAACGCCTTCGGGATATTAGCCGTCTCCTGACTATGCACATAGATTAATTCTGCCGTGACATTCACCACTGAATTCCCAGAATGATCTATTATTGCTCCTATTCCATGGTCGAATCCACGGCCTGATCCCATGGAATGGCAATAACAATTGTTCCGATTCTATGATCGAATCCACGGCTTGATCTCATAGAATGGAAATAAACAACCGTATTATCTCATTACTCCGATTTCATAAATCCTATGGAATGGTAATAGATAACTTTATTACTCCAATTTTATGGTCGAATCCACGATCCCATGGAATGGTAATGCATGTTTTATTATTCCTAATTCATGGTCGAATCCACAGCTGATCCTATGAATTGATAATAAATAACTACTCATTCTTATTGTTCAATTTCATGAATTATTCTACACTGAATTTGATGGATTAGCAATAAATACTCAATAACCGAGCATATGGATCATCACTGAGTAAGCCCCACAAAAATGGTGTAAGTGTACTCGATAATGATGCACGACTGAGAAATGGAAGACACTCCACCATTTAAGCATTTGGGAAAAGTCGAAGCCTTGATGGAACTCACACAAAAACCTGAAGAGAGCGCACATGAATTTGTCAAAATGTTCCGCACTCAGGCAAGTCTCATTCCCACTCATGCATCTATATTACCAACTTTCAAATATGCAACTCTGGTCAAGGGACTTGATCATGCTCATGACTCGCCTGTCACTAAACGTTATGAGTGGTTAGTCTCACCTCAGCAATACTTCACTAAGTGGCTAGATGCCAAACCTCTCGAAATTCAGTATCTCACTAACACGATCATTGATGGAATAATGACCGAGTTTCACAATCAGTATCCTAAATATTCTCCCTTGCACGAGTGTCCACATGTACCGCAGAATTGGAAATCTCCACCAACATGGAATCCCACTATGCGAGGAATTCCGAACCAGCAGAAGATATTCAAGGCACGAGCAACCAAGCCTAACAAATTTCATGAAGAAGATTTGGTTCTTAAGGCAACCAGGGGCAATTTGCATTCCACAAAGAGTTCTAACTGGGAAGGACCTTTTATGATTGCTAAGTCAGTTGCTGGAGGATACTATAAATTGGCTGACATCAAAGGCAAGACGAGTATGCCAGTAATTCATGAGAATTGGATCAAGATCTTCGACGTATAAAGCATTCAACATTGGGTGTTTTATGTCCAAGACAAACGCTCAAAACATCTGACGTTTGCATCTTAGGATTTTCTTTTACCTGTAATTTCAATTCCTCCAAAAAGTTTGCAATACTTGCATCCAATATTTGAATTCAGCAATTTATCAAAGTTCTTTATTTAAGAAAAATCTTTATCAAATCCGAAATCCAAAAGAAAATTCTCAATCACTCAAAAAACTCAAAACCTATCAAAATTCAAAACCAATCCAGAAATTCAAAATCAAAATCTCACATCTCTCAGAAGTTCACAGTTCAAGAGATTATGGAAAGAAAACTAAAGAAAGCCATCAAAGTACGATTTTCGCTTCTCAAAGATCCTCCAAGACTTGCAAAGCCGCTTTCTCCAACTCCAGATTTTGAGTCAACTCAGCAATCTTAGCCATTTTCTCCACCACAGCATCACTGGTAAAAGGTATATTCCTCACTACTGCATCCTTGATGGTGTTGATCTTCTGACGAGGCCACTTCAGGTTAAAGCCAAGTCTCTCAGAATTCTCCAAGTTGAACTCCCAATCAAAGAGTACATCTCGAGTAACAATACTTCTGGGCCTAGTACGGATATCATCTATGACACGCAATATGTTTCCTAATTGCATGGTCAAGAAGTAGCTACGTTCAGGATCTCTTGTAACGACGATATGGCCATACATCTTCCACAACTTCTCATACACGCTGGCATACCCTATGGGGACGCTGAATCCACCAACAAATACATGATACGGAGTGAAGCACCAAATTAAGGCTCACAAACAATCCCTGCAATAGAGTATTCATGCACTATTATACGGTTCTCAATCTCAGGAGCAACTTCAACAATCATAAGCACAACTTCTTCTGTTCCTGGAGCAATCACCGTTGGTGTTTCAATTGCCTCAACAATATCAGCAACAACCATCTAACGGCCTTGAAGTGCAGAGATGGTTGTCTCACTATCAACAGCGCCGGGATTGCTCGAATTATCATTATTAGTCTCATTATTCTCAGCTTCGGCATTTGGCACCTAATAAGAAAATTACGCGGGATTAGAGCAGTCCAAGCATGGGAACTCAACGCAATCATAAAGTCCAGCATGTAAGTGAACTAACATTATCTAAGTTCTCTACTATGCGTCCAAAACATGAGAAAATAGCATAAAAGTCATAAGACACGTTTTTTAATAAGTCCGTCAGGAAAATTTTTATACTACTTTGTATAAGACAACGAACTGGGAGCAATTGGTAAGGAATCTAAGGTTGAGTCATATACCATTCTCTTCGTATGGATGTCATATACATCATATCAAAATTTCATAGCAATCGAATGAACGAGCAGGGAGTTGTGGCCAAAACATTTGACCTTATACCGACTGAAAATTTTCCGGAGGTTTCCTGGAAGTTCATTGTATCATTGATTTCGGCCCCTAAAAGTGCTCAAAACTTAAAAATCTTCTCTGATAAAACTTGGAAATTTCCTGGGCTTAAAGATACATGGGTAGATCGCGAACATATTATGTCGAATGAAGATTCTACAGCATTTTTACTAAAAAACTGAGGTCTGTATTTTTTCTGATGACGTATTTCGGCAAAATTTCCCATATATTTGTTAGGATCCTCATGAATTCATCGACAAGTCAACAACATTATACTTCTATGAAGATAATGCAAAGTAGATACTTACTTGAGGAGTCTCCAACTCATTCGAAGGGTTAACAGGGTCAGCATCAACATTGGAAGTACCATTATCTTCATTCAGTCGCGATTCTTGAGGACTCTCTTTCTCACTACTATTCGAAGACGAATGAATAGCATGACCATGCTGGATTTCCATAACAATTTTCTCCTGGAATTATCAATAATAATCATCATTATTTCATTCAAGGAAATGCCGAAATCACTTACACGAAAGGATACTCACATCAACCTCTTCATCAACGCTGGATTCCTGAGTTGTTCGTATAGAGGAAAGATGAAGACCGTCAATAACCGATGGAGAAAAATTCTGAAACAAATTAGTAATACTTTTCTAAGATCCTGATTATATGGACAAGAAAGCCGCAACGATAAGAGAAATGCTAACAACTCACCAAAGAAGCGGCAGGGGACTGCACTTTATTCGGTCTCATTCTATGAGTTGTTTTACTCCTTCCTTCTCCACCCTGGGGACTTTCTTGAAGGTCTAAGAAGTTTACACAGATTCGAGGCCTCACAGCACGACCATCCTACCCAAAATCAACGAATGATTAAAAATATGTCTATCTTACTCTCGCCAATCGTGAAGAAAAGAGGCCTACCTGTGCACATTCCGGAGATGTCTTCCTCTTGTTACCACGAGAAAGGTACTTTAGTCTTGGTCGAGCATTAATGGAGTCAAGGGAAGGAAAATTTTGCACTGGGGACTTAACATCCATCACGAAAGCATACAGACGCTCAAGTTGCTGACGCCAGAAGTCTATGTAACTCGGAGTCACGAAACTAGCACGATCAGAGCATGGGGATAAATACTCATTCCCCTCCACGTGAGTGAAATCCAGATTAGCCTTCAAATACTCAACTGATGGTTTGTTCATTCGGTGACCTGGGATACATTGGTCGACGCCCATTTGCCGAGCTGCCCTGTCAATATTGTATTCATCTACTCTGAATTCTCCATCCATTACTGATACTAGGTGGCCAGGAGTGCAACTTAATATTAAGGATATCTCTCCATCATTAAAATCAGCACCAGTCTTCAATGTGATATTTTCTTCAGCAGTGTTGAAGGTGATCAATTGTGAAAAGAGATCAGGGACCGACACCCAAGGGCGAAAATTGAACTCGGATTCAATATCCAGAATATCAGTAATACATATCTTGTATTGCGGCTGCTTTGTAGACCACCTCATGATCCTGGCGTTGTATTTCTCAAGGAAAGCATGGCGAGTGTCGACATTAGGCCCTTGCAAAACGCTACGAGGAATCAGAGCATAATTTTCAAGATGCTCCCACATCAAATCTTGGAGGAACATGGTATTAGCATATGTATCAATTTTCATGAAACCGTTAGAAACACTGGAGTCAATAACCAAAGAGTCCAAGTTGGCGAACAGTGAACCTAAAAACAGGCTACCAATTGGAAGTTTCTCACCTTTAGCCATCCTAATAGCAAAGGGTATCACTAACGGCCTCAACAAATGTCCGATGTCCTCAAAAACATCTCTGGAAAGCCACAAGCACAGGAAAGCGGCAATTGATAGGGTACCATCAACAGGTTCTTCAGGAATTCTATCTCTCGGCCACCAGTATCTCAACCACTGAGCATAGAAAAATTTGGGAGACTCATTGAACTCGTGCATCTTAGTTTCCAAAGTACGAGATATCAGCTTCTCCTCTGTCGAGAGTTCTCCAGGGAAATTTCTGGTGACTGGAAGATGCAACAAAGCGACTACGTCTACTAAAGTAATTGTGAACTCTCCCCATCTGCATATGAAGGTATGAGTAGGAATACACCAACGCGCAAGCAAAGCCATGATACCTGGTATATCATGATTAATGATCAAATCTCCAGCAGCTTGAATGGATCTCGTCACCTGTGCACTATCCGGCAAGGCCCTCACACGGCTGTAGCCTAGCATATGCCTTGCCCATCCAGAAAAATGTATCAGCGGCTTCCGAGAAAGTTTGAGTTCCACATGAGAAGCCGAATAATGTTTCCCTTCTAAACAGAACCGAATTATTGCTGAAGGAGACACCAACTTATTCTGAGCGGTAGTCCTGGGATTTATGAGCAACCGAAACGAAGAACCTAAAGGGCGTTTTTCTGGCCTATGCAAATATTCAAAGAACCTGTCTTCAGTGCTTGGAATGTTCTTGGGTTTGGGAATCTCCTCCTTCCCCTGAGAAGTTCCAGAATTGCCATCCCTGGAGCAATCATCATCTCTAGAAGATGCATCTGTGGAAACATAATCTCCAGAAGTGTCTCTGGAAACGTCACTTTCAGTATCATTACGGAATCGAGTCATCTCTGCCAAATAGATGCAACATTCCACACGAGTTTCGTCAATACAATGGAACTAAGGCAATCAAACAATTATGATGCT
Organism: Papaver armeniacum; assembly: GCA_023531295.1. Lineage (NCBI taxonomy): Eukaryota > Viridiplantae > Streptophyta > Magnoliopsida > Ranunculales > Papaveraceae > Papaver > Papaver armeniacum. The sequence goes on from JAJJWW010018201.1 coordinate 609,914, forward strand.
TACAATCAGCGTCTGCAAAAATGGTAATTCTAAACTCTTACCTATTTACGATTTCACGAACTTAGTGATAACAGCGTAAAACCTCGAAAAACTTGTTCGTTCTTTCAAACCTGCAAAGTCGAGCAAAAACTTATTATTATTTAAAGTCAACATTGGCTTTTCATGAAACTATTAATAGTTCATATAACCTTCCATATGAACATTCGCTGATTTTTTACGTGTATATACACTACAAAATCACCAAACTCACACATACTACAAATTCGCCAACTCATAGAAATATTGTTTGCTATCAACAATTTCTCATAAATCAATATTTGATTTCAAAATAAAAACGTGAATAAGTCACGTAATTAAAAAAAAAAATATTTCGTGAGTTAATAACTCACGTAAATTATATATATATAAAAAAAAAACTTTTTGCTCGAACGAGCATATGTCTACGAAACCAGGGTCTTTTCTATTTTGTAAAGTCCACATGTTCCAAACAAAATTTTGAAAGTTTACAAATAAACTTTATCATGAACTCCAGGTCTTTTCAAAAATTTCCTTTAACTCTAAGGATTATTATTCACTACTTTTATTACGAACAATCCTACGTTCTTAAAAGTATTTGCAAAGTCCATGCTTTGAAAACAAACTTGGGTTTTCATGAAACCTAATAAACAAAACTTTTACTACTGCAACTATACCATGTCTATGCAAAATTTTATGTATCTCTTCCATATTAGGGATTTTTGTTCGTTTCCTAAAACTAACGAAAAACGGGCATTCATACGTTCTCTAAAAACAAATTCTTCATAAATCCTACGTATACACACAACTATGGGATTTTTGTTTTATGAACAATTCATAAAATCATAAAACACACAACAAAAAAAAAATTGGGTCACACGGACTTACCTGGTCGGCGCCGGCCGAAATTCTGCCGGACGGTGATCGGCGACGGGTGATGTCCGGCGAATTTCCTTCCTCTCCTGCCGCTGCTCACGTGAAGGTGGTGAAGGGATGAAGATGCTTGGTCAATCAAACAAAAATATTAGGGCTTCACCCTTTTATATTAATTGTATTTCCAAAACCTAATAAAACACGGGTTTCCTTTTTGGGCTCGGGCCCGCAAATCCTAAATCAACCAGAACTGGACTTTTGACTGACCAAATCAGCGATGCTCAATTCCTCCATGCTCACGGAATCGCACTCTATCACGCTATCAGGGTCCTCACCTGAACGTTTGCTCGTACATGACACTATTGGAGCAAATCGAGGATTCTGAAACTACCTTTGTAGACTGAGTTCAACCACGATCTCGTCGACTGAAAATCACCATCTAATGCTTACTGCGGAATATGATTGTTCCTCACTAAGTAGGGAACTTAATGTTGATGGTGGATTTTCAACAAAGGTCAAAACCGTAAAATCATGATACTGCAGGTTTCTGATACGACTTCAAGCATGTGACGATTTATATTTTACGAAGCCATGATGAACATGTCTTTCGAAAAGCCTCCACCAGCTGAGCGTTCGATCCCTGGAATTTTATTGTGCCCTCTATGTAGAATAATAGAATTGGGCGGTCCTCCAACATAATTGTTTGTTGAGAGGGCTTAACGCCTTCAGAACGTCGGTGATACTCACTGTTCCCTGACTACATGAGAGGGACCCCCCTCTACATAGAAGAACGATTGGGTGGTTCTCCATAAGATTGAGAGCAACAGCGCCTTAAGGACAGTGACACTCACTGATCCTGACTATGTAGGGCGACGTGTATAGACTCGGGCGTTCTCGTAAGATTTGAGAACGCCTTCGGGATATTAGCCGTCTCCTGACTATGCACATAGATTAATTCTGCCGTGAAATTCACCACTGAATTCCCAGAATGATCTATTATTTCTCCCATTCCATGGTCGAATCCACGACCTGATCCCATGGAATGGCAATAACAATTGCTCATATTCCATAGTCGAATCCACAGCCTGATCCCATGGAATGGCAATAACAATTTTTCCGATTCTATGATCGAATCCACGGTTTGATCTCATAGAATGACAATAAACAATCGTATTATCTCATTACTCCGATTTCATAAATCCTATGGAATGGTAATAGATAACTTTATTACTCCGATTTTATGGTCGAATCCACGATCCCATGGAATGGTAATGCCTGTTTTATTATTCCGAATTCATGGTCGAATCCACAGCTGATCCTATGAATTGATAATAAATAACTACTCATTCTTATTATTCAATTTCATGAATTATTCTACACTGAATTTCATGGATTAGCAATAAATACTCAATAATCGGGCATCTGGATCATCATTGAGTAAGCCCCACAAAAATGGTGTAAGTGTACTCGACAATGATGCACGACTGAGCACCCGGATGCACGAACGATCATCCAAAAATATGGACAGATGAGGAATCCTACGCAAAACAGGAGAAAACAACAAATATTAATAAAATAATAAGGAGCGCCCAAGGGCCGGGACCACCGGCCGGCCACGCCCTATCCGTGGCCGGTCCCCATGCTTCTTCCATTATTTTGCCCTATTTTGTTATTTTCATGAACTCATGAAAAACTCCTTGATTTTAGCAACTTTCCTTGTTTTTGCAAAATTCATGAATTCTCCATAACTTCACGGATTCATGAAAAATAATATTATAAAATACGGAAAGGTGTGCGGGACCGGGCAACATAGCCGGACGGCCATGGCCTAGCCGTGGCCGGCCCCACACCTCACAATCCCTAGCTTTTTATAATTATTATTCCCTAAATTCATGAAACTCCTCCGTTTCAACAAAAACTCATGGATTCTCCATAACATCACGGATTCATGAAAAATAATATTATAAAATAGGGAAAGGAGTGGGGACCGAGAAACATAGCCGGCCGGCCATGCCCTAGCCGTGGCCGGTCCCACACCCTGCAATCCCTAGTCTTTTATAATTATTATTTTCCTCAAATTCATGAAACTCCTTGGTTTGAGCAAAAATCATGATTTCTTCATAATTTCTCAAATTTTGCTCAAATCATGAAAATTCAAAAGCCAACATGGTCGCATGACCGTCTAGCCTCACACGGCAATTTTGAATGTTAAAATATTCTTATTTTAATATTTACAAGATACTGATCAATTGAGCATACATGCTCATTCCAACAAAAATCAAGAATTTCAGTCAAGATAAACTCTTCTGAAAATTCACAATGTTGCTCGAACGCACATCAGAAAATACTGGAACTCTCAGTACGGAGACACGGACACCATGGTAACATGAGCATGCCTTAATGACCGACCAGAGTCATTCCTAGGGCTTGCACAAAGCCGGTCCCACATGTTTTCATAATTCTGACCTAATTTGCTCAATTGCTCATATTGGGCCCGAACTCTCTCCAACCAACCTGGAGATTGCTCAAACGACCAACAATTGGTCCCGTGACCACCAAGAGCCGGTACCATGCTCTCTTGGTCGGTCCCCATCTTTCATACTTAGGTTTTGTCTAATGCTGAACCCAACAATATTTCAATAAATGATGAAACCGGCACATAATCATCATTCTTTCACCAACTCTTCAACTGAGAACCCTGGTGCATGCTCACTCGAGCAATTGGGAATCACATGGACGTCCATGGGCTCATGTGACCGGTCCCTCATTTGCTCATGACCTATTTTTAGCAATTCGTCGACTAATGAGCAATTCATCAAAAATTAGGATTTTCGAACAAACGCTCAACAAATCATTATTCGGAGCAAGTTCAAACACCAAATGAATTAATGTTAATTCACGGGGATTAATTATAATATCTGGTAATGTACCAATATTTTATATTTTATTGGGCTGCGTCACCAATAAATATTTCGTCGAATTGAGCAACTTTGCTCAGTCGCTCAAATATTGATTCAGCTATCAATATTTAATAAATTGTTAGTAATTTGTCGAATTGAGCAACACTTGCTCAATTGCACGTCAAATTATCAATATTTTTTAATTTGTCGAATTGGGCAATACTTGCTCAATTGCACGTCAAATTCTCAATATTCAGTAATTCGTCTAATTGAGCAATACTTGCTCAGTTGCTCGAATATTGATCCAAACTATCAATATTCAGTAATTTATCAGTATTTCGTCGAATCGAGCATACTTGCTCAGTTTCTCGGATAATCCACATATATTCAGTAACTCATCAATATTCAACAACTCGTTGAATTTACAATATTTGCTCAGACAAACAACATTAACATTCATGAATCGCTGAACATTTGCCAAACATGCTCAATTCAACAAAACCTAGGCTCATTGCCTAATCAGTCAACAACTGACAAACTAAATACATGTCTGTCATGCAGACTCCACGATTCGTGAGACATCAATCACGTCAAATTGGGGGATAACAACTAGGGTTTTGGTCTGGCGGCCTACAACACGTGGATTCATCCACGACGAGAAATGTGCGTAAGTTGTGTCAACGGTTGAAGGAGTTAGAAAAGTAGTGGGTGCACGATCAGTCAAGTCTCCACATGACATGGAACTGACTTTACCACGATCTCCTACTTTCCCACTCTTTCACTCAAGAAACCGTCACACTTACAGGGATCAGTGGTTCATCATTCTTGCAATATAAATAAGTCTAAATCGAGGACAATATCATCATCGACATCATCATTATCCGTCAACAACTTGATACAGACTTATTCATAGAACTCAACTTTAGCAGTTCAATGATATTGCAGAAACCTTCAACACACCCACAATCCTTGATCATCACTGATCCCACACAATTCTCAACTTCCCTCCTACAGATCAACCCATCTCCCTCTTTACGACCGAATTGACTCTGGATAGGCCATTGTCTTGGTTTAGGCCGGAGTCCTACATATTGATCTCTCGAATCTAAGCACCCCCTTTGCAGCGGTGCATCTGTGTGAGGTTCAGCAGTTTGCTCGGTTGAGGAGTCTCGACAACACGCTCGACTCTTCACTTTCCTAAAAACCAGCAAATCATTTTTCCCCATCCACACTAGATAATTGCAGTATTATTATTTTTCGATTTGATTTGATTGACTAACGGTTGTTGAACTTTGATTGCACCTAGTTTGTTTATTCTTGAGAATCTTCTCTTCTGATATAAGATTCACTCAAACTAGATCGATGTGTCGACGGGATCTTTAGAACTGTTTTAAGATCTAAAGACATCTTGTGATAATCCATTGTTAACAAAATCCATTATGTGCATGATTGATCACAAGAGATTCAAGTTGTGGTATGCAGGTGTTTATTGAAGATTTAAGAAGATTTGAAGACAAAGAAGATTTCTTATTGGTTTCATAATCTTTGGTGTGCACAAAACTTGATCGGCTGGGATCCAACTATAATCGGTTTATCATTGATAGATTTGATTGATTAGTTGCGTAGATCGGCATCACTATATAGTATCTTGGTAGATTCTAAATTTGATTGCAATATCTAAACTCTGTTACTTTTGTAGTTGTTGGATAGATAGATCTAAACCCGACAAAGGAGTTTATTGATTAAACAGAAGAGCCTCTGTCTAACTCATATCACTGAGTTTGGATAGAGTTGTTACCGAAAAGATTTGTTGTTCCTTTACAGTTTGGAATAAGATCCAAAGGAATTGTTCCAGTGCGTGCACTTATTGAATGTCGGAAGCGCAGGGATACTGAAGAAACTAGGTGAACTATATGTTTAGTTGCTTGGTCTCAACTATACGAAGTTGGTTTGATTTTGTATAGCGGCTTAATTCTGAGAGTATTCAATTCTGGACTAGGTCCCGGGGTTTTTCTGCATTTGCGGTTTCCTCGTTAACAAAATCTTGTTGTGTCATTTACTTTTGTTTTGCGCAATTACTTGATAGTGATCCTATAGACTTTGGTTAAGTCCAAACCTATTATCAAGTAATCACACTTTGATTGTTGTATTGTCTCTATCTCGTATCCATAGACGATCACATTAAGTGGGAATACCGATTCGTTGTATTGTCTCGACTAAGTCCATAGACAATCACTTTCGGTAAGAGGACTTATAGGTGGAAAAGTTTAAGATTGTGGTATATTTGGGTACCCTCATCTTTTCAACGTTAAAGACCTTATAAGTTTGTGTTTATAGCGATCTGAATATAGATATAAGTGCTATCTCCATAGCGTACCACCAGTCTTCGATGGCTCAAATTACTTATGGTGGAAAATTGTTATGCGTGCCTTTCTTCAAGCGCGTGATTTTCAATCATGGGTTTATGTTGTTAATGGCTATAATCCTCCGGTTGTTGCAGAAGGTGATGCAACTGTTCCAAAGGATATTGGTGCATACGAACCTGCAGAGATTCTCGCTGCAAAGAAAAATTCTGACGGGTTAAATGCTATCATCCATGCCATTACCCCAGATCTTCAATACCATGTGACTACGTGCACTCGGTCTAAAGATGCTTGGGATATCTTTGAAACCGTATTTAAAGGAAATACCAGTGAAAAGGAAGTCAGGCTTCAAAACCTAAATTTAGATTGGGAAAACCTTTGTATGGCAGATGAAGATTCATTTGATGAGTTTAATCACAAAGTGTCTGAAATTGTTAATGAATCTTTTGCATTGGGTAAGATTATTCCTGAAAAGGACATTGTGATGAAAATTCTCAGATAGCTACCATCTAGATACGATTCTAAGAAGCATGCCATCGTTGAAGGTAATAACCTTGCAACTCTTTCCAGAAATGCACTGGTTGGGAAGTTAAAGATCTTTGATCATGAGCATACATCCAAATCCTGAAAGGATGTTGCTTTCAAAGCACAAAAGAACACTAAATTACTTGATAAAAGTAAAAGTGTTTGCATCTCTGAAGATGATCTTTCTGAGGATGATTCATCAGATGAAGATCTTGACAAGTCAGTCTCCTTGATCACAAGGCAGTTTAGGGATATTCTTTTGAAGAGAAGTAAACGATTTTCCAGAGATAAGCATAGGTCATCACTTAAACCTCATAATTGTGTTCCTCCTAAAAATATGGATATTGATAAAACTGATGATGAGGATATGCCTCAGTGCTTTAAGTGTAAAGGTTTTGGTCATTTTGCTAATGAGTGTCCAAATCGTAAAAAATACACTGGGAACAAAGGTCTAGCTGCAACTCTTGATGAAATGTCTTACAACTATAATTTTAATGAAGAATAAAAGTCAAGTGTTGCACTTCTTTGTGAAAATATTGATTTTGATAATTGTAGCAATACATATATCAATCTTGATATTCTTTCAGAAGAAATCTCAACCGGTCTGGAAATGGATCTACATGTTTCTACTGGAAACTATTTTTCTGATTTTTCAGGTTCCACTATGTGTCTGGCCGCGTACACATCTCGGGCGTCTGAATCATCTTCCAGGTTGACATGTTCTTATTGTTCTCTCAAAGGTCATGAAATTTCAAAGTGTTTCAAGTACAAACACAAAAAGAGATATGTCAACAAACTTCAACGAAGAGCGAATCGATTAGCAAACAAGCTCAAACTTGTTCAAAAATCATCAGAGGTATGTAAACGCATCTCTTCTTCAATGAAGTTAGTTTCCAGAGAAAAGTCTAGATCATTAGAGAGAAACTTATGGTCTAAACACTATGAGAAACAAGGCTTTATGAATTCCTTTCGAAAAGGTTATGGTGGACAGATTATTGTTCACCCCAGCACAACTTAATTGTGTTGGTTTTTGCATCTTGTCTCATGTGCCTGATCAAAAGAGACAAGATTATGCACACCTCGGGCTTTAGGAAAAGAAAATTCTTTTAGAGTATTTTGATATTTTTTTTTTTGCTCTGCTGAGCATTGTAAGTATGGAATTCGTGCCTCTTTTCATATCTAATTGATATTGGAAATGACTTCCCTATTTAATCAATAAAAGAGGGTTATTCTCGGCAATTCTACCCTCTTTAGGGTTGAGAGTTGTGCGTGCGTGAACTTGTGTTTTTAAAAGTTCCGTAACCCTACATTCATTTTTCCTTCACTTGAAACTCTTTTTTATCATAAGACTGCTTGTTGAGATTATCTTGTGATTTCCTCTCACAAGTCCACTCATATGGATACTCCAAGCATTATGTCATCTGATGGAAAAGATGTTAATATGATTGTTAATCCATCAATCATGAAGGAAAAAGATAAATCTCTGTTTCCTCCAACTTTGAAAAGAAAAAGAAGGAATGTGAGGAAGCCAAGAGATGTTCCTTCAAATTCTCAGAAGTTTTCTGGTGTTTTGAAGAGTTGAAGGAAACAAGGAAGGAGATTCAGGAAGTAAAGGCTATTGCTTTGAGAACTCTTGAAATTCAGAAGTTTTCTAGTGTTCTCTAAGATTTGCTCGAGATTTAATCTCCGATAGGCAAGATAAAAAGTAGTCACAAACATCTTCGTCTCATCGTTTGTGATTCCACAATATCTTGTTTCACTACCATATGATTAAGATTATTGTGAGGTGATTGATATTTCTAGGTTGTTCTTCGGGAATATAAGTCCGGTATATCAATTGGTTCTTGTTCACTTTGATTTATTAAAAGACGAAACAAAACTCATAGGTATATCTGTGGGAGATAGATTTATCTATACAATAGACTTTTCTGTGTGAGACAGATTGGTTTATCAAGTCTTCGAATTTAGGTCGTAGCAACTCTTAGTTGTGGGTGAGATCAGCTAAGGGAATCAAGTGCGTAGAGTCCTGCTGAGATTCAGAGACGTAAGGAGCGCAACTGTACCTTGATCAGTGTGAGATTGGTTAGGGCTCAACTACATTCCAGTCCGAAGTTAACTTGGAGTAGACTAGTGTCTGTAGTGGCTTAATACAGCGTGGTGTTCAAATCTGGACTAGGTCCCGGGGTTTTTCTGCATTTGCGGTTTCCTCGTTAACAAAACTTCTGGTGTCTGTGTTATTTCTTTTCCGCATTATATTTGTTTATATAATTGAAATATCACAGGTTGTGCGTAAGTCCAATCAATTGTGAATCCAACCTTTGGTTGTTAATTAAATTGATTGACACTTGGATATTGGTTTTTGATACCGTCCAAGTTATTTCTTATATTCAATCGAGCTTGCAAATTCCTATTTGTTTGATTGAAGATTGAATTGAGAAATAGAGATATAACTCTTAGATATACTTTTCTTAAGATTGAGTCTGACTGTCTAGTTGATTCTCTTGAAAGTATATTGGAGTTAGTCCATACAGATTGCTAAGCGAAATATTGGGTGTGCCTGTTAGACCCCCGTTTTTTCATGATCATCTTTGACTTAATATTTAGTTTCCAGCAAATAAATTGTCTCCAATTAAACTTGTCAAGTATACGATGGACTTAGCTAAAGATAAAAGCTTCCAACATGTATTTCGAGAAATAAATAAACGAGATAAACTCGGCTCGAAATATCAAATGTGTATAATGTAAAAGTCTATATAGCTATATGATCACTTAGTCTCATTAGAAGATAAAATAGAATAAACTTCTGAGTGATAGATAAGTTTTAGTCTCCACATACCTTTTGTTGATGAAGTTCCTCCAAGATCTTCAGTAGATCTTCTTCTTCAATTGGTGAACGCCGTGAAGTCTAAAGCTCAACTACACACTTCTATCACTACAAAATAAAAGGCCTCTTGGGACGACCGAAAAGCGTCCCAAGAGGAAAATAAACCGTCCCAAGAGGTATTAGGGACGGTTTATGTATCGTCCCCTGTTCCACCGTCACTAATACTATTTGGGTTTTCTTTTTGGGATGGTCATATTTTAGCCTTAATTTAAATATTCTATGACTATTAGGGACGTTCAGGCCATCACCGTCCCAAATATCCATATTTAGGGACGGTTTTGAAAAACCAACCGTCCCTAGAAGCTACTTGTTTTGTAGTGTATCCTAATACGAGACATAGATATAAGTAGACATGAAATCAAGTATATAGTTTTGATCAACTAAACTTGACAAACAGGCTTGAGATAGTAACACTTGCGAGTTCGACCGAGAAGTGCTCTAACAATAGGTCTCTGACATGTCGAACACAAGCTGTCCTCAACAAACAATGCATGGCAAGTCTATACTGCAAAACAGACTTGAAGTGCCTAGGCCCAACAACTTGGTGCAACCCATGAATAGTTCAAAAAGTCCATAGCATGCTCTTTTGTGTACACAACCAAATGAGAGATTCACGTTCGTTCAAAGTAAAACTAGAGGGTAAGGATTCCTTGACAACACCAAAGTAAATTACCGCCAAAAACTTCATGAAATGGGGGGCGGTGTGAATGATGTTAAACTCAGAAATAGATAACCCACAAACTTGTGTAACTACCTGAAGAGCGTGTTCAAAGCTGCGGCTTAAATCAATTGAAGGTGAGAGCTTCAAGATAGTGTGTTGCAATTGTTGGGTTTGAGCAATAGATGCCAAATAGCAGTAGGTGCCTATATCGGCCATTGTGTGTACTCCCAAGCCACCATCCTTGATGAGCAAGGTAGCTAAGCCCTGCTGGACAAGACCAAAACCTGCACCATCGCCAACTATGATATGCCTCAAGTATTGAAGTAAGTGCTTGTAAAAATGGGAAGTTGCAGCTTGTATAGCCATGGGGCTTGTTGTCCTGAGAGTGAAATAGAGTCTAGAGACGCTAGTGCAATTGCGCAAAAGTAGAAGTTCACACTGAGGGTCCTGCAACTTCCTGATCTTTTGCATCAGCTGAATAGTTTTATCAACCCTTATGAGAACCATGTTACCACAATATTGCATATCAAGGCTGACTGGACCTCATAACAACTTTACACCTGTTGAAGCTTTGCCAATATTTGCAGGAAAGAAACCATCCTCAATGCACCTGGGATATGTTGAAGGCCAAAAGAGTTCAGTTTTCGAAATGTTAAGATATAAGCCCCTCTTAGGTCCTTCAGTTTGTATGATCTTCAAGGCCTTCGCCACCTCTAGTGTGTCACCTGCAATTGTACCATCATCAAGGTACCATGCATGGAAATCCAGGGTACATTGTGAAGCAATCTGAGTAACAAGGGGGAGCAGTGCAAGCGCAAATAATAGGGGACCAAGTGGGTCACCCTGTTGAACCCCTTTAACTGATGAGAGAACTGCATCATTGTAATACAATCTAGCAAGTGTAGAATAACAAAACTCAACCCATTTTGCAATGCTTGGGCAGTGAATTCTAACCTCTCGAATCAAACTGCATTATTATTATTATTATTACAAAGAAAATGAAGTGTTTTTTTTTAAGTAAAATTATTACAAATATTATTGGATAACGATTATTACATTAACTAGTTGGAAGCCTAACAAGCTAAGCTCCAACAACATACTACTACATTAATTAAATAGGTTGCTGTGTTAGCTTACCAGCGAGCCTCATGGGTAACCTAGCCAAGGGAGCCGAAGCGGATGGGGGGGCTGAGATTGTGTCACAAGGGGGGCAAACTAATTTTACCTTCCATGTTAATTCCTGCAACATTACGCCATTGGGGGCTCGAACCTGGGACCTCCTGGAGCGCATGAATCTTTCGGAAACGGGGATGACCAGCTGAGCTAGGTGCCCGTTTTATTATTATTATTATTATTTTTTTTTTATATAACTATTATTATTATTAAAAAAAAAAAAGGAATCAATACACGTCGGTAGAAGGTAGCCGAGCGACAAGCTGGGCACCCACACCTTTTTGAATAGTAATGCCTATCCTATGAAACAAAGAGCAACCAACTTTATAGTTAGCATCGTGATGAATAAAGCAATTTCTCAATCTCTTCATGAATATGATAACATCTTCGCCAAGCTCACCAAATGTAGTAAAAGCCAAAACATTGAACCCATAGCCATGTGACAAACACTTGTCTAAATACTTGTTACACTTACGAGAAACTGCGGAAGAGATAGCATGGCCCGGTGTGTAGTTGCGAGTTCTGGCACTCGTAAAATGAGATACAACCGTGACATCAAAACAAACATCCTTCTCATCTTCCCAGTTGTATACAAGAACATCAGCAGGCTTCGCTTCCTTACCATTAATATCATCTGATAAGAAACCTAAAGAGACTTCTTTTCTTGCAACAACACCCCCCTTGTAACAAATATCTGCGACAACATCTCTGAGCATATCATGACGAAACTTGGGACCGATATCACTAGCACAATGCAACGCATGGTCACCAAATACGTCCATAGCCTTGCCACAGCATGAACACTTGCTGCCTTCAACAAACAGGGGTACTCCGAAGCGATACTACAAGACTGAACTGAATTGCCTAGGCCCAACTGCCTGATTTAAACCACTTATGGGGATAGCTTTTAAAAAATCCATTGCGTGCTCAGTCCTATTACAATGCCACAGGTGAGACTCACGATCTGTAATAGAAAAGTTGGTTGGGATAGCTTCCTTAACAGCACCAAAGTATAAAACTGCCAGATTTTTCATATAAAGGGGGGCAGCATCTATGATGTTGAAGGAGGAAGCTGAGAGACCACAAGCCTGTGTAAAAATCTGCAAAGCTTCCTTAGCTTTTATTATTATTATTTTATTTTATTTTATTATAAAACCAGCTTTATTTTTTGAACTAAGCCTTCTCACATTCTCCAAAACTAATTAAACCCACTCTCAAAAACTAATTAAACCACATCATGAACATCATAGCCTGGAATTGTCAAGGCATCAACAATCAACCAACGATACAACATTTAAAGGGATTAGTATCTTTACATAAACCCGATATCTTATTTCTCTCTGAAACTTTAGCCAATGATCGTCATATGTCAAGTCTTGCTCAATCCCTTCAGTTTCAAAACCTAACCTCTGTTTCCAAGGTGGGTCGTCGAGGAGGTCTATGTTTCATGTGGAACAACCTAAACATTCAAGTGTTACTTCAGTCCCAAAGTTACATTCACGTCCTTATCAAACCTCCACCCCCCGCACAACCATGGCTCTGCACAGGCATATACGGTCATCCACACCCGGATGCTAGAACGGATTTTTGGCAAGATTTCCCAACAATCTTCACTAATATCAACATTTCAACGGAATGGCTTATGATAGGAGATTTTAATGACATAATGGATCAATCGGAAAAAAAAGGGAGGAAGACAAATCACATATAGTCAAACCCAACCATTTGTAACGATGATTGATCAAATGGGTTTCATAGATTTAGGATTTCGAGGGGATCCATTCACTTGGACAAACAACCAACAGGGTCAAGACAATATCTTGGAACGGCTTGATAGGGCGATTGCAACCCAACATTGGCGCATAGCAAATCCTCATGCGGGAGTTACTCACCTCCCAAGGATTGCTTCAGATCACGCTCCCATCCTGCTGCACACGAAAGCAATCGATTGGCAAGGACAAAAAAATTACAAGTTTGAACATCTATGGCTAACACATTCACAACTCAAGCAGATTATCGAATCAGCATGGACGCAACAAAGTGACCCAGACTCTGCTCTAGACCTTCAACTGAGATTAATCACAACGGGACAAAGTCTGATGGAATGGAACAAGAACACTTTTGGTCACCTTCCAAAATTAATTAAAAAATCAACGGCAGAAATTCAAAGGGCTCAACATCTATGCGCTATTCACGACGGCGAGGAACTAAATTTCTGGATACAACGTGACAAAGAGCTGCGCAATCAACACCTCACATTACTCCAATGCCATGCAACATACTGGAAACAAAGATCCAGAATTCAATGGCTTCAATCGGGAGACAATAATACGACTTTCTTTCATACAAAGGCAACCATCCATCGAAGCCGTAACAACATAAAACAATTACAGGATCATCAAAACAACTGGGTCAGCGATAAATACCAGGTCATCCAGATCATCCTGGACCATTTCACTACCCAATACACTGCCCCAAATACAACGATAGATGAAACACTCTTTGAGAAAATCACTCCAAGATTGATATCGGCACAATGTGACAGTCTTTCTGCAAAAGTTACAGTGAAAGAAATCAAGCAAGCTCTATTCTCCATTAATTCAGAAAGTGCTTCAGACTGACGGATACACCAGTAAGTTTTTTTAAGTTTTCTGGGACACCACTCACCTACAACTTATAACTATGGTATAGAGTTTTTTTGATTCCTTAAACATACACCCTCTCATAAATCACACAAACGTAACACTCATTCCAAAAGTCGACAATCCAACAAAACCATCCCAATTCAGACCTATCAGCCTATGTAATGTCAGTTACAAAATCATATCCAAAATCCTTGTCAACAGATTACGCCCCCTTCTTCCATTCTTAATAAGCCCGTACCAAAGTGCCTTCGTTCCTCAAAGATCAATTCATGATAACATAGCAATTGCCAGAGAGCTTTTCCACCACATCAAAACGTCTCCAATCACTAAAGACCCCAAGATAGCTCTTAAACTAGATATTCAGAAAGCTTATGACAGCCTTGATTGGGGATTTATCAAAAAAGCTTTTACACATCTGGGATTTCCATCAATATTTGTGGAGTATATCATGCTATGTATCAAGTCAGTCACTTACTCGGTCAACATCAATGGTACACCTCACGGATTCATCACACCTACTAGGGGTATCAGACAGGGTGATCCCATATCTTCCTACATCTTCATTATTTGTGCAGAAATTCTATCAACAAATCTTGCTATTCTTGAAGAAAAAAATATGGTCGGAGGTCTCCGAATATCAAAAAAGGCACCGCCCATTTTACATCTAATGTATGCATACGATCTACTGATCACGTACAAAGCTACCCAGGAAAGTAGCAATCACATAAAGAGGATACTTCAATCTTACAACGATTCAGCAGGACAAATAATCAACACAACGAAATCAACAATCATACACCATCCGAGGCTACAACAGAATAACATAGACTCTCTGAAACAATTTTACGACATGCCAACCATATCAATTCCACCTATATATTTAGGAGTTCAATTCAAGCACGGAAGAAACTCTCGACACATCTTCGAACCTCTACTCCAACGACTGGCTCGTAAAGCTCAGGGATGGATGACAAAATGCCTTAACCAAGCATGGAGGCTAGTACTTATTAAAACCTCTCTAACACCAACATCCAATCACATTATGCAAACCCAGCTTTTCCCCACCCAGGTACACAAAAAAATTGATCGGATTGCTAGGAATTTTTTTTGGGGACATGATTCTTCTGTGAGAAAGTTTCATCCAATATGATGGAACAAACTACACAAGCCGATAGCAGAGGGAGGTATCGGAATCAGAAAGAGTAGCCATCACAACAAAGCTCTTTTCATGAAACGGATCTGGAACATTCATGCCCAGCCACATTCCATCTGCACCGGCCTTTTCAAAGAGAAGTACCTCAAACATCAACCAATATTCCAAGGTGAGATCACAGTTCCCTCTAATGCCAGCCCGCAATGGAAACAAATGGCGTCTCTCATAACTACGGTAAAACAACATTTATTTCATCAAATAGGAAATGGTTTAGATACCCCTATCCAAGCTAATTGGATACCACACTTTCAAAATCTCGATCTCACCCAGTGCTCACCTATACATTATGTGGCTGAATTAATTGACCCTTTTTCTCATAATTGGAGCCATGATCAGCTAAACAACCTCCCACCTAATGCCATCCAAAACATAATAAACATACACCTTCCTAATGTCAACACCCCGATAAAATAATCTGGCCCCACACTAAATCAGGAAAATACACCACTGCATCCGGGTATAGTTGTCTAATCCAACAAGATAACATCTCACACCAAAACCTCCTCCCAACAACCAAATTTTTATGGACCTTACCATGTCCTCCAAAAATTCAGCTTTTCTTGTGGAAAGCTATCAATGAAGGTTTACCAACTTTATCTAATCTACATCACATCAACCTTTCCAATACCAACATGTGCCCCCGATGCAACTCCGCACCAGAAACATCTGAACACATGCTTATTCACTGCCCGGTCGCAATATCCACTTGGGCCAGCCTTTCAAACCTCATATCAACAAACCAATGCCAAGGTAACAACCAATCAATTACCGTAACCCCCCAAACAACAATTTCACAAATACTCCAAACTCGGGGCAATACATCTTCTATCACAGCATGTTGTTTTCTATTCTGGTCACTTTGGACGACAAGAAATGAACTCGTGTTCAATCAAGCACCATCCACTCTCGCAGACATTATGGAAAGAGCTTTGGCACAACAAAAGGAATTTGAATGGGCTCTAACGATCTCCCCTCCAGTTCTCCCAGGAGAATCGCCGCTTCGAACTGCTACGAACATAACCGTAACAAACATAACCATTCAAGTGGGTTGGTGCAACCCAGAAGATCGATTGGATTAAAGTCAACACCGATGGAGCTGCTAGAGGCCACCTGGTATGGCGGGAGCAGGTTTCATTTGCAGGGACTCGAACGCGCAAACGATAATGGCTCTTGCTCAACCTCTAGGATTAACCTCGGCACTCACAAAGCAGAAACATGGGCAACGGTGATAGCAACAGTAATCGCCACGTAAAGAGGATGGTCTAAAGTATTATTTGAGGCAGATTCTGAAAGTCTCATACGCTTCATTAAAACTCCAACAGAAGCCCCTTGGTATATATCAGAAATGGTTACAGAAATTAAACACCGGATGCGCCAAATTCCATGTTGTGCTATTCAAAGACAATTACAGAGAAGGAAACCAAGCAAAGCAGATGGTCTAGCGAACTATGCGGTGGACGGTAGCCAAGCTGGAAACTACTCAACCTCAATATGGGACCGGGCAAACCCGGCTTTTCTTAACCATATTCTATTATGCGATTCCAGGGGAATCACATTCCCTCGTGTAATAACAGTTTAATTGATTTTATAATATATTCATGCTTCAAAAAAAAAAAAAAAAAAAAATTTAAAAAAAAAAGAATCAAATACAAGGTACAATGTCGATAGAGGGCAACCTAGCTACAAGTTGAGCCCCTACACCTTTTTGAATTGAAATACATCATCTATAAAAAAGAGAATTACCTATTTTGTAATTGAGATCGTAATTAGCTATACAATTTTTCAACCTCTTCAAAAGAAACACCATGTCTTCACTAAGTTCGCCTAAAGTGGAGAAAGCAAGAACGCCAAAACCAAACCCATGAGTAGACACCTTATCCAAATATTTCTCCCTCTTGCGTGAAATAGCATTAGAAATGGTGACATCCGGAACGAAAGTTCGACCATTAATACCAGAAAAAGGTGAAACACCCGTAACATCAAAACAAAAATCTTGCCCATTAACCCAATTACATACAAGAATGTCGGCCGGTTTCAAATCCTTACCATCATCCGATGAGAGTCCAAGATTGACCTCTTTTCTAGCTGCAACTCCAGCCTTGTAAAAAATATCCGAAACGACATCCCTAACAAAATCATGTCTAAACTTTACGCCCACCTCACTTGCACAATGAAGTGCATGATCACCATAGACATACATTTTCCTCTTACAACAAGCACAAACATCAATAGTATTAAACATAGGTATTCCAAGCCTATAACTAACAACTGCCCTGAATTGACGAGGTCCAAGTGTCTTATTATTATTATTATTATTATAACACCAAAACTTTATTAAAAACAAAGAAAAATTTACACAGATTTGGTTGGTAGAAAGGGGGCCAATATTGAACAACAGAAAGAGTCATTACACGGGTTGACCGAAAGGGGCCTATAATATTAATATTAATACTATTATTATTATTGGATAAAGAATATTACATTAACTAGTTGGAAGCCTAACAAGCTAAGCTCCAACGACATACTAGTCATTAATTGAACAGGTTGCCATGCTAACCTACCAGCGAGCCTCATGGGTAACCTAGCCAAAGGAGCCGAAGCGGATGGGGGCTGAGATTGTGTCACAAAGGGGGCAAGCTAACATTACCTTCCATGTTAATTCCTGCAATATTACGTCATTGGGGGCTCGAACCTGGGACCTCCTAGAGCGCATGAAACTTTGGGAAATGGGGATGACCAGCTGAGCTAGGTGCCCATTTGCATATGCATTCATTAACGGATATCGATCCTACAGGATAATGTATTTTCCGTATATGTTGCATTAATGTAGGAATATTCAAGAAACTATCCATCCATATCTCATATCCGCTATTCGAAATTTCGGATAATATCTTAAAGACGAACTCAGGCGGATATAGAATATTGGTCAACTCATATCCATTGACAGGCAACTACATGGAAATCAGAGTTTTTCAAACAATAACTAGGATTAGATCATGATCAAAAAACAGAAAACTGAAATTTTTGAAAAAAATATCAAACTGGGTTAACTCAAAATCGCCCAGTTCGGAGACTCTCTAACAAATGTTTTATAACACTCATCACCTTTTGGTTCATTTCTCATTTCTGTTATCTGTAACTGTTGGTTGGCTATTAATAGCTTCTGTTAAACTATTATTATCTGTGTAACAGTCGATCATTGTCTTGTGTGGGTCTGTATATCATGTGTACTTCGGTGCAAAATACAATGGTGCACATGCAAGTTTAAGA
The DNA here is from genome assembly GCA_023531295.1 of Papaver armeniacum. Lineage (NCBI taxonomy): Eukaryota > Viridiplantae > Streptophyta > Magnoliopsida > Ranunculales > Papaveraceae > Papaver > Papaver armeniacum. Next base: position 628,436 of record JAJJWW010018201.1, read on the forward strand.
TAAAAAACATATAAATACATAGATGTATTCAGTTGAACATTATTTACTTCACAAAATAAACTCCGTGATACATTTTTCATCACAGAACATGTTCACTTTGACGCAATTCAACAGAATTATGATGGCATTCATCCACAAGAGCTAGTGTTAACATCTCTGTGCAGAACTGATCATCTGGTTTCAGCCATAATGCCTGAAATAAAAAGTAACAGCAAAATGTTTAACTACTCTTTGCTTACAGAAAATTTTAGATCAACACAAACTGAACTTGGAAGCTGGAACACATAGCTTAATAAGAAATGGAAAAAATTGGATCTTTCAGAAGTGCTTACCTTATGATAACAATTAACTGCTGCATCAAATTTATCCTGTTAAACATGAGTAAGAAGAAAAGCGTCAGAAAGTGAATGAATCTCGTACAGGATCTAGTAAAGACCAGACATTAACGAGTTCGAAGACAATAAATTTGGGAACATAGAGAGCCAGTGAAAGAGTTGACCACAGGGAAGGTCAATTTTACTCTTGATAGCAATAGGACAGTGATAGAAAATGAATCCGTAAAATGAACTTATAGATTTCAGTTAACAATTCAAAGTTATATGCTTCGCATAAATTGGAAAAGTAAACTACCAACACAGCGACTATATGTCAAACTAGTTACTGTAACATGTTTGTACCAAAACGAAAAAAAAAAAAAAAAAGTTACTGTAACAGGTTACTTTCAGCAAATTCCTCAAGCCAAGTCAACACAAGAATAGAAAAGATTGCAATGGAGCCAGAGTTCCATATGGCAAAAATAGAAAGCTAGCTTAATACTTCGATCATACTATAATGACGTACATTCACATCATCCCATAATATTAATAAGCTAAAAAGCCTGAAATAAAAGGTCTCAGAACTGAGCATCTGATTTAAGCCATAATGCCTAATATAGAAAAGTAATAGCAGCGCCACTTAACTACATTTAGACAGGGTTTAGAAAATTTTAAAAATAAAAATAAACTGAATGAAGTCAGTGTTGAATATGAAGCACCTAAACAAATTTAGGCTAATACTTCGTTCGTCCTATCTAAATGAGAAATAGAAAGGAATATCTGCTTGGTGGGGTATGCATTTTGATGACATACAGCTTAGTGTGGGGTATGGCTGGAAATAATCATGTCGCACTGGGTTATGAATCTGGCTTTGAGAATTGATGGCTGCTAGCATGGACTGATCCATCTGATAGCAAAGAAAGGTGGCGTGTGTTTGGTTCCAGGATTTTAAGTTTCTAAACCAGATACCATTAATAGCTGTTCAGTGTGCATTTGCTACCCACAAGAACCACGCAAACCATTTGTATGTTGTACCAATGTAGTTCATACACAATTTTGAGCTAACAAGAATAAATCATGAGATTGTAAATAATGAAATCCGAAACTTCGGTAAAAAAAAACTTCGGCTACTACAGAAGAGAATAGATCAAACTGAGGCATGTTCACAAAAACTCAATTTAGCAACTGAAACATGCTATCAGGGGAGCTGATCTACAACGGCAATCCGATCAATGGTAGCACAAATCCTTCACAAAATCAGGAACTGTGGAGTTGTCTCTCTGATTTTAACCGATGACATAACAGGAAAGAAGACTATTCACCCAATTTCTCAAGTATAGCACATACACACATAAAACCCATGATCAATAAAACTTCGGGAGTCGGGACTATTATGTCTACCGAGTTAAGATACACTACTCATATATTTAGCAATTGGTCGTGAGGTCTTGTAGGATAAGCCAGCAAGATTTACAAGGGCAGTTAGCTGACTAATCTCAAGGTTCTAGGGATGGCATGTTTTACCAAATTGGATATACTTAGATGTGTGGTATAAGCAGAGGGAATTGAAGTAAAAAACATATAGCTTTTCTTCCTTTAACTACTCTCACCGTTTAACACCAGAGAGACACTTCCTTTAATCCGACCAAACCATAATGCTACCAAGGATAGGGTTGTTATTGTATCCTAAAGGGCCATCATCCATATCCTAATGCTAATGAGGGCCGAAATTGATCTTAAGGTCAGTGTGGAATCCCGCCTCGGTTTGGGTCTCAGCCTTTCTCTGAATACAAATGAATCTCTTTGCTCGAAGTTCACCCATTTCCAAAATTTTCAGCTCTTACCTATATACCATAACGGGCCCAGGGACCGCAAGTTGTTATCACAGAAAAGTAACCTTCGAAGAAACTGTTTGATATAAAAGAGACAACCTTTAAGCTATCGCAACAAAATTACACTCTGAGCTCTAGTCATAAATTTATTAACACGCAACAGCCAACTTAAAAAGAGGCTGATAGAAAGGGTACCTGTAAATGATACGTGTACGCCAAACCCGCGTAAGTGCTTAAACTTCTAGTTGACAGTGCTAGTGCTTTCTCATAGTACGAAATAGCTTCATTGTATTTCCTGGCAGCAATAAGGCTTATTTTATAAGAATACTGATTTAAGAATTAATCATTTCTCTTCCAATACAATATCCTACATATTTTCAGAAATCAGAATCCATAGTTTCGAAACATCAATTACATAGGTACAACAATTAAATTATTTTTTATCCAAGCTTCAGAGTACTCGGATATATAAGCTAAGCTTTCCCCATAAAAAGTTTATTCTAAGTTCTAACCAGATAATGGACAAATCTCAATTTTTGTATTATCAATAGGAACAGAAACACAAATGTTAGTTGTACGAATTTTATTGAGATACTTACTTCAGCTTCCTCAGCGCATGTGCAAGATTCACGAAAGTTGGTTCCCACATTTCACTTATAGATGATGGAACGTGAGACAAAGTCTTCTTAAACCAGTGTTCGGCTTTTTCATACCTAAAGATATTATCATTACACAGACTTTTAATATTAAGAAAGCTTGGGGAAATAAAGTTGTAGACGTGTACAACTTAAACAACAAAGTTGATATTGAAGTTAGATCAAGGAAAAAGCTCATAAAAGATGATAGTCCAAATTTAACTCAAATGGATTTAAAAAAGCGCCTTACTCCTTCATATGATACGCAACTACCCCAAGTTCATTATATACAAGTGGATCGGCCGAACAAACTGTTTCTGCCTGCATAAAAAACTGAACAAAACAAAGTGTCACTAATATTTTTGATAAACTTAGTTTTTCTCCTCTAAGGATGCAAATAAAAACTGGAAAGTGCTAAATTTGTGACTATTATGAACATGTTTTGTCACCTGTTCCGCAAGTTTAAAGCTGTGTGTTCGTGTATACTCCATTCCAATGTACAAAGTTGGTAAATGACACCTGGAGTAAGAAAACATCAAAATTCACGCTATAATCAAGATACTATTAATCATAAGAGAATCTATTGTAAAGGCATCATGAACCGAGAACAAATTACAGTTTAAGGTGAACATAAAAAACGCCAAAGTTACGTGGTTGCACCATGATACCATCTAGACTAAGTAACTTAAGGTATCATGTGCATTAATCTAGTCACGACGTTGAACACAAAGTGAGATAGAAAATTTTGTTTATTAAAGTATGCATATCACGGTTTCATACAACACCATAATTCTAAACTTCTGAGTATGTCGTCAGATGTTCTATTTTACATTTTACAGAACTACTTGAAGGATACTGCAACACAGTTTGTCAGTTCAGGTGCATGTAACTGGTTCTACCATTAATTCCCTCTAGACAACATATTTCAGTTTTCAAAGATAATACGAAGTTTCTCAAGAATATCGATCATATAAAGTACAAAATCATCTGGATAGCCTGACCAATTTCTTGCGGAACCGAATACAAATTAACTCGAGGAATAATTTCCATGTATGTGACCAAATAACCAAGGAGATTACTTGAGGAATAATTCTCCACATCATCCCCAAACTAACCATTGGATCTTTCCGCTTTTGTGAGAATCTTATGTAAAATTCAAGATGTCCTGCAAACTCAATCCTTAGTCATTCACTTCCTTAAAGTATAGTTGCTCACTGAACAGAATTCCCTCCACCAAGATGCACAAATATTTGAAACTTTTGCTCCACTAAGGTAGGGGATTAGAAGGAGCAAAAAGAATGGCTGAAACTGATGATGTGGAAGTAAGAAGCAGTAAGAACTAAAATATGTTTTACTCAAGACGCTTGGCAACATCCACTTTCCTCATGGGAAAGCTAAAATTAGCCAAATGCATGTTAACTTGGATTAATTTTTCATCAACTGTATAAAAATCATCAAAACATGAAGCTGCTTTGGGTTAGCAAACACATAATTTAAAACAGACAAATTACCCAGGAAACAAACGCGCTGCAGTTCGGAAAGAAGACATTGCTTGATCACCCTCTTCTTGAGCAGCATAAGCATTTCCAACGCCTATCCAAGCAGGGGGAAATGTTCCATCCAAATTTGTTGCTTTGCTATAAAACAAAAGATAGATCCAATATGAAATTCATGTGAAAAAATATAAAGATCAGCAGACGTCACAACTATAAAGAAAATTTAGAAAACCAACAACTTCATCATCATCATCATCATCATCACATAAAGAAAAGATAGAAATACACTTCAGAAAGCATCACTCACTTCAATTTTCAACTTACTTGACTGCCTGTCTGACTAAGAAGTAACCAAAACACGTACACGACAACAGCATAAAACACTTCGTAGCATATATTGTGGATAAGTGTGCATTCCAAAATGAATTGCTTTGTTAACAAGCATGCACATTACATAGTCATTCAGCTATGATAACATGCATATAGCCAATGAACAATGCGAATGTGTATTATTATATAATACAATTACACGAAGACTAGGTGATAGAATAATCAAACTTTATTCTTTCAACACAGAACCAAATATGAGACAAACTTAAGATTTCCAAATTTCTAATAACATGTTTGACCCACTTGCTGTGGAAATCAAGAGAGAGTGAATGGAAGAGTGTATTTTCACTCAGAGGTGAGATCCCTCTATTTTATAGATTGAGTATATGCACAGTTACAAGAATACCCTAAAAAATATCTAAACACTATTTGCAATCCACTGTACACTATACCTACACAACATAACAGTATGCACACAGATGATATCTGTGAAGAAGGCTTTCTTCACAGACTATACATGTGAAGAGTGTATTCTTCACATGTTCTATACTACACTAACGAGTATAACCTGACTATGAGACTAATATTTCAACACTCCCCCTCAAGCTGGTGCGTAGATATCTAGCATACCAAGCTTGTCAAGGAAAGAGTTGAATGGTCGACTTGGAACTCCTTTTGTCAGAATGTCTGCAATCTGATTTTCAGTTCTTACAAAAGGAGTGCTGATAACTCCTTCATCCAATTTCTCTTTAATGAAATGTCTGTCCACTTCTACATGCTTGGTTCTGTCATGTTGGACTGGATTGTGAGCAATGCTGATGGCAGCCTTGTTGTCGCAGTGCAGCTTCATTGGACCTTTAGGCTTGAAGCCAATTTCTGCCAATAATATTCTTAACCATAATAACTCACATATACCATGAGCCATAGCCCTAAACTCTGCTTCTGCACTAGATCTAGCTACGACTGATTGTTTCTTGCTGCGCCAAGTTACTAGGTTTCCTCCCACAAATGAACAATATCCGGAGGTAGACCTACGATCAATCACTGAGCCTGCCCAATCTGCATCTGTGTATGCTTCAACCTCTGTGTGGTTATTCTGAGAAAATAGCAGCCCTTTTGCTGGTGCAGACTTTAGGTAGCGAAGTATTCGATACACTGCGTCCATATGTGTCTCTCGTGGAGCATGCATAAACTGACTGACAACACTCACTGAGTATGCAATATCAGGACGAGTGTGAGAAAGATAAATCAGTCTTCCCACTAACCTTTGATATCTTTCTTTGTTCACCGGAACGCCATTAGTGTCTTCTCCCAGCTTCTGATTTGGTTCAATTGGTGTGTCAATAGGCCTGCATCCCAACATCCCTGTTTCAGCTAGAAGGTCTAGGACATATTTCCTTTGAGAGATGTAGATACCCTTTTTTGACCTTGCCACTTCAATTCCTAAGAAGTAGCACAATTCTCCTAGGTCCTTTATCTCAAATTCTTTGGCTAAGTAAGATTTTACCTTCCCCATTTCTTCCACATCATCACCTGTCATTATTATGTCATCCACATACACGATAAGCATGTGAGTTTTCCAGTTTTTGAACGTTTGAGGAATAAGGTATGATCTGCCTGACTTTGACGAAATCCATATCTCCGCATACTTTGGGTAAACCTTCCAAACCATGCCATAGGAGACTGCTTCAAACCATACAAGGATTTCTTCAACTTGCATACTTTTCCTTTATTAGCGGTTGTTTGAAATCCAGGAGGAATGTCCATGTATACTTCCTCTTCCAAATCACCATTGAGAAAAGCATTCTTCACATCGAACTGTAGAAGTGGCCAATCCTTGTTTGCTGCCAAAGATAACAAGACACGAATGGTGTTCATCTTAGCAACAGGAGCAAAGGTTTCTTGATAGTCTATTCCATAAGTCTGAGTATAGCCCTTGGCTACTAATCTTGCTTTATACCTTTCAATAGTTCCATCAGACTTATACTTCACAGTGAATACCCACTTGCAGCCGACTGTCTTCTTTCCTCTTGGTAGTTCAACCTCAACCCATGTGAAGTTTTCTTTTAGGGCTTTCTTTTCTTCTACCAGAGCTTGCTTCCAATTTGGATCAGCAAGAGCGTCTTCAACCCTTGTAGGAATTGTAACAGAAGACACTTTACTTGCAAACGCAGCATAAGAGGGTGACAGACGATGAGTAGACACAAAGTTAGCAATTGGATGATCAGTAGAATACCCATATCGAGTTGGAGGTTTACGTATACGACTAGGATATCTATTTTCCTCAACATTTGTGGGCTCATCAGCTGCGTCGACATCTCTGACATTTGTGGGCTCATCAGCTGCGTCGATATCTTTGAAATTTGTTGACTCATCAGCTGAAACATCGTCTTCATTAACTCTTAAATTAGTCTCAGCAGGAACTTTAGGAGGTTCTGATTCCGCTACCTGAGGAGCCTTGTCTCTTCGTCTGTAGACCTGAATTGGTGGCGTAGTAACCTGGGGTTGAGGAGGTTGAGGAATAACACTTTCCTTAGGTACTGAACCAGGAAGTTCGAACCAAGGCTGATCTTCACAATATGTTCTATGCTCCCCCTGAAGAGAAGCCACTGAATACTCTGAGAAGTAGGCTTGATCTTCACAAAAGGTTACATCCATGGATACATAGATCTTTCCCGTGGGAGGGTAGCAACACTTGTAGCCTTTCTGTGTAGCTGAATAACCCAAGAAAACACATTTGAGAGCTCTTGGATCCAATTTACTCCTATCTTGTTTATGGACATGCACATAGGAAACGCACCCAAAAACTTTTATAGGAGCAGAATCATGTGGTTGCCGTGAAGTGCTTGAAGAAAGAACATCACATGGTGTTTGAAAATTCAGAACCCGAGAAGGCATTTTGTTAATTAGCCTTGTAGCGGTAATGACAGCATCACCCCAAAATCTTTTTGGCACATTCATTTGGAACAACAAGCACCTAGTGACTTCTAATAGGTGACGATTTTTCCGCTCAGCAACTCCATTTTGCTGTGGGGTATCAGTACACGAAGTTTGGTGGATAATTCCATGTTCCAAGAAGTAAGAGGAGAGACCTTGATTTAGATATTCGCCACCTCTATCGGATCTTAACACCTGAATTTTTCTGTCAAACTGGGTTAGAACAAACTTATGAAAGCTTTTGAAGACGGCATGAACATCGCTCTTGTCTTTCAATAAGTGAACCCAAGAGACCCGAGAATAATCATCAATAAAGGTAACAAACCAACGAAAGCCACCATTAGTAGTGACACGTGAAGGACCCCAAACATCACTATGTACAATAGCAAAAGGAGATAAACTTCTATTCATGCTCAAAGGGTAAGGAACACGATGATGCTTAGCTAGTTCACAAGTTTCACAATGAAATTTAGATATATCAAGTTCTGAAAACAACTTAGGGAACAACTTTTGTAAATACCCGAAGGAAGGATGCCCTAATCTTTTATGCCACAGCCAAACTTGTTCTTCAGAACTAGACACACTTGTTGATTTATAGGCTCTTAAACTGTCATCTTGTTTCACCTCATGCAATTCCAAGTAGTATAAACCCCCTCTCTCTTTGCCTAAGCCAAGTGTTGCTCCAGTGAGAATATCCTGAAAAACACAATGTGTCTCATAAAAGGTAACCTTGCACTTCAAAGCTTTGGTTATCTGACTAATTGAGAGAAGGCTGCAAGAAAGATTCGGAACATGTAACACTGTAGAAAGAGACATGGAACTAGTTATCGGAACACGTCCTTCACCAGAGACAATAATTGGAGATCCATCAGCCGTCAGAATACATGGTTTACTAGGATTAGGATTATAGGTGGAGAAGCGGTTGGACTCGGTAGACATGTGATCAGTTGCTCCACTGTCAACAACCCAAGAACCCTTAGATTTATCACGCCTGGAGTTAACAGCACTACCAATGTTACCTGATTGAGTCACTGAAGTATACCCACCCCAACTTTCCTTGGATGACTGCATTCTAGCATAGTCCTTTATCAACTGTTCCAGCTGAACTTGAGATGGGTGAGAGGAAACACTAGGTAGTGATGATGATGAAGGCTGAAACTCCTCTTCACCAGTTGTGTGATACGATTTCGAACTACCACTGTAAACTCCTCTTCTTCCTCCAAACGGATTACTCACTCTTCTATTACCATTATTGTTACAACAATCACAAACGGATGAAGTAACACTGTTTGAAACAGAACTTCCTTGAGGTAACGGAGATATAAGAGCTACTATTTTCAGAAGTAGTTCCGATACAGCTTTGACACTCAAACTATTGCTATGAGAAAAGTCTAGTTGAGCTGAACTCCTAGAATGAGACAAACTACTATTCTCAGAAGTACTAGCCATAGATCTACTTTTAACTCAACAAAGAAAGACAAATTTCAGGGAAAACAACTTACAAACAGCCACAGGTTCTTCAGAACAGCAGTTTGCAGCCCTATTTGGAACAACTTCAGGATCTAACTTCAAGATCTTTAATCACAGATCGAAGCAACAGTAGATCAAGCTTAAGAAGGAACTAAGATGGTTTTCTCTTCTTTCTCTCTTGAGCTCTGATACCATGTGGAAATCAAGAGAGAGTGAATGGAAGAGTGTATTTTCACTCAGAGGTGAGATCCCTCTATTTTATAGATTGAGTATATGCACAGTTACAAGAATACCCTAAAAAATATCTAAACACTATTTGCAATCCACTGTACACTATACCTACACAACATAACAGTATGCACACAGATGATATCTGTGAAGAAGGCTTTCTTCACAGACTATACATGTGAAGAGTGTTTCTTCACATGTTCTATACTACACTAACGAGTATAACCGGACCATGAGACTAATATTTCAACACTTGCAACTACAATTCTTAAGCTTCCCAAACTTGCTAAAAGGCTATGGAACACCAAATACCAATACAATATGAGATCTAACCATGTCTAAAACTAGTAGTTGACTGTGCAGAGGTATTGAAGTAGGTGGCTCTCTTGTAGATATATATTGAAGTAGGTGGCTCTCTTGTAGATATAACAAGTGTCATTCGGAGTTGAACCAACGAGAGAGGCTGAAATTCACCTACACCCTAACTTCTAACAATTTACCACTCCTCTGTCACAGATCCAAAAACAAGTATCAAAATATACTACTATACTTGATGAAATAATACAGCCCTTTATGTTGATGAAAAAATAAATAAACTGAAGAATATAACATCTCAAACAAGTCAAAACAAACGCAATCTGCCCAGTATGTGTATTACCTGAAATAACGCCGTGATTGATCATACTTCTTGATGCAATAATAGTAGCAACCAACAGCATACCATGACAAGGCTCTAAGAATGAAAGCTGTTAGTAAATGACTTCATACCGGCGAATTCAAGAAGCTATAAATCTTACTATGCTATCCAATTGCTAAACATGCTCTAACAAAAATACCAATTAGCTGAAACTTGAAAACCAATAATCCACCTACTTAAGCATATGAAACATTTGCATGAAAAAATAGGAGAAAAAAAGAAGAAGATCACTTCACATTTTCAACGCATATCAGCAAACTGAAACCAGGTGTCTCACTCCACCAAAATGAAAGATGAAGCATGTAATTTGAATTGTAACGATGCCAGTACATCAAAGCCAAAATGCAAAATCGCGTACATTAGTGACCCCACAGCCATTAAAGAAAGAACATGCTTATACAGAGTAAATGAAATTAATTTCTTATGTAACTGTGGACATTGCACAGTATTTGGTTCTTCAACTTGACTACCAATTAATTATACATATCATATGAATCTTCCAGCAGGAAGCAAGTAAATGAATGAAAAACTATCACAACAAAGACACATACAGACATACTCGTTCAGCAGAAGCAAAATAGAAACCATGACTCACTTTTGAGGATAATCCTTCACTAAACTGGATGCCAAAAGATAGAGCTCATTTGAATGACCAAGCTCCATAGCCGATCCTATGTGTACCAAGGTGCATTTTGAATGGAAAGGGTCTCTTTCAAGTAATCTGAAACAAACATGATGTAGTTATACTGGTGATATACAAGAGAACACATAGAGCGTGACATAATCATCAACACTGTTCGGTTTATTTTATCAACTTACACAGATGTGAGCTCAAAGCATTTCTGATATTCTCCACATTGATGGTAATATTCAGCTTTACAGACTAAAAGATCCGTATTGTTTTTAAGTGTGCGGGTAAAAGATGGACCTGAAGGAATAATATCAAAATTTTCTTTTTCCAGTTCTCTGAATTTCGCCTCTACAACATTTTCCTTCTCATACTGGAAATGAAAAGGAGCCAATGTGTCAATTGGACAAAAAACCCAAAAAGATGTATACAGGTTACAAGCTTTCCGTTTCTTTCAAAAAAAAACAGTTATAACTTACAAAGTGTTTACCTTCTTTATCAAACATGAATAAAATGAAGAAAGCCAACCATCTTCTGAACCAAATTGCAATGATGATAGGAGATCTGTTTCTGTAATACAGTTCACGATATGTTCCATCAGAAATCTGTTTAAGCTAACTGGCATCGCAAGCAAACTGGATGAATAACATAGTTCAACTGGAAAGGAACGCTAGCACATATGAAGAAAACAATAGAACTGAACTTTACAACTATACCTTCCTTGCACGTTAGCATGTGGTTATCAATAAGACATTCCAAAGCCTGAAACATGAGAGTCAAGTATATAGAGGCATACTTCTGGTAAAAAGTGATGAGGCAATTATGAAGATTAAAACAGGAAATGAGAACAAAAAAGGTTATCCTCTAAAGCAAACATTCTAAGCATTATTATCTGCAGGTACATGATCAATTTTGGTCAGACAGGTTTCAAAAGACTCTGCATGAGATACTCACGCTTTGTTTCTGACTAAAATTTTATATTGTCACTGTTTCTGGAAAATGATACTAATGACAACAGCAAAAGTTCTCAAAGAATAAAACCCATATTTCAATGCCAAAAACAGTTCAGGTTTTGTTCTTATCAAATCAATCATCTCGTGCTTTTTCTCATTCAAGACTGACACATTAAAAAAAAGAATATAAAAATGATAATAGCAACAAATACCTCATAACATAAAGGATCAGCCTTGATAGCAGCTTTGTACCTAAAAGCGTAAAAAAAGAAAATTGTATTGAGTCCTTCACCAATACAAAGTCCTACCAATAAAACATATATACAATTTGGATTCAGCTTAGAAACATAATTGCTGAGTCAATGCCCCCAGAAGATAGGTACAAGATTAAATGTTCAGCAGAAACTTTGACCACAGAATAGAAAGACACATGCACGTCTCAGCAGTTTCAGTAGGCTAAACTGTAAGCTCCAGAAGCCAATGAAACTTGAAATTCAAGGAAATCAAAGAGGCCAAAGGCATAACGAAAACACATATGCTAATGTCTGCACATATAGATCCTGGTATCTAATGACATGAGATCCCTAAATCACCCTGGCATCATTTCATTGTTCATATCCATATCTTATGTCAGCGTTGGCATTAAGCATGCATTGTTGTCTCATTGCTAGTTTACCGCAAATCCATTCACCTATAGATCCCTTCTTCAGCATATTAAGCCCGAGACTACCTTTCAGAATTATAAATGATAATCAATCCCTAATATTATGATTATGTTCCTAAATCAACATGATATCTATTTTTGACATGCATTTCATCAGCATGTGAATAAGTTTCATCATAAGTTCGTTATATTACAGAGCTGGACAACCATTCTCATGCATATTTTGCTTATAGCAAACTTAAATTCACCACTAGATGATGACGAACGGATTACTTTTCCTCCATTTATTTGACATAGTCATGATTTTGAATTTCAATTAACATGTTTAGACGTGCCTTCAGTCCCACGTCAATATCCAATTATCAATCAGTATGAAGATTGAATGTTATTATAATGTTTCAGATAACATGACATGCATCTCAATACCAATGAGAATTTATTTGTTGTTCATTTAACGTTGAAACCCAAAAGCTATGTCTAACTATGAATTAATATATCTCGAGTTGCATGAACACAAACTATTGTATCTCACCATTGGCGAGCCTGGACACGGTTTTCCAAAGCTTCATATGCCTTGCCTCGTAAAAAGCATATTGCTGAGGAAATCTGTCACAAAGAGAAGGAAGAAGTAAAGAAAATGCAATTCCATACGTAAACCATTTAAGGACTAATATTGAAAAGTGATCTTTTCTTTTTCTATTTAACAGCAAAATTGGCAACGTGAATAAAACGATGAAGCAACTAATGATGCCACAAATATCCTCATAGGATTTACGATCATGGGATAGTCAACAGCCACGCAGCCACAAATAGCACAAACAAGGAACATCATGCAGACATAAGAAGTTAGTGACAACAAAACTCCCAGTAAAGCTTTATCCCACCAAAGTTAGCAGCACAAACTAAAATCAAGGATTGGCTTTTGGAATTTTACAATCGGATCATTGACATTCAATAATTTTTCTGGATTTTCCCAAGTTCAAACTCAGAAATCAAATTACAAACTTCGTTCTACCTGTCCATTACACTTTAGACTGCCGCCCCTTACATGCATACAGAAGGGACCACATGACCTGCACCTCTAATCCTTTATGACCCTAAGCAACATGCAAGTTAAGGACATATGGAGAGGATTCAAGGGCGAATCTCAACATCACCAAAAATGGCTAGTTGAGAGCACATGCATCAAAGGGATAAGTAGAAGCCGATCAACGCATAGCATGGATGGCTTGCTTAAGTGGTGTGCCTTGGAACTAAGATCCCAGGTTTCTCATCAAAACCAAGCAGAAAAATGTTCTGCTTGTCTCCTTATTCAATATTTGCTCGTAAGTCCTTTAATAAAACTGTTATATCACCTCTTTCAGCTAATACGGACCAGACAGTTTAACGTGCCATCTAAGGAGGCAAAATAGCATATGAAACCTAGTTGAAGGCACCATGAGACAAAGCTGGTGTGAGAGCACTTATGACACGTTTATAATGGCAAGTCCCAAATTAGATGCTTACCTAGACATGGAAAGAGTAGACAAACTAAGATGAATGTTTTCCTTCAAATGATCGGTTTATAATGGCAAGTCCCAAATTAGATGCTTACCTAGACATGGAAAGAGTAGCCTTCCGTTAAACATGTCAATAATCCCATCTTACTGGTAAAAGGATACTTAGAAAGATGACACGTTTAAATGAATCGTAATGGCAATGGGCCTGAAGAGGACACCAGAAGTTAGTTCAGCTTATGATTATGAGGAATGCACCACGAAACTTTTGAATCTAGTACGGCTAAGATTGATATACACTTTAAAAGAAAGAGATATACACTTTAAAAGAAGAAGAAAATCAGAAACAAAGCACTATCAAGACAAAGCTTACATTTATTTCACGATCTTCACCTTCCTTGTCCAAGTACATGACATTAAAATCCTTCACATCAAGAACATTTCCATGTTCATCAACTTTAGCATCTCCAAGCATTAATAGACATTGATCCCACTCCTTTAATTCCTCCTGATGAAAACACAACGAACAGATAGTTATCCACAACAGAGATGTGCCTGCAGATTGAAACATTATACACAAAGAGTGGTTTCTCCAAGACAAATGAGCTCATCCCTTCACTTAATTTGTCAACTCGTTCTTGAACTCATTCCCATTTTAATATTTTCCCTTAGTCTGATGACTGTGGTCTTATAGTACGTGTATAGCATAGCTCGTATTACACTTTTATTGTTATTATCTACCATGATTTAGTTTAAACCCTTTAATTAGACAATAATAAAACAAAAAACTTACGAAAAAAGTACCAATATGAGACACTGGTAAGTCTAAAATGGATAAGAGAGAAAATACCAGGCACTTGGCAGCGAGATAACGAAAACGAAGATCACGAAGAACGATCTGAGAAGCATTGAGAAGGTGGAAAGCACGTCGATAATGTCGGCCAAGGAAGAGAGCTTGAGCTTGCATGTATATATCAGCAGGATCCGAAGTGAAAGCAGCAACTTTATCAGCAAAGAAAATGGCTGATGAGTAAAGATGTTTGCTAACACAATCTCTTACTACACCTCTGAGCTTCTCCACCACATCTTCTCGCATTTTTTCAGTGGTTGAGTTCACCCTACATTTATCCAAGGAAATCTTTCTTATTTCAAACATAAAATTACCTCTGTTCTAAGCATCAGTATCCAAACATTGCCGAGTTTTCTCAATCAGTTAATAAAGTAAAGGAACTAATTCAAAGTGACCATAAATTACTAAAAACATATCTTTTGCTCGCAATCCACATAACACAAATTAAACAGCCATGTACAAATTTTAAGAATACGAGTACGTCATCGACTAAGTCCAGAACCCAAGGTTAAACCAACCAATATCCACTAATAACATAGACAAAATTAAACAGGGTTTTATTTGTTTAACTAATCAATTGAACAAAAAGTGTTGAAGATAATTTCACCCAACCAGACAAAATGTTTAAATATGAAATCAAACAGACCATCAATAGAAGCCCTAAACCTAAACAATGAACACTAAACTCATCATAACCAATTAGTATATCAGAAAGCCTTCAAAATGCAAACAATTGAAACCAAGAAAAGTAGAAAATACAACAGAAATAGCCAAATATGAACCAAGAAGAATGTAAATGCGAGAATACCTTACTTTGGATGAGTTCGAAAAATGAATTGGTTAAGAAACCCTAGGTTCGCTTCGGAGGAGAAGTACTTTCCGTTTTTAGGGGTTCCTTTTGAAGATCTAGAGTTTAAGATTAAGGTTCTCAAATTGTAACCAGTAATGATCGAAAACGACTGATTTCACTAAGAAATTGAATACTTTCTGGGGCTGTGGAATTGAAACTGGAGATGAACTGAGGAAGTGAGATGTTGAATGAAAGGGCGGGACATTTGGTAAGGGTTTGAGTTTCATCACATATATCAACGGGCTAAACCGGATTAACCTGTGTCCGACCCGACGAACTAAATATTACTCGGGGGTATTAAGGTCATTTAAAGTTAAAACCCTAGAAATGTACAGCTATTTAATTACCTAGGGTTGAGCAGTTTTTTTTTTTTTTGTTCATTTGTAAAAATTGCTTGCTTCTCTGATATTCGGCACAGATATTATAGTGATGGATTCGGAGAACAAGCTTACGAATCCTATGAGGAATATTAAAGTTCAAAAACTTGTTCTAAACATATCTGTTGGTGAAAGTGGTGATCGTCTCACCAAAGCTGCTAAGGTGGTGGAGCAGTTGACTGGACAAGCCCCTATCTTCTCCAAGGGTGAGTGATTAATTATTTAATGTAAATAAAATAGTTCAATTTTACTTTTTTTTTTTCCTTTTGATTGAATTTTTTCTGGTGTTATCGATGATCAGCTAAGAATACTGTAAGGTCGTTTGGGATTAGGCGTAATGAAAAGACAACTTGTCGTGTAACTGTAAGAGGTGACAAGGCAACAGAACTTCTTGAGAGGGGATTGAAAGTTAAGGAATATGAGCTTTTGAGAAGGAATTTCAGTGATACTGGTTGTTTTGGATTCGGTGTTCAAGAACATATCGATCTTGGATTGAAGTAAGCACCCTTTTCTTAATTTTTGTATGTATTTAGTGTTACAAATTATATTTGGTGTTTTTTGATTAACGCGATATACGAAATTATTCCCTTCCAAATACAATGCTAGGTTTTAGCTTGAATTTGATTTGTATGTTTTGGGTTTTTCTTGTGGTTTTAAATCAGATTTTTGCAAGGGATCTTATTCGACCATGGTTATGTACACCCTAATTATGATGGATTGTAAAAGCTACCATGACATATATTAGCAGTGCCTTTCTTCTGCGACTTCTTCATGGATTTTAAATATGTTTCACCTCATTGGCTTCTCCATATAGAATTTCACCTTATATAGGAGTCCAACATAGTTGCTACACCCTTAAATTTATCGCCTGTATTTTCTAAATTTCAGTTGTCTACTTAATCTATCGTGTGGACTGTGGAGAGACCAGATGATGAATTACATTATGATATCTCACTATGGTCGTCTAAGACTTTGTGTCGATGTTGATTCAATCTTTCTGATGGTCTGTATTCCATTCGGGTTTCATCTCATAGTGTCTGCAATTTTTTAGATTTACTGATGCAGTTCTAGGAACTAAAACAGAAAACTAGGGCAAATAGAACAAAGATAAACTAGTAGAACATAGGATTGATAACAATAGAACGTAATAATTGAGTCTAGGTTAAAAAACCATTACTCTTCTATAATCCTCGGATTAAAGTTTAACAAAATATCATAATCAAAATCTACCTCTAAAGAAAACCTAATAGCTTATTTATACTAGATAACCCTTACGAAAAGAAACCTAAGACGTCCCTATTTTGTAGGACATTCCTAGATTAAAACATGGGCTTTTCAATAAACTGGCCAACTTTTTGAATTATATTTAAGAAACTGGCCGTTTTTTCGAATCATTATACAAAGTGGTCGAGTTTGACATATCCATCCCGTTTTATTCAAAAAAAACTGTCAGTTATCGTCGCTAGAAAAAGACTAAAACGCCCCTAAAAATTTAATTGTTTCCATCTGTTAGCTTCTCAATCAACATACTTGTTCCTCTGATAATAACTCGTTCTCACTGATTTCCGGCAAAGACTCTCATCCAAATTCTCTTCTAACTCATATCCAGCCACAGCTCGTTCATTTTCAGACTCCTATCAAAAGTTTCGTGTCCCATTTGATGCCAAAAACTTCTTGATGGTTTAGGCATTTTATCAAACACTTGGTGTACGTTGGGATGGTGATACAAACATGAGTATGTTGCTGACATCTAATACCATCTGTGTCTTCTTACTGCAACAATTTCCAAATTCCACAACAATCACATTTGTAACTCATTCCAACTCGTAAAAAAAAAGAAGATAAATCTCATCCATTCGACCAACTCATTTGTTGATTTCACAGCAACAATCAGATCAAGACTCTTACAACTAAAATCTATATCACACCCATCCTTCCAATTCACTTAATTTATTCATTTAATACTTGAAACCAACAACAACAGAACTTCTTTGCTCCCCTGTATTTTTGGTTCCAACAAAACCCAAAAAAAAAACAACTATACTATTTCCCATTACAAGATTGCACTCACGGCTAGCAGGCGGCAAAGTTGCCTCTTAATGCCATTGCAGCCATTAAAAAATAAATTCACTTAAAACTCTTCTTTCTCAGCATCATAAATCCATCACCGCAACTTCAATTTTTCTTCCCAATATTGCACATCATTCTTAGTCAATTTGTATCACCATCGTAACTTCAAATGAATTTCAGAAATTAAAAACCCAAATTTGTCAAGAACCCTAATTAAGGAAAGCCCTAAAATAAACATTCAAAAACCTAATTTTAATGAATTTAACTCAAACAAACATGTATAACTTGAATTAACACAAACCCATCATCCCAAATTGATGGAATTTCAAAAAACTAGTTACGAATTTGATTTACAAACAAGAAACAAATTTTGAATCAACCCTAACATCACCTAATAAAGCTTAGAAATGAGAATCTTTGAAGAAGAGGAAGATGTTTTAAAGAAAGGTTTTTGAAGTAGAATCGTTAACGGAAGCAGTTGATAACATTTTTTTCATGGAGGGTTTGGTTTTTGTCGCGGCTATGAAGTTTGGGGTCTGGTTTTTGGTTGCTATGAAGAAAATGGGAAAGAGAAAGAAAGAGAGGAGATGCACGAAATGGGAGGGCGGAGAAAAGAGGGAGAGAAGAAGAAGAATCTAGTAAGATACACTTGTAATTTTAATATGCATGATTGACTAAACCAACGTGTTTGACCTCGGTGGTGGGTCCAGGTTAAATAATTAACGGAAATGTCACTTTATATAAGATCTTAAAAAACTGGCCGGTTTATTAATTAAGGGTATAAAAGCAGGCCATTTTATTAATTTGACCATTCCTCAAGAAGCATAAAATGCTCCTGCATCATTTACCGTTTGTTCTCCTCTTTTTACTGACCCAACAATATTTTGATGGAGTGAGTCTGCCGATGAACTTAAGTAAACTTAAGTATACCGTATAAATATCATGATTGGACAGTGTTTCCTACTCATTCTGGGTGCTCATTGTCTAGGATAAAATTGTTTGCCAGTGTCTTTTATGAATCTTGTCAATTCCAGGGTAGTCATAAGGTCTTTGTTTCCTCTACTTTTCATTTCTGGTTAATGTTATTGTGTTTAGCAGTTAATTGGTTCTCTGCAGCAGTGCAAGATAGTTGTTGCAGGCCCTTAGTATGATCTTTTTGAGTTCATCCATTGTTTCGTGTATTTATCCTGCGAGGGACCTTAACTTAACCCCATGAAGTTTACCTGGATTATATTTGGCTCCCGATAGATTGACAGTTCCGTTTTGCTGATAACATCCTAAGCTGCACATCTTCCTCATTCTTGATTGATATAATACGTTCAGTGACTTCACAAGTCTTACTGTCGTCATATTCAGTAATTGATTTCAATAGAATTTCTGTGCTAACAATGACTCCTCATTTCAGAATGTGTGATTCATTTTCCGTGTTCACTTCAGTGCATCTTTTGTCTCCATTCTAACTGGTTTTTCCTTTTAATGTGTTTTCCGTTCCTTGATACATCCTTCCACGGGTTTCTTCGGTTTGGATTTCTACGCGATTCTAGAGTGCCCAGGCCCCCAAGGGTACCGCGTTGGTTGTTTGTTGATGCAAGGCTAGTGTTGGAATTCAACACAGTTATAAAAGAAGAATACAATGAAGTGGTTCCAGGTTACATATGGCGGTATGATTGTTAACAACTCTCAGTCAAACACTGCATAGTAAAAGTATCAGATATTCAACCTAGGATTCAACTTTGTTCCGACTTATGTTTTATATTTTGGTAAACAAGGGTTATTAGTTAGTTAACCTTGGCAATTGTTGGTTCCAAGTGCAAAACAACCCAGTACAGGCGCGATTATAACTGAGAGAGCTTATTTGTGTAGAATCATTACGAGCAAGGAGCAGAAATGTAAAATTTCTTAGCGGCTAGTTAACAGAACAAGTTGTCTTGGGGAAGAGAAAAAAATCATCCACATCTTTATGAGTGACCATATGATTACTATTTTTATTTTAACGGGTACCTATCTCAGCTGGTCATCCCCGTTCCCCAAATTTCCATGCGCTCCAGGAGGTCCAGGTTCGAGCCACCAATGGCGTAATATTGCAGGAATTAACATGGAATGTAGAGTTAGTTTGCCCCCTTATGACACAATCTCTATAGTATTCTTTTATCCAATAAATAATTTCAAAAAATTAAATAAAAATTAAAATGAAAAAAATACATTTAGGTCCTGATTTGTGGATGTCTAAACTTGGATAAATCTCCACAAAATTCTAATCATCCATATATTTATAGAGCCTGGCGTCTTTAGGGGCGACCCCAAAAAAATTAGGGGCAACACAAAACGATAATAAATGTCATAATCGGGAGGTTAATCCATAATCGGTAGATAACTTCCGGGGCGTTTTTTTAATGGCCAAACTACCCTTTACAATCGGTACATAACTATACAATCGGTAGTTAATCAACAATCAGGAGTAAATTTAGTTTGTATAACTTTCGAATATAAAGTATCCCCAAAATAAAATCTTTTATCTTTTGAATTTTGACTATCCTATAATCGGTAGTAAATAAAGTTATCTTGACTCCCGATTAAAGTAGACCTTTGGAAAAAATGCTACCATAATCGGTAGGGAATTTAGGTTATTTAACTTCCGGATATAGAGTAGCCCCAAAATGAGATTTTGCAAAAATCCTTTTTTTTTGGAATTTTGGTTGAGCCTATAATCGGTAAGAAATGAAGAGTTATCATGACTTCCGATTATACAGTGGCCCTCTTTGCAAATATCCTACCATAATCGGTAGTCAAGATAGTTCATATAACTACCGAATATAGAGTAGCCCCAAAATCAGATTTTGCAAAAATCCTCTTTTTTTGAATTTTGGTTGAGCCTATAATCGGTAAGAAAGGAAGAGTTATCATGACTTCCGATTATACAGTGGCTCTATTTGCAAATATCCTACCATAATCGGTAGTCAAGATAGTTCATATAACTACCGAATATAGAGTAGCCCCAAAATCAGATTTTGCAAAAATCCTCTTTTTTTGAATTTTGGTTGAGCCTATAATCGGTAAGAAAGGAAGAGTTATCATGACTTCCGATTATACAGTGGCTCTCTTTGCAAATATCCTACCATAATCGGTAGTCGAGATAGTTCATATAACTACCGAATATAAAGTAGCCCCAAAATCAGATTTTGCAAAAATCCTCTTTTTTTGAATTTTGGTTGAGCCTATAATCGGTAAGAAAGGAAGAGTTATCATGACTTCCGATTATACAGTAGACCTATTTGCCGAAATCTTACCATATTCGGTAGTCAAGATAGTTCATATAACTACCGAATATAGAGTTGCCCCAAAATGAGATTTTGCAAAAATCCTCTATTTTTCTAATTTGGTTGAGCCTATAATCGGTAGTAAAAATAGTTCATATAACTACCGAATATAGAGTTTCCCCAAAAATGAGATTTTGCAATCGGTAGCTAAAAAAAACATAAACTACCGATTATGAAGGGGCATATAAGTATTTTCAACCTATTTTGTCTTTTGTGTCGCCCCTAATTCTTTTGGGGTCGCCCCTAAAGACGCCAGGTTATAGAGATTCTCCATGAGTTGCGGATGTTTTAACATCCATATCATAGGAGTCGCCCTTACACAATTGGGTAACAAAATATGGTTTTACCTATTCACCACCCATTCTTTTCCTATTTGCCACACACATTAATTACCACTCCTAATTATCCTATTTACCACCCAAATATATTGTAAAATATCCTAAATAATACCTATGTATATATTGACTTTCTTTTTTACGCCCTACGTTTTTCTGTCCACCCAACGTGTAAAAACCCTAAACCTAAAATATTTAAATTATCCAAGCCACCACCGTCTCCGTCTCCTCCTCCAATCCTTTTTTATTTCATATTTTTCATTCTGATCTCTTAAACACATACAATGAACACATTTTCATTCTGATCTCTTAATCGTTCATACAGTGAACACAAAAATTCCAAACATGCTTCAAAAAAAAGAAAAAAAAAATCCAAACGATACAACCAACTGTCAATTTATAGATGACTATGACAGGTACGCTTGTTCTCAGTCATTCACTAATCAGGCAGGCAAAAATTTGGAGTCGTCCAACCCTGAACTGCTATGACTGTAAGTGACAGTTCTGATGATAGTGGCCCTATCCATGATGACAGTTGTATTCAATCAATTTCATATTTCCATAATTCATTATCACACTGGGTTTATCCATTAACACATTAATATTTTTCCCTAGCTTTGCAATAGTGGATCTTCCATGATAATGATATCCGATTTTTTTCTATTTCTCAACGAATTGAATAATAAAAGATAAATGAATAATAAGTTTTTGGTGTAGTATAATTTCACAAAATTCTAACCTAGGGTTAGTAGAATTTTTTTAAGAAGAAGATAAATTAGGGTGGTAATAATTAGTCAAATTTAATTTGACTTCTGTAGGTGGTAAATAGGAAAAAAAGTAATTGAAAAGTAAAATTACTTTTGAAATTTTGAGGGGTGGAAATTAGGAAAAGTGTGGGTGGCAAATAGGTGAAACCCAAAATATTACAATCCAATGTTACAATCCGAGTGAATAGTGTAAGTTTTACCCATTAAGGGTATAGTTGTAATTGTGTGTATAATATGTATAGAAATGAGCCTCTCCTTTGAGTATTTTTTTTACACTCCTTCACTCACTTTCTCGTTGTTTCCATATGGTATCAGAGCTAAAGAGCGAGAAGAAAAACCCAACTAGATCTATTGTCCCTTAAATTTGAGATTCAGATTTGTAAGTTAGATATCCTTAAAAATTGTTCTCGAAGATCTGTGAGTTGATCTCTAGACTTTTGTCATAATGATAATATGAATGTCAAGATGACATCCTATAAGTTAAATGACACAAACTCTCTTGTTTGGTCTCATTACGGGAAACTTTATATCACTGGTAAAGGAAAGCTCGTGTACTTAACCGGAAGCAAGGTATGTCCAAAAACCACGTGCCCTACATATGATACTTGGGTGGAAGATGAGATGGATACTGGATTCAGTGGCTCTTGATATCAAGAGTAGTTTTATGCGTCTAGCCACTGCAAACGAAGTGATGGATGTTATTGTTCAGATTTTTGTTGTGAGTGGTGATGCTACACAGATATATGGTTTGAATCGTCGAATTGTAGAGATACGTCAGAATGATAGACCTCTATCATTTTACTATATAATGCTCTTCAAGCTCTATGGCAAGAACTTGATTTTCTCCATCTATGCGACGTGAAGTGTGTAACTGATGCCACCAAGTTACATAAGAGAATTTGAAAAAGGTCGAAGAATTGAGTTCCTTGTTGGTCTAGACTCAGATTTTGACCCCATAAAGATTCAAATATTAGGAAAAGATCCATTACCGACACTTCGAGGAGTTTATGGAATTGTTAGATCTGAAGAACTCGCCGAGTTGCCATGACATCTCCAGTATTTCAAGGGAGTTCAACTTTGAATGTTGGTTCTCCATCTACTCATGTTTCACCGGTTATACTAGAAAGCAACTGAAAACCTGACGAGAAAGACTTTTTTTTTTGTAACTACTGTACTGTGACAAGCAAAGGCATACCTTTACTAGGGAGAATTGCTTCAAACTTAAGGGACATCCACGATGGTAAGAGAAGATATGGTTATTCTATTGGAAGTTTTAGAGGAAGAAGGGGAGGTGTTAATGGTAGTCCAAGAGCATACTGCACAACTAATGAGAGGGAGTTTCAACCTACATCATCTAATGTCTCACCCATCTCAAGTTTAGTTGGAGCAAAAGTTAAAACATTATGCTCGAATATTGTCATCCGACAAAAACTCTCTTGGGTCCACTTCTATGTCTCAATCAGGTAACAAAGGTAATTTTGGTAATGCAGTGAGATCTACAGATTCTTGGATTGCCGATAGTAGAGAAATTGATCACATGTTTACCATGTCTAACCTGTTATCTACTCATAATCTCAATCTCAATAAACCTTGTATTTCAACGGCTGCTGGATCTTCAAATATTAGCCCTGGTGAAGGGAGTGCTACAACATTGCTCGGTTGAATCCACCAAGCGTTGGTATGTCAAGTTTAGGTATTCTAGTTCCAAAAGTCAAGCTGCTTAATTTGATTACTAGAACCAACTGTTAAGTGCATATTTTGCATATATTTAGTGTCGAATCCATGCTAGTAATTGCTTAGTTTCTTGCAAATTATTGTATATTACGTTTGTTTTGTCATATTTATGTTTTGCTAGGTGAATCATCCAAAAGAAGCGAATTGGCACTTAATTGTGCAACAAAAGAAGTTAGCCGCAAGCGGAGAAGGGCCAAAGATCAAGTGGAACTCATCCAAATCGAGGTGTTCTTGATATCATCTCGAATAGGACGAAAAGACGAAGTCAACGGCGAAAGAATGGTGTCGTTCCGACATCGTATGAAGTATCTACGGGCGATTGAAGCGAGTCAAAGTTGCAAAAATTGTGAACGCACAGAACTGTTAACGGCACCAGGTTATTTTACTCGGGGCTACCTATATCTTCTACCCTACTTCACATGCACAAAACAGCTATTCTGATGACCATGGAAACGATCATTGGATTTTGATCAACCACAGGAGAGGACGAATGTGTTGTTGCAATGGCAGTGCCGAAAGCTGAACTGCTATGAGACAGGAAAGATAGAGGCATGTTGTGCGGTCGCTGGTAAAGAGAACTGACTGAGCTCGAGAAGATTATGAAGAGTAAACTCGGGTCTGTGATTGATGTTATGATGGTTCGACTCATGAATTGGAGATAGATGCTGTGAAACAGAGTCAGAGAGTTAAGAAGGCAGAGAGTTCGTGCTAGTTTGAGCTATAGCTGGAGTCTGCCATTGCTTCGGTTGATGTTCGAAGTTGGACAGGGGAGAAAATACAGAGAAGATGGAACTGTTGCTGTTATTGAGAATAGCTCGAGAGAGAGAAAACATGGAATGGCAGTGATGGTGACTGAAAGACGATGGATAAGCTCGAGTTAATGGCAGGGATAAAGAGAACTCGATCTTGGTATGTTGTTGCCATGACTGATGTTGACGCTGGTTTTGGAGGTGACTTCCATGATGACAACGAATAATGGGAAACTGATGGCAGCAATGAGGAGAGAATGATGATGAGTTCGTGTGGTTAATACCATTGACAGCAGTGGCAATCGTAGAGCTGGAAGTACGTTGCTGCCATTGGCGTTTGGCGGAGATGAGCATGGCAGTAGTGACGTTGCTATTGGAGACGTAGTTCGGTTACGGGAGCGAGAGTTTGAAGACCAAACAAGGATGAAAGATAGGAAGTAATCTGCTGCTTCCATTGCAGCGTATGGCTGAGGATCTTTAAAGGCAGAGCTGATAGTATGGCTGTCTCATGAGATATCAGAGCTCGAGATAACACAGCTGGGAGTCTGAGTCTAGCTTTTGATCGATATAGATAATGGCAGTGGTGCTAATAATGTATTGGGTGTTGTCGTGAAGAGAGTTTGCTAACGATGATGTTTCGATTGATGGTCGAGGTGTACATTCCAGTGATTAACGGAAGAAAGGCAGAGAAGAATATGATCCAGAGATAATGGAGCTAAGTAAAAGAGAAAGAAGTGAGGGAATATTCTACGGATGAGTTTCCTCATCGTACAGAAACTCAGGTAAATCTTAGGAGGAGTTACGGAGTGGTTTCCCACCTTAGGCAATAACAGGGCAGCTTACGGTGGAGTTTTACCACCGTAGTGAAAGTCAGGTGAAGGTACGGTGGAGTTTCTCACCGTATGCAAACACATGGAAGGTTACGGAAGGGAAATCAGTCCGTAAGCAAACTCAGGGGAAAGAGAAGAAGTTTTGCCGTGAAAATACAATAGGAATCTATTGTCGGTCTCCTGCAACTGACAGGCCAAAGACTGGTATTGATAAGGAAATGGACTGGGCTTCTGTTCGTCTAGACGGTCCATTGGCTAAAGACCACACACGGCCAGACTTGGGACGTGACTTGTTTTGGAAGAACCCTAATTTGGGGCATACAAAAAAATTTGGGGGCATATGGAATAAGACAAAAAAAGGGTGCTAATAGTATTTTTAGGGTGGCCCTTATCCCCCTCTTTTCAAAAATGCGAAAATACCCTTCTGAGATTAGTGTTAAATTAGTGTTAATTTGATTAATTAGTTGTTAATGATTGTAGTTAGTTTAGTGTTAATTTAGGATAATAATTATCTTTTTAAAGATAATTAGTGACTTATTTTAGACAAAGAAGAAGGAGGAAAGAAGAAGGGAAGGAGGAATTTTTTTTTTTTCCTTTGTGATCTTTGTGATTTTTGAGAGATGTGTGATACAAATTCGACTGAGGAAGGTGAATCTTCATCACGTAAAGCTAACATATCAATTACGATGGAGATCCGGAGATGGCTTATTTGTTCGATTATGAAAATGATTTTACCCAAACTCAATCTCAAACTAAACTTTTTTCTCAAGCTTAAGATGATGACTTTTTGGATCCAAATCCCGAAGATGAGTACATGGATGAGGAACCCAATGCTAATAATACATAGGTATGGTTGTAGACGTTGTTTAATGTCCATTTTGTAGCTTGAATTCACCAAAAGTTTTGATTTTTGTATGTAATTCGGCGCAACGAGAGTTAGGTTATTGAGATAATTTGTATGCCGAACCTTGATAAATAAAACAGATTCGGTTTGTACGATTGAATTATTTATAAGCCGAATTGTCATAGAATTATTTTCACACCAAATAAATTCCATGGTTCGGCTTAACGTGGATGTGCTAATGAGCCGAACTTTAAAGATCGGCTTTCAAATAGTATTGCGAATGAGCCGAACCTAACCCCAATCGATAGTGAAGTCTACTAATGGAGAACATCAACGTCCAAATTAAACTCACTCAAATCAATGATATATTATCTTCATCTTCAAGAGAATGAAAAGACGAAAACAACGCAAAAAGAATGAGGCCATTCTGACATCGGACGAAGAAGTTATGGCCAAAATAAAATCTAAAAACTTGAGAGTACAGAGATAAGTTCGGCTGATAACTCATCATCACGAGTTAGCCGAACCTGGAGCCTACAAAGCAAGATTTTCGAAGTGTTTACAGAGATAAGTTCGGCTTAAAAGTAATCTAATCGAGTCAGCCGAACCTGACAACCACCTGGGGTAAATTTCATTTGTCAGGTTCGGCCGGGAAAGGTTGGCAAGGTATTAGCCGAACCTGACACTGTGATGGGGCAAAAATTGACTTATATCTCAAGGAGAAACGATTTCGGAAGGATTCTAAAGCCTAACTTTGAGAGCTCAATATAAGAAAATCTTTAAGAAGAGATCTTTCAATCTTTATCATCTATTTACACCACATTTTATCATTCATAATATCTTCCATATCATAAAAAATACATCCAAAGGTCTAAAGCGACATGCATCAATTTTGAGAAGAAATCAAGTTAGAGGTTCGCGATCACCACCATATTCATCATCCCGTCCTCCCCCTCCACCACCATCTTCATCATCACCTCATACTACACCCTTATTTTCGTCATTATCAACCTCTTGTTCTACATGCAAACATCCACCCGTGTCATTTTGCCTTTTCCCTGCATGCAAGTTTTTGGTGCCACCACCTCGAGGTTTGGGAGTTCTTGAATTAGAAGGAGTCACTTCCATTGTTCTCCTTTTAAGCTTCTCTTTGAATTTTCCCGGATGGGTGCTAAAACAAATGATACACCTTAATTAATTTTCCAAACTATATAAATATGACTCTACTAAACAATGTGATAAGTCACCTATAAATGGACAAGTTTATAGGAAACTATTGGCCATACACAGAGTAAAGTTCGACACATTCGATACTTATCAAAATGAGCCGAACAATGTGCCCAACAGTTCGGCGCATTATCATACAAAAATATTATAAGCCGAACACAAAGGTTCGGCGCAATCGATTTTCAAAACATAAGCCGAACTGTTCTTCGTCTATAAAAAAAAAAAGAAGTTCGACTGCTAAATTTCAGCCGAACACTACTCTGGAACTTCCAAAACCCAGAGGAATCATCGATTACATGTCAGAAATCAACGAAATACGAAAAACCAAGCAATGGGTTTGTGGGAAATACCTTTCTATGTGCAATTTTAAAGAATCAGGCTATATTTCTCGCTCTCCAACACCAATCAATCCACTATCCTCTTCATCACCATCTTTTCTAAAAACCCTAGATTGAGATGCTACAGAAGCAACACCAGGATTCGGCACCATATTTCTAGGGCATCGCTTAACACGAGGTGCCATTAATTTGTTTAATCGAGAACTTAATCGAACAAAGAAATTTTCAGAATTTTGTTTGTGTTTTGGAGAAGAAGATGAGAAGAAGAGTGTGAGAGAAGGGTTAATTAGTAATGGTTAGTGAGTTAATTAGTGGGTGGTTAGTTAATTAGGGGATGGGTTAATTAGTAGGAGAGTTTTAGGATTAGAATTTAATTAAGTGGAAGGGTAGTAATGTAATTTAAACTAGGCAGGGGTATTATAGTAACTTAAGCATCATTATGGCAGCCCTTATAATTTTGCATTGGGTGCCATAATATCTCGTATGCCCCCAAATTTTTTTGTATGCCCCAAATTAGGGTTCTTTTGGAAAGTTGCGAGTTTTGGCAATTGTTTTGGACCGGGATTCAGTGCACGGGCACACAAAACTTGGCCACTATATAAGAAGCTCATCTAATATTTTTAGGGATATCTCATATTCTTTTTATCAAGCCATTGGAGAGGAGAACTCAAGAGAAGAAACGCTAGGGTTTTGGAGCGATTCATCACCGTAACTATTTTTTTACCATTTTATCATATAAAACTCATGGGTTTTGTTAGTACCATGAGTAGCTAAACTTCTTAGTGATTGGGGATGAATTCTAAGTTCTAGACATGATTTGAGTTATTACATAAATCTATTTTGAAGTTCTTCACATGATTATTGATTGTTTATACTAATTAAAATAATTATGATTGATTGATAGATTGTTTAGGTGGCCAACTGAATTAATTTGTTGATTCAATCAAATGCTAGTATTGAGTTAGGAGATAAGTAATAGTCGAATAATTCATACAAAAGTAGAGAACACAAGACCTTGCAGAGGATTCGTGTAGTGATTGTGTGTATAAACAACACTAGAAATTGGACCTTGAGCTAAGAGTCTAACTACTAGGATCAATCTATAATTCACAAAAGATAAAGCATTCGGACAAATTACACCTTGAGTGAGCTACTACTAGGTGGTTTCGAAGAATAGAATCTGGTATTGGAGAGCTTCGTACCCAGTGATTTAAGGAATTTAAGGGATAGCACTGAGCTAGCTGTTATTCCACGGTTGGTAATAATTTGTGATTAATTGTATTAATGGATGAATATAATAACTTGATGACGGTTTAGTAACGAAGAAGGATTCCCTGATCATATTTCTCTCCATTGCTTGCAAACTTTATTACTTTCAATTGCTTTGTTATTTACTTTGAATCAAAAACAAACCCCCATTGTGACACTTTTTGACAACTAAATCTCCCTGCTCTTCGTGGGAACGAACTTGACTTCCATTATATTATTTTTAATTGAGTGGAAATAAGATATTAATTTGATTGCACCTACGACACGCATCACCAACTTCGTTAAATTAGACTAGGAACATAAAAATGTTGACACTCACTCTTGTTACTCATGAAGAACATGAAGACGTATCAGCATCAGCAAACACATTATCATTCAGTTCGAGGTTAGTAACAAAAGACTTGACTTGTTCTATTTCTATCTTTGTTCTTTCAAGTCAGTATGTATTGAAAACATAACATACGAAGTAAAGTTTGTTTACATGTCTCTAGTATCGGTAACTTTGTCATTATATTATGATCAGAGTATCAAGGAAATATATACTAATTGTTTCACACAACTTTAGTATATAGAGTTATGAAGTATAGTTTATCTATGGACTTCGTGAATCGACATAACACTGGTTGGTAACTTTTTATTATTGAATGTGTTGAACTTTCGACATGAATTCACCCCTTGGTATTATATGTGGAGAAATGTCATAAACATAATCTAAAAAAGTGGACTTGCGAAATTTTATTTCATAGTCAAAAGAGAATTCGGAACCGATCCCTAGTGGTATGAACCAATCTCAGTTCGATCTTGACATAGTTCAAACATGTTTAGACATTTTCGATATGTTTGCTATCTTCGTGTTTCTGCAAACATCGAGATGTATACGGTTTGAACTTGGAATGTTCACATAATGTTGACATAGTGATTTGTACATGTGCTAAATGATCTAATTTTAGATAGTGCTAAGAAGGTTGTCATTCACTCGGACTTTGTTGAGATTGAAGTAGGCTTAAATATAGAAAATACTAAAAATAAGAAAATGTATATACAAATATGGTAACATGATGAAGGGTCGGGACTCGAGATTCCACCAAACTCATAATGTAAGGTTTAAATATTAATTCTTTTAACAATTATAGCTCAATAAATAAAAATATGGACTCTTATTTTTGCCAAGGCAGATTCTCAAAATACTAGTTGTAAATCCTAAGCATGGGACATCAAAACATCTAAGCAAGCATGATGATAGGTGTCGTAAAACACCTAATTTTATATCTAGTATTTATGCTTTCTTTGCGAGTTTTCTTGTAAATTATGTATCTTATGTGTGCTTTTGAGTATATTAGGTGCAATGGAGTCCTTGAGAGCAAAAGAAGGAGAAATCATTCATTTGGAGCGTAAAGGGCTAGAAGGTCAATTCATAGGCGAGCGATCCTTGGAGCCAGCGAAAGTTATGCGCAAGGAGGAGGTGAAGAATGAACTGTCAGTCCCTCAAAACTGACAGTTGAGTTGAGAAAGGAATTAGGCTGTCAGTCCTTCGAAACCGACAAGCCGTGAATGAGCTTGTTACCCCTTATCCTCCAGACCTGGGTGGCTATATCCACTTTCATTTCTTACACAACCCTTAAGTTGAGAGAAATCATCTCTCGATCTTTCTCGTCTGAAATTCAGAGAGGAGTAAAAATTATGGCGGCACAATCAAATCCGAGAGATTGAGAAAATTTGATGGCAGATGAAGAAGAAGATTGAGTCTATGGGCTTCGTGGTTTGTGAAGAAATTAGGTCGCGGTATAGAAGGTTAGGGTTTATGGAAGGTGGAGGAATGAAATACAAATAAGGGGTTTGTGATGAATTCAGAGAGGAGTAAGCTTCTGGTGGAGAAATTGATGAAGAGATTTGAGCAATTGGGTTTAATTTGAAGATATTGAGATGAGGGTTGTTTCCAGGAGATGGGTTTCGAATTGGGAATCTGTTGATTGAAGCGTCGACTTTGGAAGATGGGTTTGAAGAATGAATGGTTAAAGGGGATTTGGATGATTTGAAGTTAGTGGTGATTGTGACATTGTTGTTGTTATTAGAAGATGAATCCGAAGTCAGGGTTTGATTGTGTTGCTGGGGATGAAGAATCATGGGTAGTGTTGAGAGTCTGGAAGATCTGATAACTTAGGGTTTGAACTGTGAAGAATCAACAGAGAAATTGGGGCTTAGAATTCAAGAACAGATGATGCCATAATCTGGTGGTTACTGAGATTGTAGAATGGTAGATTGTTATGATGCTGTTGAACTGAGATTACAAGGGAATGAGCTATGAAGAGGAAATGGAGTTGTGCTACCAGTTTGAACTGAAAACATTACAGGGAATGATGGTGAGTTGTTTTCTGAAGGCTTGAATGGATCAGAATGAGTCTGTTGTGGCTGCTGGTAGGTTTGGGAAGTGGTTTTGCTGGCAGGTGAATGAGTTGAAGCACCAGCTGAGACAGGAAATGATGAAGAAGCTGCTGCCTTGAGAAGGTTAAGCAAGTATGATGGCCTTGAACTGAAGCTGGTGATGTGCTGAGTGATTGAAGTGAAGCTGCTTATTGCAACTGAGTTGGCATGACATGCGGAGAAGAAATGGCTCATGGTGTTGGTGATGACAGAGGCGGCTCAAGATTGCAAGAACTAAGTAACTGATGCTGTGGGCTGGAATTGCAGAAGTTGGTTGTGAAGTTAATGGGTTTGATTGCGGCAATGAGCCGAGGGAGATGATATAGAAGGTAATGGTGGTCTGGTAGTTGGAGTTGAGTATGTGAATTATTATCAGAGATTGTGATGAAGCTAACAAAAGAAGATGGCAGGTGCAGTGTTGCAATGAGCTTCAAATGAAGGCTGTGTTGCTATGTTAGATGTATGCTTAGGACTGTTTTGAGGTGTTGATTACAGGGTCTGTTAATGGCTTGATTGTGTAATGATGGTGTCAGGTGGTGTCTAGAGAGAAGCTACAGGAATCGACAAAGGGAGTTAAGTATGAACTCAATGTGAAAGGAAGCTGGAGTACATGCTGTTACAGATTTGGTTGCTGCTGTTGGCCAGAGAAGATGATGGTGGTGTTGTGTTTCAATAAAGAAGTAAAATTTCAGTCTCAGCTGGTGCTGGTACTTAAAAATGGAGTCTGAACTGGTGTTGCAGCTGTTGCAAAGATGAAGGAGCAGCTAAAGATGGAATTGGTGGTTATGATGAGCAATAGCAGCAGGTTATGGATAATGGCTCAGGAAATGGAGTTAAAACCAATTAATAATGTTGATGGCGGAGAAGATGCAGGACTTGCAGAGCCATACGAGGAGTTGCGGCTGCTCTTTGGTGTTGAAGGATAGAACATGATGGAGATGGAATTGCAATTATGTCTATGGCCTGGGGAAGTGATGGTGTCGCAGTAATGCATAGACAAGTGATTGTAGGCATGGATTGGAAAGGTTGAAGCTGTAACTGGTGCATGGAATTGTTCTTGCCATGGTCATTGCAGCTGAAGTAAAGCTCAGGCGGAATGAGTTTGAGGTGTCTGAATTGCATGTAACCTAGATGGAAGAATGAACAGGCGTTGGTGCTTGTGAAGCTGAGATTTAAATGCGGTGGTTTTGGCAGTGAGAGTGAAGTAGCAGATGCAGAAAGAAGAGGGTTAGCTGAAGCTGTAGCAGTGCCAGTGATGCACCATCATTTCCAGGGGAGCAATACTAATGTAACACTATGGCGCAACATTAGTTTGGCCTGTGTAAGTAGCTTAGGCTGTGCAACAACTCTGGCCCAGAGCCTATTCAGCCGAGTTAGTTAGCTGATTCGGTATTGACTCAGCTTGAGACTCAGTGATTTGACTCGGTCTAACCTTGACCGAGTTGACCGAGTTGACCCAGTTGATCGGTGACCGGGTGGACTTTGCCGGTCACTTGAGCTATTTTCCGGTGACTCTTCCGGCCATAATACCATATTTCCGGCGATCACTTTTGGGGTATATTTTCTATATGGGTATTTGCACACACATGGGCTTGGTGGACCACATGGGCTTTGGGCTATGAAGACCTAGTTTTGGAAGTTGGAGAAAAGCTACAAAAGGAGAAAGTTTCTACAACTTTGGTATCACGTATTATTCTTGGAACTTGGAGAAAGCCGTTTTTGGTTACGCTTCTAGGGTTTGCTTTTGTTCATCTTCTTCTATTCAATTAATATTTTTATGATGAACTCCATAGCTATGAGTAGCTAAACAATTATTATTGGTTATGGGATAAAGTGGATTTCACAACATGTTATATGATTCAATGAATTAGTTTTGTCTCAATATTTTATTGTTTATGATTCATTATTAATATTGTCATATGATTTGATTGTTTGTTTGGTTGAGTCCGGAATCAATCCGATTTACTTTCATCTCTATTGCTAGATTAGGGTTTTCAATACTAGTTGTTTATCCCTAATTCTAAGTAGCATAGTGTGGTTATTACTTGTAGTGATACATCTTTATAATTGCATATGAATCATAACCTTGGTTAAATTGAATTAGTGATTTTACACGTTTGATTGCCTTGATTAGTCTTATTCCATAGAACTTATTGCTTTTAGGGAGTTAAATCTAATTGTGCTTTTACACTTTAGGTTGCTTTCTAGGAAGAATTCACATATGCATCTTTTAATGTGGTTGTGATGAAATCAGGGAATTAGCGGGATATACTTGCGATCAAGGTATCCTAGGACTTTTAGTGAATGAGAGATTAAAATACCAATTCTAATCATTTATGAAAATACATGTTTGTGAATGATACTATCCCGTGACCAATATCTTCTCTCTATTGATTATTTCAATTATTTGCTTTGCTTTATTTTATTTTTACTTTAGTATTTCGTTAAAACAACAAAAATCCCCCCCTTGGTTACCTTAGAAACTGAAAATCGCATAACAACAATTGCCTCTCTATGGATACGAACTTTTTCTTATCACGTACTTCATTTATATTTAGTAGAGTGAGAAAGTGAAATTATTTTTGCTCGGCTGACAACCGGTCACATGACCCATCAAATGAAATGACAACTAATTAATCAAAATCATAACACAATTTTAATTAGTGCAAAAGTCATAAAAAGAATTAATTAAAATTACCCATGTATGACATTCGGCTTCCTCCGTCGTCCCATTGAGGGGGTCTAGCTCTGCATAGTGAAAACACGCTCGGAAGAATTTTTCATTGCTCAAAAGTGCTTACAAGAGGTGAAAATATAATAGAACAGAGAATTGCAACGACAATAACCATTGCAAATCAAATGTTACAGAGAACGATAAAACTAATTAAAGTGCTGCAAACACTGTTTGTCTGTCGCCTGGAAAACTGTTACAAAGCTGCATAACTACGACAGTTATTTAACGACTGTCTTGAAGCGTATTTTCTTGGTGTTCTTCAGAAGCAGAATTGTTCTCTCTGCAACTTTGATTTTTTTCGATCCTAAACCCTTTGTTGGCTCCCCTCTCACTCCCTGCCTTCTCTGATACTCCAGCGCTCTATATATACTACACATGCCTTCGAATATGATCTCTTCATAACTCAGGTAGTAAAGAAAAATATTCTTGGAATATTTTCTTTCCCTTTTTGCGTTCCCATGCGTTAAAATGTTGCAGACACGCTCTAAACTTTCTGGTGCATGCATATGATTGAGTCAACACGCTGTAGAGACACGCAGAATTTCAAAATATCACCACAGAATCCCGTTGTTTGTAAGGTAAAATTACTCCTACCCCAAACACAGAAATTTGTATGATGATTTTGCTGATAATCGATCCGTGACCTCGATCTTCAATCGAATTATGGAGAGGGGGGGGGGGGGGGACCTGCAAAAAACCCTCCGATGCTAAAGTCAGTATTGGATTTTTCATAGGAGTTTTTGGTATGGAGGATTGCTTACCATTTTGGTTTATGAACCTCTCTATTTATATGAGCGAATTTCAGTTTATTTTCTTTGATTTTATGGCAGACATTAATTGCCATAACTGGCCCCTGCATGCCTCCCAGTAATAACTGGCATTGACCAGTCCTGCATGCCGCATGTGATAACTGGCCAGCCTTGATGGCTGCATGGCTCTAATGTAACTGACCCATGCATTGTTGTTGGAATGCTACAGAAGCAAAGTCTACAGTGGGGCGCAGAAATCTGTTAGGCAAGCAGAATGGGGCGGAATCATCCGAGGGCTACGGAATTATGCTGCAGCGTGCTTCACTGAAACATTAAAATTTAGACGCCTGATTAATCGCCCCGATTAATTGACGATTAGTCGCCGATTAATCGCCGATTTCCGCTGCTCGCCGGCACGCCACATCATCTATTTGGTAGTGACGTGGCAATCGTCATCTCGCAGTGACGTGGCAGTATAGAAAATGTACTACGCCGATGTGGCACCCGGTGACGTGGCACCTGGTGACGTGGCAGTTTGATGACGTGTTATGCATGGCAGCTGAGGTGTCGGTCGCCGGTTGGTCGAGCCTAGTGGTGATGTGGCCCAGGTGATGGGCCTCCTAGATGCTTGATTTGAACCTATGCACATGGGATTCCTCGCGAGGTGTTTGTTAGGCCTAGTTAGCCATTCTTGAGCAAACAAGGGAAGCACCTTAGGCCCAATGAACCTTCTTTTGCCACTAGTAGGAGCTTTGGAGGCCTAGGTTACCCCATTTATTTGTGTAAAATATTAGGGGTACAAACACCGCCCCCTCTTAATCCATAACCTGTTATGGGTTAAGAAGTTCGGGTTCCCCTCTGAGCGTGTTGTTCGGAGTGTTACACAACTCGCTCCCAGGGATGAGTTGATTGCTTTGGAGTGTTACATATCTTGCCCCCAAATGGTTGAGGTGACATATAACTCGCCCCCAGTATGTTTTGTGTCATGCTGCTCAATGCTCGCGCAGGGGTGCACCTCCCTGCTGCATTTTGCTTGCGCATGGAATGAAAAGTTGAGTTTTTATGCTATCTTGAACTTGCGCAGGGGGCCAGTTCTTCTATTCAAGATGTGCGCAGAGTTTGGGATGTGTACATTTTCACATGTCTGGACAGATGAAAATGTTCGCCACATTTGTTGCTGCCCCGTACGATGGGGATAAAATTGAGATAGGGTAAAAATGCTCGAACCGTGCACTCACCCTATCTACGAGGTGTCAGAGACGTTGCTGACAGTAGACTTGAACAGTCTGTTTTGTCATTTAGGGCTGACTATGGATTCGATCATCCGCAACAACTTGTAATTAACACGAACAATATTTATAAAGTCTGGAATACCAAAATAATGTTGAATTAAAATTTCTAAATTGAAATAACAAGATAAATACCTACTGCTTCGACCACAGCTGCCTCGTTAAAACCTTTGAGTGGAAAACCCAGTGGGACAAAACCATCAAAAAGGAAAAAGAGCACAGCACAGCAGGATTTGAATCTACTTCTAATGATAAAACTTTTTCAAGTGGAACGAATTCCACGGCTTCCATGGCTTCGAATCCTCAGTTCCGTCGAGATTCCTCAAGTAGTAGGATCCTCGAGATGCTGGTCTATCCACTATGTATGGGCCTTCCCAGTTTGCTCCGAACTTCCCACAGTTCGGTTCCATTGTGGCTGCTCGGGTCTTCTTCAAGACATATTCCCCTGGTTTGAACTACCATTCTCTGACCTTGCGATCATACCCCAGCTTGATAGCCTGCTTTGGTATCGGACCAACCGCACCGCAAGGTGTTTCTCTTTGTTCTTCCAAAGAACTCTTTATCCAAAGCCAGTATGTTGTCGTTTTTTCCAGACTTGACAGCACGAGTTTTGGTAGTCTTGAGTTGTACCTCGGTGGGTACGACTGCCTCTGTCCCATACGCCAATGTAAATGGAGAAAATCCAGTAGATCTTTTCGGGGTTGTCCGATAGGACCATAAAACTCCAGGGAATTCTTCAGTCCATTTTCCCTTCGCCTTCTCCAGCCGTTTCTTGAGGTTGTCCATAATAACTCGGTTGGTTGCTTCTTCCTGCCCGTTGCTTTGAGCATAGTAAGGAGACGAGAAATTGTGGCGAATATTCAGGCCCTTGCAAAAGTCTTTGATTACTCCCGAATCGAATCGCTTCCCATTGTCGATAATTATCGCGTCTGGGATACCGAACCTGCAGACGATATTTTCCCATATGAACCTTTTCACATCATGTCTGGTGACGTGTACCAGTACCACTGCTTCGACCCACTTGGTGAAATAATCGGTAGCGGCTAGTACGAATCTGACGCCTCCAGGAGCTTTGGGGAGCGGCCCGACGATGTACAATCCCCACATAGAGAACGGCCAGGGACTAAAAACTGGATGTAATTCGTTGGCGGGCCTTTTCGGAATTGGAGCGTGTTCTTGGCATGGCACACATTTTCGCGCATATTCTTTAGCGTCTTTCGCATGTACGGCCGAAATACCCCAGGTAAGTATCCCGTGCGCGAGACCGCGCCCTCCGGAATGGCTGCCACAAATTCCCTCATGAGCCTCTCGCTGTATTATTTGTCCTTCCTCGGCTGATACGCATCGCAAAAATGGCTCCAAAGCTACAGGTTTGCGGTATAACAGCCCTTCGATCATTGAGTATCTCCATGAATTCTTTTTCACCTTTGAAGCAAGTTTCTTATCTTTAGGGAGTTCGCCAGTTGTCAGGTACTGGATGTAAGGTTGGCGCCAGTCTGCAACCTTTTCAACATGATTGCCAGAATTATCTGTCGTTGGACTGTCAACATCCATATTTCTGCCGATGTTCTCAGTATCTCCCTGTGCTGATGTAGCTGCCCTCTCGCCCCCACTAGCGTGTTCGAGAGCCAGAACAAATTGGTACATCGGAGATGCTAGGTAACTCTTGAAATCTACTACAACGAAACGGGTGGAATCGGTTTCGATCGGAAGAAAGATATGCCGAGCATCCGCATGCCCGTTTTCCAACCATGGTCTCTGCCCAATAGAGAATTGGTCGAACTCATTTGCCAGCTTTCGCATATGATCAAAATACAGGGCCATTCTCTCTTCCTTGGCTTTGTAGGTCCCTAGAAACTGGTTGACCACTAGCATGGAATCAGTGACCAGCTTCACATTCTTCGCATCTAACTGTTTGACAGCTTTTAAACCGATTATTTCAGCTTCATATTGACTTCATTGTTTGATGCTTGGAAACCCACTGTCGCTTTCTCGATCCTCGAACCTTCGGGAGTAAGGATGACGCATCCAACTCCAAAGACAACCAACGTTTGATGACCCATCAAGAATCTGAGTCCATAATGGTTCGGTGTATCGATCTCCATTGCAGACTCGCCCCGATCGATCGGTGATCGCTCCTGGGTTTGAACAACTCCTCTTCTTCTCCAAAGAACCAAGTTTCTATATCGTCCACGGGAAAATCGCTAGCAAACGGGCGTGTCCTTTTTCTCGCAGTCTGGTTTCGTACTTGATCTCATACTCCCCAAAAAAATTTGACCATATGGCTAGACGATCGGAATCATCGGCACGTTCAGGATTCTCTTCATGGGTATTCCGAGCATACTACGATCCGCCTTCCTTGGAAATAAGGCTTGAGGCGACGAGATGCGTGAAAAAGTGCAAGCGCTATCTATTCAATTTTCTTATACCGTGTTTCCGCCCCCCGTCAAGGATTTACTGGCGAAGTAAACAGGTTTCTCATATGGGTCTGTAACAAACAGCACTGCACTGACAGCGTTCTCCGTTGCGGCCCGGATATACTACTCCGACGGGTTGTCCAGTTTTGGACTCACCGAACCGGAGGAGTTGACAACACCGCTTGATCTCATCAAAAGCCTTTTCGCACTCATCCGTCCAACCAAAATTCACCGCTTTTTTCAAAACATCAAAGAATGGCTTGAATCGATCCGACGATCGTGAAATGAAACAGTTTAAAGTCGTTAATCGCCCGCTAGCTTCTGGACCTCCTTCTTTGTTCTTGGGGATGGCATTTATCTGATGGCTCTGATTTGCTCCGGATTCGCCTCAATTCCTCTGTGCGTCATCAAGTATCTAAGGAACTTTCCCGATGACAGCCCGAATGAACATTTTGCCGGATTGAGCTTCATACGATATTGCCTTAAGATATCAAATGTCTTATGTAGATCAAGAAAATGTGATTCCTTTTGCTCGGATTTCACTACCATATCATCGATATATACTTCCATCGACTTCCCAATTAGATCCTTGAACATATGGTCTACCAAGTGCTGGTAGGTTGCCCCTGCGTTCTTTAGCCCGAACGGCATTACAGTATAACAGTAGACTCCTCTGTCAGTTACGAACGCAGTATGCTCTTGATCGTCCTCGAACAAAGGTATTTGGTTATAGCCAGAAAACCCGTCCATGAATGACAGTCTCCCATATCCTGCGGTTGCATCCACCAAATCTCTTATCCGTGGCAGCGGGTACGGATCACTCGGACATGCTTTATTCAAATCAGAAATCGATCTGAGACACGAATTTTACCATTCTTCTTCGGAACGGGTACGACATTTGTGACCAGCGTGGATATTGCACTTTGGTCGAATAAAGCCTCGCTTCCAACAGTTTTTCGACTTCTACAAGAACTCCATCCTTTTTGCTTTGCGCCATATTCCCGATTTTACGTCGAACAGGATGGAAATTCTCATCGATGTTTAGCTTTGTGGCGAGCTACATTCGGATCTATCCACGGCATCTCAGCCAAAACTCCATGCGAAAACATCGGCGTTTGCCCTTAGAAACGTAATCGGACCATCGCGTTCATGTGCAGCAGATTCGCCCCTACAAACGTTGTTTTGTGCTCCTCATCTCCAATACGGACCTCGATCGGTTTTTCATTTGTTGGGGGTTCAGCTGCGTCCTCTCCCC
Source organism: Papaver armeniacum (assembly GCA_023531295.1). Taxonomy (NCBI): domain Eukaryota; kingdom Viridiplantae; phylum Streptophyta; class Magnoliopsida; order Ranunculales; family Papaveraceae; genus Papaver; species Papaver armeniacum. Next base: position 668,538 of record JAJJWW010018201.1, read on the forward strand.
TATATGATTCTGGAGGGAGAGGATTCTGTAATTGCTATTTCTGCACGACTCGCATGATCTGGTTCCCACTGACTTCTGACTTCTTGTACTCATCCATTGCACTCTCATGACACTTATGAGAGGCTATCTGGTCACCTCTAACTTTCACAACTCCTTCTGGTGTAATAAACTTCAGGCATTGATGATTAGATGATGTGACTTCACCGATCTCATGCAGCCAGTCTCGTCCTACGATCGCATTGTAGGGTGCTCGACAATTCAGCAACAAGAAGGTGCTCAAAATGGACTTGTCAGCCACTGTTATAGGTATCTTCACCTTCCCAATCGCCTTTGTAACTTCGCCGCTGAAACCGATAATTGGATTTTCATCCTCCTCGATCAAGTCATGTGGGAGATTCATAGAGGAGTAAGCTCCTGAAAACAGCACGCTCACCGAGCTTCCTGTATCAACTAGAATCCGGTGTACACGAAACATGCCAATCCAAGCAGTTATAATGATAGCGTCATTGTGGGGAGCATAAACACCTATCATGTCTGCATCAGAGAACTCGATCTTTGTGCACCCAAGCTCCCGAGTTTCTGCTCCATTACCGCTGACAAAATCGATGTGATTTGTCAAATACCATTCTTTCAACTGCCTAAACTTCCTCCTGGTTTCGTCTTCGACGCCCGCCCGGTCATTGAATCGATCTGGCGTGGTGACGTTAATCACACGTGCGTTAATCATGTTGGTCGTGCTAACCGTCCAGGGACCTTTTCCAAAGTCCTTTTCACGTCTTGTTGCGGCTTCCCGGCGTCGATCATTCATTTGAATCTCGATCCAGTAAAGAGCGGTAGTTCTCGATTTTGTGACCATCGTCTTTATGTAACTTGCAGTATTCGCTCATATCACGTTTATCTCGTGTTTCTGCTGCCAAAGGATGTGGGGGGCTCAGATCCTTGTGTATTTTTTCGTACAGCTCTGTCAGACTTATGCTCAGCGGGGTCAGCTTCATATCATGAAATTTCTGATACCCACTTTCCATGCGTTCACCTTGAGTTTTCTCTCGAACATCCCCGCGATCATTATGCTGTCCATTCGACCGGTTCTTGGATTTTTCTTTCTTCCTATCGTTTGGATGATTGGATGATTTGTGAACTTCTTCTCGAGCTTTAGAATCATCCTCCACTCGGGCGTACTCTTCTACTTGATCATATAGTTCCTCCAAAGTTTTTGGTGGTCTCTTGACCAAAGAACCGCACACACCTCTTTGATCATGCTGGTAAGCCTGTTTGTATGCCGCAATGACAACTTGGTCGTTGGCTCCATCCACGTCCGCTAACTCTTGCTTGAAACGCCTAGTGAATTGTCTGATGCTTTCCTCCTTCCGAATTCCTAAAAGGAACAGTGAATGGCATCCTTTCCGGTCACGTTTGTTGTATTTATAGTTAGAGCAAAAATCATCGATCAGCTTATGATAAGTCCCGAACGACTGTGCTGGAAGCTGATTGAACCACGTTATAGCTCCTCCCGTCAGGGATTGCGGAAACATTTTACACATCAACTCGTCATTTGTCCGCCACAAGGACATGGCGGTCTCATAGTGTAAAACGTGTTGATCTGGATCATCAGTTTTCTCATCGAATTCCGGTAATTTTGGAACTAAAAAATTCATTGGCGGCCTGAATTCTCTGATATTCTGCTTGAAAGGAGCTGCTGCTGCTAGATGTAGCCTTTCCATCTTTTCTTCTCGGGATTGTTTTTTCATCATCACTTTCTCGATCATCTTGGCAAGACGAGCTTCTGTTATCGCGTCTAGGTCGCCATCTGAGGAACTGCCTTCCTGCTCATAATCCCGGTCCTCTGGAATATGATTATCCGATCTCATTTTCTTTCTTCGGTGCAGAGTAGTCTCTCTGCCATCCCTGCCTTGATCCGAACGATCATAGTAATCGTCCAAAAATTCACTCTAGTCGTGTTGGTCTCGAGCTTCATTCTCGTCATTCCTGAGCCGTTTTGAATGAGACGTAGTTCTGGCTGCGCTCTGTTGAGTTGCAGCTGTCCGATCCCCTGCTCGCCTGGGTCGTTTCGGTAATTCTCCAGTGACCAATAGATCCCTGTCTGGTCGATCAAGATTGATCACATATCTGTTAGAATCTGCGACTTGTGGTTCAATCTGACTTCCAAGGCGTTGCCATACAGATCAGACCCTCTGATTATTCAAAACACCAGACCTACGCCGAGGGTGGTTTTCACGTTCTAATCTCAGTAGAGCATTCTCCTTCTCTAGCTCGTCTAGCCGATTTAGTAGTTGTTCTTCCTCTGAACTGGGAGTCGCGGTGCGGCCATCACGCAGATCTTGTCGATCGCGATTCCTCCTAGATGGGCTGCCGAACGCATACCCTTTGTTTCCACGAACACATGGGTTTTCCCCATCAACGTCAGTAACTTCGTTATCGATCGCCTGTTGTTTTTCCTTTCTCCGATTCGGATCGGAGCTCATCACGAAAACGATCTCGATTGCGTCCACGATCCAGTGATCTGTTATGAGTATGATCTTGACCCTGTCTGTTTCCAGCGGGTATAGCAGGTGCAGATTGAACTTCAATTTCGTTTCTCTCAATTTCGCGTCTCTGCGCGGGCTGGGAATTCTTTGGTAGAATCAGACCTTCGTGCAGTCTGTCTAACTATTTCCATAACTCGATTTGGTAAAACGCGATTATCTTTTCTCGAAACCCTTCGTCGGCGCCACTGTTTGAAAGGTAAAATTACTCCTACCCCAAACACAGAAATTTGTATGATGATTTTGCTGATAATCGATCAGTGACCTCGATCTTCAATCGAATTATGGAGAAGGGGGGGTACCTGCAAAAAACCCTCCGATGCTAAAGTCAGTATTGGATTTTTCACAGGAGTTTTTGGTATGGAAGATTGCTTACCATTTTGGTTTATGAACCTCTCTATTTATATGAGCGAATTTCAGTTTATTTTCTTTGATTTTATGGCAGATATTAATTGCCATAACTGGCCCCTGCATGCCTCCCAGTAATAACTGGCATTGACCAGTCCTACATGCCGCATGTGATAACTGGCCAGCCTTGATGGCCGCATGGCTCTAATGTAACTGACCCTTGCATGGTTGTTGGAATGCTATAGAAGCAAAGTCTACAGTGGGGCGCAGAAATCCGTTAGGCAAGCAGAATGGGGCGGAATCATCCGAGGGCTACGGAATTATGCTGCAGCGTGCTTCATTGAAACATTAAAATTTAGACGCCCGATTAATTGCCGTTTAGTCGCCGATTAATCGCCAATTAATCGCCGATTACCGTTCGCTGCTGGCCGCCGACTGCCACATCATCTGTTGGTAGTGACGTGGCACCTGCCACGTCATCTCGCCTTGATGACGTGACATTTTTCGCTGACGTGGCACCTACCACGTCATCTCGCCTGCTGATGTGGCAATCCGTTCTGTTGACGTGGCGGCTGCCACGGCATCTCTTGCTGACGTGGCAGTATAGAAAATGTACTACGACGACGTGGCACCTGCCACGTCAGCACACCCGGTGACGTGGCAGTTTGATGACGTGTTATGCGTGGCAGCTGAGGTGTCGGTCGCCGGTTGGTCGAGCCTAGTGGTGATGTGGCCCAGGTGATGAGCCTCCTAGATGCTTGATTTGAACCTATGCACATGGGATTCCTCGCGAGGTGTTTGTTAGGCCTAGTTAGCCATTCTTGGGTAAACAAGGGAAGCACCTTAGGCCCAATGAACCTTCTTTTGCCACTAGTAGGAGCTTTTGAGGCCTAGGTTACCCCATTTATTTGTGAAAATTATTAGGGGTACAAACACTCGCGTATTGCTCCAACCTCTGTTTCATGAGATGTGCACGTAACTTTCATTTTCTATCGAAACCAAATACATTACCATCCTTGTTTGGATAAAACAGACCCAAATCAAACAAAATCCGAGAGAAAGTCCAACAAAAACTCTACTCGAAATCATGCCAGAAATCTTCGCCGGTGAAAGCTAACTTTCTCTGTTTTCCATGTTTCACTTCAAACTGATCATCCAGCCAAATCTAATCGATTCTAAAGCCCATACCATCTCTGTTAGGTCAAAACAAGTCGTCCCCAAAAGTTTCAGCCATTTAGTCTCTCTAGAACACCACAAAGTCTCAAACCCTAATTCTGGTTCTTTCCAAACCAGATTTTCCCGCCAATTTTGAATTCAAACGTGAAGAAGAAGGTCGCCCCTTCACCAGCTGCTTGGGTGCGAATATCGGACGAGTGCCCCTTATCAATTGAGGTGCCCCTTATCCAAAATGGAGGTGCGAATAGCATGTGTCCTCCGGGTGCCTTTAACAACTTTCGAGCCGATTTTTCCAAAAAATGTTTATTCCCCAAAAACACCTACAAAGACATAAAATACCATAATTAGTACAGAAATCGAGCACTAACAATACATGCATTGAGGACAATTCAGACACAAAAATGTGTCTATCACTAAACTCTAATATCTTGATGTTCAAGTATTTATTTTGATACTCCAGGCAAGATCCCAAAACCAAAATTCAAATATCTTTTAGATATCTGAAAATATATGCTTACCATATCCCAGAGGTTTCTCATATCTCTAGTTGTTATATTATAAAAGTATATGTATGCATGCTAGATGATATTAGTTTCAACTAATAGTGATTTTGGTATATGAACACTACACGAAATCAGGGAATTTGTAACATTGAAAAAATGTTAGTATCTATATATTGTAACGTCAAAAAAACGTTGGAAATGTGCCGTTATTATTAGTGTTACAATATTTTATCAACGGTTCATTTCGTTACAATAAAATTTTATTAAATAACGGTTTCATTTGTTGGAATAAATACACCAACGGTTATCTAGTCAGCACAAGATTTATCTGATGTCATTTTGTTGTAACGGATAACCGTTATTGTGCGTATATAGCTTGGTTGCTTTAATGATTGGTGTAAATGAATCCGTAACGACGACTTTGTGTGTAACGGTTGACTTACTGCCACCTATCCTTCCTTGTAATAGCTACAACAACGATTTTAATCGTTGTTTAGTTGATTGTAACAGATTGGGTTTAACAGTTATTGTAACGATTCACAACCGTGATAGCTCAGTATAACGGCTGCCGCACGACACGTGTCAATCGTTTCTAACGTTTACAGTAACGACTTCAAACGTTGATGATTGATTGTAACATTTTGGATATAACAGCTTGCTGTAACGATTCAATTCGTAATAGCTGACTGTAACGTTTCCGTCTGCCACGTGTCTATCGCTTGTAACATATAGACTAACGGCTTTAGACATTGACAATTCATCGTAACAGTAATAAATTTTCCAGGTGTGCTAATTATTAACAGATTTTATAACGTTGATTCGACGTTGGTAAAAAAAAATAGTTTTCAAAAAAAAAAAAAAACATTTTTTACTGTTGTAAATAAGCTCTCATAATTGGACCCTGTAATGCATTGCAATCCATTTCTGAAGCTGCAATACAATTAGTTTCTGAAGCTGCATTGCAATTAGTTTTGAAACTGCATTGCAATTCATTTCTTAACCTGCAATACTGAATCTGAAACCCATAATTCAATCTCATTCCACAGTACATACATTCTCATTCTATCAGCACAAGGAATTCATTCATTCAATTATTCTAGAATTCATTTCTCATTCCACAATACATACATTATCATTCTAGCAGCATAAGGAATTCATTCATTCACAAATCCATACAACAACCAATTGAACCAAGGTTTGTCTCCTAAATCATTCACATACGCAAGTATATACGATTATCATTCTTACATTGAAAAAACTGCTTAAGCCTAAACATATACATGGTTCCCTATATGGTTATAATCAAATGACAAGGGTTGTGTTTTTCAGCAGTTTCTAAATATAAAAGTGTTGTTCTGCATTATACCTTGGCTGAAAAAAAGTTGTTCATGATCATCCAAAAGAAGTCGTCCTTTGACATCAAAGTACCTTAACCAGCTCATGGTATCAACTATTGCCATCGATTCCAGTATCCTGATAAAACAACATAAATGAAACAGAAACTCAAATTAGAAACAACTCTCATAGGAGAGAAAGATTCATTTAGTAATTTCGGCAATTCATTTACATGTTCATTGTCATTCTGCAATACATACATTCTCATTATAAACCAACCAATTGAACCAAGATTTGTCTCATCATTCATTCAGATACCTAAGTATATGTGAGTGAAACAACTGCTTGAGGCAAAAAAACATACATGGTTCCCTATGTTATAAGAAAATGACAAGGTTGTGTGTTTCAGCAGTTTCTAATATAAGCAAGTTTCATACATTCTCACTGTTTTTATATGAACATGGCAACCTAAGCATCAAAAGTTTATATTTGACAGACTTGTCACTGGGAATTTATATACATGGTTTCATATGTTAAATTAAGATGACAACAAAAAATGCACTGATATAGCTAGACTTTACTCACCAATTAATAGAAGTAGAGAAAAGAATGTCTCGCTTGGTACAGCTTTGCAAGGCCAACACTGTCTCGTTTGTTTAACCAGCTTCATGATTGACCCCCACACAGTGGGGCTGATCCGCTTCAGGTGTTCACATCAATGAATTCTCGAAAAAAAAAAACAAAGATAATGGTACCATCAGTCAACCAAATTTAAGTAATGCAAGAAACTCCAATGTGTCAAGAGTTTACACACCAACTGTAATTACGGTGGTAAGTTGTACCTTTTGGCAGGAATCATGTGAAACACATACTCAAAAGGATCACAATAGTTAACGCAAACAAACCTGAGATTACAATGACTTGTCAACTCTCTGCAGTAGGTATTCTCCGGCTTCAGGTGTTAGCATCAGTGAAACCTCACAAAACAAAAAGAGAATTGTAGCATGTAAGTGTATCAGCCGGAGGTAGTGAATGATAACAAGGAAACTAATAATTATAATAGTTCAGTCACCAGTAAAATTAGAGAGGAGAATGTTTTGCTCGTCAGGTTAGCTGCATTTATCTCCTTCAATTACACCAAACCTAACGACCATAACATCTCCACTTCAAAAACTCGATGGTAGTAAGTTTTACCTTTTGGCAGAAATCATGTAAAACACATACTTGAAAAGAATGAATAGATGTAGCTTGAAGAGATCATAATAGGTAATGAAACAAACCTGAGATTAAAATAACTTGCCAACTTTCTCCATAGTAGGTAATCTCCAGCTTCGGGTGTTAGAATCCATGAAACCTTGCAAAACAAATAATTATCATTCAGATGCATGACAGTTGAATAAGCAAATGACATATTTGAAGAGATCATAATAGGTATGGGTAACAAACCTGAGATTATAAAGGCGACCTGCGGTATCCCATGCTCATGGGATTTGCATATATGAAAGAAACACAACTGATAAACTTCTATATCAACATTCTTGTCCACACCAAAGTTCCTGAAAACAGACAAAAAAACGATATAAAATATTAGAAGAGGATACAAGGTTGCCCCTCTTCCCTCCTCCTTTACTCGGGCTAGGGACCGGCATTTAAAATGGCGGAGTTAAAAAATGGGGGGGGGGGGACAAATAAAAGCAAGTAAATAAAAGACATCCATATATAGATATACACAAAGGAGTACAACCCGATACACTCGGAGAAGTGTATTTTTAAGAAATGTTTAAAGTGACAGAAAACTGGATAGAGAGTGAAAAAAGACTCCACAAAATATAAGCAACAGTATGTATATATTAGTGTAAGGAAAGCTGCACATAAAACTATGTTTCAAACTGCTTAGTCTAGATCTTGCACGACCAACCAGTTTGCATGCAAGACTAAGAAGCTTTCAGAGTTGCACTCTAACTACGAACTCTAACTAAAGAGTGACTAAATCAAAAGAACACAACAAAATATAAGCAGCAGCATATGTATAAAAAGTAAGGAAAGCACCACCAAAAGATAAGTTCCACCTGCTTAATCTAAAGGTTGCAAGACCAACTGGTTTGCAGGCCAGATTAAAAATCCACCTAAAACATAATCAGCCAATGTGAAGCACTTGTCCGGTCCTTGAGGAGCATCGGGTACATGATAATGCACATCAAGAACACCCTCAATGCATACCTTCCTCTCGTCATGATTAACACTCACCCCGTGACAGATTTGTCCACGCAAGCCGGTTACCACATAACCTGTTGCGACTGTCTCCCTTTTTTTGTTAACAAGACGAACTTGAGGCTCTCCTTCAACAGGTATAGTATTAGCAGCAGCACCAGGTTGAACGACCGGAGAATGGATATCGGGGACTTGTGCCCTGCTTTGACAATTGGCATTGTTCTGTTGGCTTGCCATGAAACTGAAAACAACCTATAACCAAAACCAACCCATTCAATTCAATAGTTGATTAAAACAATCATAATCTCTAACTATAAAAATTAAGGACGTAAATGAATTACAAATTGAAGCTCACCTATGAGAGAACACTTAACTCTTCTTGGATCCTGTCCATCCCGCCTTCATTACCAGCTGAAGTAAATGAATTGGCTTTTGCACTCGCGGCTATTGAAGAACCAAATTTTCCTTGTATTGCTTGCTTTTTGGTAACAGTCAATGAAAAGCCTCGGCAATGACTTTAATTAGATTCATCACCAAAAACTTCAGTAACTGGATCATTGGTAATATCAACAACAGCCTCAAAACCAGCTTCGGATTCAGCCTTTCTCTTTTCTACGACAGCTTTCACTTTTTCCTGAAATCCAAAAGAACCAAACTGTAAACAATTAAATTTATTTGAACTCTGAACAACATATGATGGTCCAATACTCACATGCTTCAACTGCACTTGGATGTACAACTCCATTTTTCCCTACATGAGCCACCATCCATCTCTCACCAAGGCACTCGATAAGCCTACCTTTTTTTTTTGGCATGTACAATCAATATGGTCAGTGAGGGTTGTCCAAATAAAATAGTTTGAGAATTTAATGTTAAGACCACTAGGTTAGAAAGTACTTACAACTCTGTAGGATTTTTTGGCATGGGAGAGTCTACCTAAACAATGTCGAATCCTTCTCTTCTGCTGGTTCTCAGCATATCTTGCATACTTTTCCTGCATGCCAGGTTGGTACTCATTATGCACAAATCGTTTTCAAACGTCATCATTAACACCATAAGGGCATACTGCATCCATCTCTTCCCGAGTCTCAAGCTTTTTCAGAATGCTAAGGCGTAACTCCTATTTGAATGAACGAAACTTCTGGGGAAATATTTTTTGGAAAAATGGCCTGACAAGAGACTCATCATATGCGAAACAAAATTTGTTCTGAAACGACGAAGTATTTTTGTCAGCCATAAACAATAACTAGGTAGTTGGTCTATAAACACTGATATGTATAAGTGGAGCAAACCATAGAATGAAATGCATAGGAGATAATAAGTTACCATGAGCAGGTTCCAGACTTGGTCCTTGAAGGCTGCAGGAATGAGCCTCCAGTCTTTGTAGTCAATTGGACAGTGAACTCGAATGAGTTCCCCTGCATGAGTTGCAAACTTTGATGCATATTCTCCAAATGGACTTTGGTAGGCTCAAAAACCTATAATAATAATACTGCAAGCGCACAATGTCTAACTCGTAGACAATGGCGAGTACAGGTCGAACCCACAGGGAGTGTGAAAATACTTCTACTAACTAATATCAAGAATAACAAATCAAAATTAATATTTTAGAATTTTATGGAACTAATATAACAAAATTATAAAAAATGTAACCAAGATTATGAAGGTGTTAAGGATCTGGGAATCCGTTGTAGGTAACTTATTTGTATTCAATCACAAAGGTTTCAAATTAACTCATGTAAAATAGCAAACCTAGCTACTAGTACACGGAATATATTTCGTTAAGAATCATCAACAAGAATTATCATTATCAAAATGGTATTTTGTTCAAACCTTAATGTAGAATTCGTAAGCACTAGATATACATGGCATAAATAGTCAAATGAGATTCATAATTCAATTATTGCGAAGGTTCAATGAGTTCTTCTACTACTCTAACTATGGACTATACATGGCATAGAACATGAAAAATATAGTTAGAAGATCAAACATTGAGAGAACGCCAAAACAATTAACATTAAGCTCAAATTATAGAAACCCATTGTTTATAACACAAAATAAATCAACCTACAACTTCATCCTCTCACCCTAACATGGAATTAGCTAGCCATGGCATTCTCAAAAGCCATAAATCAATCTAAGATAAAATCAATAGCTAATCAAAACGGAAAAGTCGAACACAACTTCGAACCTTAGTTTCATGTTCACGGCTTTGTGCCGCGCCAACCTACTCCTTTCTTTTCCCCTCTCTGTTCGTTTATATCTCTTAGGTACAGCCAAGGCCCAGTCCAAACAACTCTCAGCCAAGGCCCAGTCCAAACAACTCTCAGCCAAGGCCCAGTCCAAACGTCCAAACACCTTGGCCAGTTTATAAATCCGGACCCATTTAAAGTACAGCAACTCCAACCTAAAACTGACCATGCACATTCACAGAGCAATCGTGCACTGCTGAAACCTCCAAATTCAGGCCAGAACCGAGTCCAGCAATCAGTCACATCTCCGAATTCTTAACTATCTTCTTCGTTTCAGCTGCCCAGCTCGACCGATAAACCAACTTCCTTCAATCACTTCCACAATCCACTCCGTACAACATCAGCAACCAGATTCAAATCCTAGCCGTCGTTAATCATCATCTCCATTGACTGCAACCTCCACCAACTGTCTTCAAAGCTCTGTTCATAGCCATGAACATGACTGACTGTAGCCATCTCCGCCAACTTCCCTTCTTCTCTGTCGACTGAAATCTTAATATTGACACCATTGATCACCACCACTGATTGCACTCTCCTCCATTGACTGCACAGTTCAACCACAAGCCCTTGAAGCCGAAAACCAACCCATTACGGAGTATCCAGCCAACACCAGCAGTCAAGTCTTTTATCGCACAAACAGCTCGCATTAATCCATTCGTTGCTGCTGCTGCGATCTAGACTGCAATACGCCATTGCTAGAATGAATTAAGAGAAACAGTCGAGGACCTTCCACGGCCACTGCTCAGTTCCATTCCTTCAAAGCCTAGCGTCTCAAGTTCTTGTTTGCTTCCACTTAATTCTCCATCCAGGCTATACAACATCATTTTCTTCAAATATATGGCAGAAAGAACCATCTCCACTTTCGTTAATAGATCGGTGAAACAAAACTACAGAAAATGGACTCCAACTGCTTGAATAAGAAATGCGACTTCTTTTTGTTTTAGCAAAAAATGGAATATGCATTTGCTGTATTAATTCCACTCAGAAACGTGGAGTAAGTTGCCACGTCTAACTTTGTAGATCCCACTCTAAACCTTAGACACATAAGACTTCTAAAGTGGTACTTGACCCACTTATTCTGACGCCTTTGTGGTCATTCACCTGCTTAACAAAAAGAGTTCTCTGGTTTCATGTCTTGTTTTCTTGCCTTGAGTGGTGCTAAGAAATAAAAACAATTCTTTGCTCCCTTGAATCACGCCTTTGGGCCTCAGGTAATGAAATGACTTCAATGCAGCTGATATATAGAAATACCAGGCCAGTCATACTTTGTCATTTTCGTCGCAAACACCATTTAAGCCGTAGTTTAGGCGTTTATTTCCTGGATGATCGAATTAACTTGTATTTTCTATAAAAGCACTAAAATAGTGATATTAGTCAAAATATCGAGTCATAGCTAATACAAATATGGGTCTAAAATGTAGCACCTACGTGCTGATCAACACCTCCCACACTTATATTTTGCTAGTCCTGAGCAAAACAAAAAATATATCCGCTAAACAGTTGGATAAAGAGTGATGTCCGCTAAACAACAAGACGGAACCACTAAACAGTGGTTTAGAGAAATCTGCTAAACCGCGAGACGAACCACTAAACAGTGGTTTAGAAATGTCTGCTAAACAGCTAGACGGATCCACTAAAGAGTTGATAGAGATGTCTGCTAAACAGTTAGACAGAAAGAACCGCTAAACAACTGATCACATCATGTTTTTTTTTTTTTTTTTGTATAATATCAGAATTCCTAACGAGAGTACCACTCCACCACACTTAAACATTACATTGTCCTCAATGTAATTGAGTCATCCAACGTAGAATTTAAGATGGGAAATTCATAAGATGCCATATGCAAAAAGTAGACAAATAAAAATAAAAGATTGAGAAAAGGGAACAAATCTGATGGGTTGACTCCCATGAAGCGAAAGGTATTTGTTTCCCTGCTTTCAATAGCACGTTGATACCCCCAAGTAAACTGCCAATCATATATATAGAGTCTGAAAAGTTGGGGATCAACCCAACCAATCCCGTCAGCTGAAAATATGCACCTACAAAAACTATGATCATCCAAAGATATATGTGAATCCATTCCCCATAAATAACAATCCTTAGTAATCAATCCATGCATTGTCAGGATATATAAATCATTCACACAAAGAGGTATAAATTGTTCAATAGCTTCTAGTTGAGGTGCACGCCCTAAATAAGGTTCTAAATCAGCTGAAATAACTTGCATGGCTGATATTGGTCCAAGTTGAGCAAAATAAGGCACACGAACATATGTTGGCTCAAACGGAGCAATAATATCATGAATCATAGACCCACTATCATTTACAACGGTTTTATTATTAATATTATCAAGATGAGTCAAAGTCGGAGCTTTATCGACTGTTGGAACTAGTCGAGACTCGGGCAGAATTAGAGGTTCTAGTTTGGGTTTCCATTTATTAGTGTCAAGCAGCGGTGTGGAGTCTAATAAGGCGTTGAATTCACAAATAACACTATCATCATCAAAATCATACCCAAAATGAGCTAAGCAAACCTCTAATGGATCTTCCGAGTGGCTCTTGCAAAAGCCTCACGAGTGCATACTTTCTTTTCGCCCACAACACTTCAGGCTAAGGTACCTAAAAAATAATCAAATAAAATGCGTAAAAAGAACCAAAAGAAATCTATAAGAAAAACAAAATAAAATTATGTACAAAAAGATATCAATCAGAGAGTATTTTGCAACCACTCCCCGGCAGCGGCGCCAAAAACTTGGTAGCCTCAAAAATCTACAATAATAATACTGCAAGCGCAGAGTGTCTAACTCGTAGACAATGGAAAGTACAGGTCGAACCCAAAGGGAGTGTGAAAATACTTCTACTAACTCATATCAAGAATAACCAATCAAAATTAATATTTTAGAATTTTATGGAACTAATATAACAAAATTATAAAAAATGTAACCAAGATTATGAAGGTGTTAAGGATCTGGGAATCCGTTGTAGGTAACTTATTTGTCTTCAATCACAAAGGTTTCGAATTAACTCATGTAAAATAGAAAACCTAGCTACTTGTACACGGAAGATATTTCGTTAAGAATCATCAACAAGAATTATCATTATCAAAATGGTAGTTTGTTCTCACCTTAATGTAGAATTCGTAAGCACTAGATATACATGGCATAAATAGTCAAATGAGATTCATAATTCAATTATTGTGAAGGTTCAATGAGTTCTTATACTACTCTAACTATAGACTGTACATGGCATTGAACATGAAAAATATAGTTAGAAGATCAAACATTGAGAGAACGCCAAAACAATTAACATTAAGCTCAAATTATAGAAACCCGTAGTTTATAACACAAAATAAATCAACCTACAACTTCATCCTTTCACCCTAACATGGAATTAGCTAGCCATGGCTTTCTCAAAAGCCATAAATCAATCTAAGATAAAATCAATAGCTAATCAAAACGGAAAACTCGAGCAAAACTTCGAAACCTAGTTTCCTGTTCACGGCTTTGTCCCGCGCCAGCCTACTCCTTTCTTTTCCCCTCTCTGTTCGTTTATATCTCTTAGGTGTTGCTGCGAGAAATACCTAGCAACTCTCAGCCAAGGCCCAGTCCAAACACCCTGGCCAGTTTATAAATCCGGACCCATTTAAAGTCCAGTAACTCCAACCTAAAACTGACCATGCACATTCACAGAGCAATCGTGCACTGCTGAAACCTCCAAATTCAGGCCAGAACCGAGTCCAGCAATCAGTCACATCTCCGAATTCTTAACTGTCTTCTTCGTTTCAGCTGCCTAGCTCGATCGATAAACCAACTTCCTTCAATCACCTCCACAATCCACTCCGTGCAACATCAGCAACCAGATTCAAAGCCTAGCCATCGTTAATCATCATCTCCATTGACGTCAACCTCCACCAACTGTCTTCAAAGCTCTGTTCATAGCCATGAACATGACTGACTGCAGCCATCTCCGCCAACTGCCCTTCTTCTCTGTCGACTGAAATCTTAATATTGACACCATTGATCACCACCACTGACTGCACTCTCCTCCATTGACTGCACAGTTCAACCACAAGCCCGTGAAGCCGAAAACCAACCCATTACGGAGTATCCAGCCAACACCAGCAGTCAAGTCTTTTATCGTACAAACAGCTCCCATTAATCCATTCGTTGCTGCTGCTGCTGCGATCTAGACTGCAATACGCCATTGCTAGAATGAATTAAGAGAAACAGTCGAGGACCTTCCACGGCCACTGCTCAGTTCCATTCCTTCAAAGCCCAGCGTCTCAAGTTCTTGTTTGCTTCCACTTCATTCTCCATCCAGGCTATACAACATCATTTTCTTCAAATATATGGCAGAAAGAACCATCTCCACTTTCGTTAATAGATCGGTGAAACAAAACTACAGAAAATGGACTCCAACTGCTTGAATAAGAAATGCGAATTCTTTTTGTTTTAGCAAAAAATGGAATATGAATTTGCTGTATTAATTCCACTCAGAAACGTGGAGTAAGTTGCCACATCTAACTTTGTAGATCCCACTCTAAACCGTAGACACATAAGACTTCTAAAGTGGTATTTGACCCACTTATTCTGACGCCTTTGGTGGTCATTCACCTGCTTAACAAAAAGAGTTCTCTGGTTTCATGTCTTGTCTTCTTGCCTTGAGTGGTGCTAAGCAATAAAAACAATTCTTTTCTCCCTTGAATCACGCCTTTGGGCCCCAGGTAGTGAAATGACTCCAATGCTGCTGATATATAGAAATACCAGGCCAGTCATACTTTGTCATTTTCGTAGCAAACACCATTTAAGCCGTAGTTTAGGCGTTTATTTCCTGGATGATCAAATTAACTTGTATTTTCTATAAAAGCACTAAAATAGTGATATTAGTCAAAATATCGAGTCATATTTAATATAAATATGGGTCTAAAATGTAGCACCTACGTGCTTATCAATCTTCCACATTCATCTATTTCCACCAAGAGTCTGGGTGGAAGTTGTGTCTCCTCCAAGTCGGAATCAGATTGAGTTTTATCATGAGATAGAGAAGCTTCATTAGATATAGAACCATTTTCATAACCACCATGAGATGGAGTACTACGAACATCAGATGCAGAACCAGTTTCATTGGTAGACACAACATGATCTGAAGAGTGAGAATCCCGACTTGACAACATCTTCATACCAAACAAACCAAATAACAAACAACATATTAGGCATTTGAACTAAAATGAGAGCAAACCTAGCAGTGAACGAAAATACAAAACCCCAAATTCTGGTTGAAATCTATGGAAGGAGATTCCAACCAACAAAGGTATAATTTTAAAGTAATAAGAACAACCTATGAAGAAAAACTTAAACCATGTAGAAACCCTGAGTTTGGTTGTAATCTGTGGAAAGAGATCACAACCAAATACCAAGAATTGCAAAGCAGTAAATAACAACATACAAGTAAATCTATGAAGGAGATACCAACCAACAAAAAAGAAACCCTAATTTGAAATAAATATTCGAAAGTAAAAGCTACATAGATTACCTATGGAGAATGAATGAGGTACAGATGTGTGCGAGGTAAGAGGTACAGAAGAAGAAAGGGGTATAAGTGAGAATCACTAAGGATGATGGTGAGAATGAAGGGAAAGAAATTAAGATCTTCATCTCCCTCTGTTTATAGAGAAGGATTAGATTTGAAATCATTCTGAAAATTTGAGAAGGGGAAAATGAAATTTCAGAGGGAATAAGAAAAAGGTTTCTCAAATTTGAGAAAGAATTGAAATCTAAAAGATGTATCAAAGTGGAGATTTGAGAGGGAACGAAATTTGAGACCCAAAATTGAAACCTTACTTTTTCGGACAAGAGAGAAGAGTACAATAATAGAGGAGAGATTTGCTTTTCTCTCAAAATATCTAGGTCAAAGGCGGCCGAATCGAGGTAAAGTTGGTCAAAATTGTGGTCAAGTTGATCAAATTTGTGGTCAAGTTGGTCAAATTTGTGGTCAAGTTGGTCAAAATTATGGTCAAACACATAGTCGGAAACAAAACAAGGCATACTAAGTTTGCAAGATTACCATATACAGACCCAATGTTCCCTTCCAGGTGAAGTTGAGATGTCAAATATCAGATTGTATGGTTCCTCAGTGTATACTTCCAACTATTATGGAACTATGCTGACGGGATTACCATATACAGACCCGATGTTCTCTTCCAGGTGAGGTTTGAGGAGTCAAATATATCAGATTGGATGAAACTGCAACCTATTATTGAACTCGGGTTGCAAGATTACCATATACAGACCCGATGTTCTCATCCAGGTGAGGTTTGAGGTGTCAAATATATCAGATTGGATGAAACTGCAACCTATTATTGAACTCAGGTTGCAAGATTACCATATACAGACCCAATGTTCTCGTCCATGTGAGGTTTGAGATGTCAAATATATCAGATTGGATGAAACTGAAACCTATTATTGAACTCAGGTTGCAAGATTACCATATACAGACCCAATGTTGTCGTCCAGGTGAGGTTTGAGGTGTCAAATATATCAGATTGGATGAAACTGCAACCTATTATTGAACTCAGGTTTCAAGATTACCATATACAGACCCGATGTTCTCGTCTAGGTGAGGTTTGAGATGTCAAATATATAAGATTGGATGAAACTGCAACCTATTATTGAACTCAGGTTGCATGATTACCATATACAAACCCAATGTTCTCGTCCAAGTGAGGTTTGAGGTATCAAATATATCAGATTAGATGAAACTGCAACCTATTATTGAACTCAGGTTACAAGATTACCTATACAAACCCGATGTTCTCGTCCAGGTGAGGTTTGAGGTGTCAAATATATCAGATTTGATGAAACTGCAACCTATTATTGAACTCAGGTTGCAAGATTACCATATACAGACCCGATGTTCTCGTCCAGGTGAGGTTTGAGGTGTCAAATATATGAGATTGTATGAAACTGCAACCTATTATTGAACTCAGGTTGCATGATTACCATATACAGACCCGATGTTCTCGTCCAGGTGAGGTTTGAGTGTCAAATATATCAGATTGGATGAAACTACAACCTATTATTGAACTCAGGTTGCAAGATTACCATATACAGACCCGATGTTCTCGTCCAGGTGAGGTTTGAGGTGTCAAATATATGAGATTGTATGAAACTGCAACCTATTATTGAACTCAGGTTGCAAGATTACCATATACAGACCCGATGTTCTCGTCCAGGTGAGGTTTGAGGTGTCAAATATATCAAGATTTGATGGTTCATGAGTGGATTCTGCAAACTATTACGGAACTTAGCTTGCAAGATTACCAAAAAATACGAAAATACCCCTACCGAAACAGGTGCCTTTTTCGGTGATTTCAAAATTACGAAAATACCTCTACCGAAACAGGTACATTTTTCGGTGATTTCAAAAATTACGAAAATACCCCTGCCGGAACAGGCGCATAAATTTTCCTTGATTTAAAATTTACGAAAATATCCCTGACGGAGCAGGTGCATCAAATTTTTCGGTGATTTCAAAACGCATAAAATTTACGAAAATACCCCTGACGGAGCAGGTGCATCAAATTTTCCTTGATTTTAAATTTATGAAAATACCCCTACCAGAATAAGCGCATAAAATCTTCCTTGATTTCAAAAAATCCGAAAATACCCCTGCCGGAACAGGTCCATTCCATTTTTAACAATCACAATCACAATCACACATACACACACATGTATATAATAATATTAATATAATATATATATATATATATATAATATATATATATATATATATATATGTTTTACACAGCACACACAAAATGTCTTCAAAGGGTGTGCTACAGGAAAACCGAAAATCAGAGATCACATCCACATAACCATCTCTGAACAAAAAATATACCGTCGTCGTATCATCCACATAGCAATTGTTCTGTTTTGTTAACCATATACCAAAAAGTAAACCAAAAAATATACCCTTAGGTATCACCACTAAGTATATATATATATACCAAAACATACCCGCAAAAAGTTAGTTCATCCATCATCAGAACAATCTCATAATACATCATCCTCATTCATCATCATCTATAGAATCTTCCTCATACAAGTCATATCCATCATATTCCTCAAATTCATCTTCTTCATCTTCCTCTTCTTCCTCATCTTCTTCCTCATCTTCATCCTCTTCATCTTCGTCGATGACTTCACTTGTCTCATCTTCCTCATAGTCTTCATCATCATCGTCGTTATCTTCAACATCCACTAGTGCTTGAGCATACTTCTCATCTTCTGGATCAACAGGTCCCATGAGAAATCCATGCCAATTGTCTGCTTCTATTTCTTCCTCCAAATCAGCCTGCACGAGCTGCTCTGCATCCTCATCTGGTGAGTATGGCTCAGGTACATGCTGAAAAGGTTCCCAATATGGTCAGCCTCAGATTCAGCATCAGAGGCCAGAAAATCTACTTGTGGAGGATATCGCGACATACTTGCTGCAAGTAATGCATGTGCACGACGAAACTGTTCGTCTCTGAACTTGTCATACTCCTCTTGCAAATCAACTTCTTCAGCAGCCTTCCTCTGGCTGCCTCTTCATCCTCTCTAACTTTGAGCCATATTTCATGACATGCGACGAAGTCGTTCACATGCTTCTGGAGCTATTTCAACTGTTCAGGGGTCATGCGCTCAATCAGTTTATAAGACTCGGCAAGAGGATCCTTGGAGCTGCCTGCCTCTGGTTCATCATCCGAACAACAGACCTTAGGCTTTTTTACTTTCCTGTCTCTCTCCCTCTCATGTGACGAATCAGGACTGCGGCTCCTCTTTGACGCCATACAACAGTGTATAAAAAGTATTGCTAGAGAGACAACAATTTGCATTTTCATTCAAAAACAGATCAAATCCTATAAACAACAACGAAAACAATTTGTGTTGATACATGAAAAATAATACCCCTTAACGAGTTGGAGATGCCCCTAAGAATAGAGGTGAACTTGGGTTAAGATGTAGGACTTGGGGACTAAACTCAAGCCCAAATAGAAGATACCCATAAAAGATGGGAGGATAAAGGAGGAATTAATGAAGAAGTAAGAGGTTATGTTAAAGAATGCAATTAAGGGTAATTAAGATGTATTAGGACATGTGTCATGAAGTAGTAAAAAGAGGGGCTTTTAGGAAAGCCTATAAAAGAAATGACAAGGTACAATGGAAAGAGAACTATTTCTCTTACTATTATTGGAATTGTAAGGTCATGTGTAATAGCTAGGACGGGTAGAACCTAAACTGAAATTCACCCCTCAATATTTAGTGACCACACCCGGAGGCTCGTGCCTAGCTTACAATGATACACACAGAAGGCGCTAGTTCAGGCGCGGCAGGAAACCTAAACACACCCCCAATTAACCCAGAAGGAGAGAGAGTAGGTATAATATCAGACCCAATCACGCATACGAGAAAATCAAACATCATGCGCGAAGAAGATAAACATCACGAGGGCGAGGAAGCACCGCTCACTCAGCTTTCCCTCGAGGAGATGCAAAAAGAACTAGAAGAGCACGTACGTAAAGAACGAGAGCTGAGAAAGCTCATGAAGGCGGCCAGTGCAGGGAAAAATGTTAAAGAAACATCAGAAGATGTAGAGGAAGTGGAAAACGAGCCTGCGACTATGACATAAGAGGCGATTGCAAAATACCTAGAATTGAATTACATAATTGTTAAACAAGACAATTATAACTTCATGGCGAGTCCTTACTCCTCCAAAATCATAGAATATCAGTACCCTGAAGATTATACTTCACCAAAATTCAAAGTCTACAATGGCCAAGGCAACGCGAGAGAGCACCTCAGTCGATTCCTGTCTACAATGAATGATCGCGCTGCGGATGGGAAGCTATGTCTGAGAGAGTTTCTGAAATCGCTGACTGATACGGCGTTCACCTGGTATGACTACCTCAATCCAAGGAGCGTTCATTCATGGTCAGCCATGTCAACGCTTTTTCTCAGAAAGTTCTATTTAGAAAAAAGGAAGGTCACAACCATAGACCTGAGCAAGTGCAATCAGCGCATAGACGAGGGGATAGAAAAATACATCGCTAGATTCCGCCTTCTCACTCTCGATTGCCATGAAGACGTTAAAGAAGAAGCGTTAGTGGAAATTTGCGTCCGGGGGATGACTCCATCTTTCAAAAAGAATCTGGTAAACTTTCGGTTCCCCACATTTGTAGAACTGGGGGAGGCTGCCGCAAGGATCGCCGATTGCATTGAAGAACCAAGCTCGGATTATGTTTGGAGAAACTCGGTTAACACTGTATCGACCATGCCGAGAAATACATGTGCAAATAATAATCGCGAGGGTTGGGGAACACAAGCGCTCCCGCCACCTCTGCCTTGCAGCAAGGAATAAATCGTCGGATTATTAGAACAATGGGTAGCAAACAAGGAAACCCAGTTGCCCCCGACAAAAATGGATCTTAGCACTCTAGACAAAAATGATGCGCGCTATTGTCACTTTCATCGGAGGATACAACACCCTACAATCGACTACTTCAACCTGCGAAGGATGTTTCAGAAGAAGCTGGAATGAACAAAGCGGAAGATGGCAAAACCACCCCACATCACGTAATGATGCTTTCCCATGACCCAAGCGGAGATGCCTGGAGGCCTTGGACCGAGGATGAAGGGGAAGCATGCGAGGTGGATATGGAGAATTCCACTTTTGCTAACACAGACGGCGTGGCTCGTCAATTTGCTAAGACAATATTGGCTCAACAGTTCTTCGATTCGCTCGGCTTCAGCAAAGATCAAATCAAGGAAGCGTCTAAGGCCATAGCAGCAGAGAGGCCCTGTGGGCTTCTCCCCAAGGAGGCGATCGTATTCACCAACGAAGACATCTGTTACCCGGGAGAGCACCTCAGGCCTCTATATCTCACCGTGTATATCAACAGACAACCGCTAAAAAGAGCTTTTGTTGACGGGGGCGCGTCCTTAAACCCGATTTCTATGCATACGCTCAATGTTTTAGGCATACAACGGTCCGCGATAAGAATGTGGGTCACTACAGTGAAAGGGTTTGGAGGCCACGCCCAAACAGCTATTGGAATAATTAACCTAGCAATGAAGGTTGGTCCTATCCGAGGGACCACCCCTTTTTATGTTCTAGAAGATGACACTACCTTCCATGTGTTACTAGGGCGAGGCTGGCTACTCAACCACAAAGTAGTCGCATCGACGTACCATCAATGTGTAAAAACTAACATAGGAGGCAAGCAGTACCGAATTCCCACCACGAGCAACCCTTTCGACCCAGAAGAAACATATATGGCGGACGTAATTTTCTATGACGAGCCAAAGGCGCCTGATCGACTGACAAAATTCACAAAAGGTCTCAGGAATGCTTATGGCGCCTGATTAACTGACAAGTTCAAAAAAGGTCTCAGGACAGCCAAAGGCGCCTGATCGACTGAAAAATTTCACAAAAGGTCTCAGGAATGCCAAAGGCGCCTGATCGACTGACAAGTTCACGAAAGGTCTCACGGCAGCCAAATGCGCCTGATTGACTGACAAATTCACAAAAGGTCTCAGGGCAGCCAAAGGCGCCTGATCGACTGACAAAATTCACAAAAGGTCTCAGGGCAGCCAAAGGCGCCTGATCGACTGACAATTCACAAAAGGTCTCAGGAATGCTAATGGCGCCTGATTGACTGACAAGTTCACAAAAGGTCTCAGGACAGCCAAAGGCGCCTGATCGACTGACAAATTTCACAAAAGGTCTAAGGAATGCCAAAGGCGCCTGATCGACTGACAAGTTCACGAAAGGTCTCAGGACATCCAAAGACTCCTGATTGACCGACAAGTTTCACAAAAGGTCTTGGGAAAGCCATGGGCGCCTGATTGACTGACAAGTCTCATCAAAAGGTCTGGGGAACGCCAAGGGCGCCCGATTAACTGAATTTCATAAAAGGTCTCAGGAATGTCAAAGGCGCCTGATTGACTGATATTTTTAAAAACCTCAGGAACGCCCAAGGCGCCTAATCAACTGACAAGACCACAAAGGTTCCAGGAATGCCAAAAGCATCTGAACGACCAACGAGCACGAAAAGGAAAAGCGAGAATAGGCATGTTTAACCGACGCCCACCCCGTCCAAACTCCTTTGAGGGGGGGGGAGTAGGCGCGTTTAAACAACGCCCACCCCACCCATCTCCTTAAAAAAAAAAAGAGGGGGAGTAGGCGCGTTTTAAAAACGCCCGCCCCACCCGGCTCCCTTGAAAATAACAGGGGGGGGGGGGGACTAGGCGCGTTTAAACAACGCCCACCCCACCCAGCTCATTTGAAAAAAAAAGAGGGGGAGTAGGTGCGTTTAAACAACTCCCGCCCCACCCGGCTCCCTTGAAAATAAAAAAGGGGGAGAGTAGGCGCGTTTAACCAACGCCTTCCCCGTCCAACTCCTTTGAAAAAAATGGGGGGAGGAGGCGCGTTTAAACAACTCCCACCCCACCCATCTCCTTTGAAAGAAAAAAAAAAGAGGGGGGAGTAGGCGTGTTTATACAACGCCCGTCCCACCCGGATCCCTTGAAAATAAAAAATGGGGGAGTAGGCGCGTTTAAACAATGCCCACCCCACCCGGTTCCCTTGCAAATAAAAAATAGGGGGAGTAGGCGCGTTTAAACAACGCCCGCCCCACCCGGCTCCCTTGAAAATAAAAAAGGGGGAGAGTAGGCGCGTTTAACCAACGCCCGCCCCACCCGGCTCCCTTGAAATTAAAGAGGGGGGAGTAGGCGCGTTTAAACAACGCCCACCCCACCCAGCTCCCTTGAAAATAAAGAGGGGGGAAATAGGCGCGTTTAACCAACGCCCGCCCTACCCTTCTCCCTTGAAAATAAAAAATGGGGGGAGTAGGCGCGTTTAACCAATGCCCGTCCCATCCAACTCCCTTAAAAAAGGGGGGGGGGGAGTAGATACATAAGCCAAAAAAAGGGGGGAAGATAAAAGAGAGAGAAAGGGAGGAATAACCGCGCTCAACTAACGAAAAACCTTACCCAACAACCCCGTAAGAGAAGAACAGGTCACAGACGGACCGAAGGCACGATATACTCGTATACAAGCAAATAACATCACCCTCGAAATTGAAAGCAAAGACTTTATTCACACCAATCTAGTACAAAAGACGTTTAAACTAAAAAGATATTCCACAATGATAAACTTAACCAGCCATCAGTGCTCGACACCTAGCAATATCAGCGTCTAAGGCTTCCACCATCAAGCGACCATCTTCACATTGTGCAGTAGCCAAATCACAAAGATCTTGATTGGCTTCATGCACCAACCTGAGGATGTCCTGGATCACATTATCTTCAATACCGGCCCCGCGAGCAATCGAAAGAGTATCTTCATGCTCATCGTACTCCTTGTGCGCCTTATCTTGACAAATTAGCCTAAGCGCCCACAGCAGACCCACCTCTTCCTTCAAAATCAATAAACGAGCCAACTCGTCCTCAAGGTAATGTCGAGGTACAAGTGTGGACGCGGCCGCTAAAGTCAGAGTATGACCGAGAAGCGGTAGGACCCCCTGATGAGGGACCCAAAGATGACAATCAGAGATGACACGATCCATAGTAGCCACCATCATCAAAGAATCCGCGAATAACTGATTGGCTGCGTCGCGAGCGGTGACATCTTCATCCAGCGCCTGTTGGATCTCCAATGATACCCGACCAGGGGACTCGGCCTGAGCAGTTTGATACGCCTCGTACCGGGCTCTGAAATTCGCGCGTTTAGCATCCCTGCTTATCTTTCTCTGTGTCTGAAGTTCCTCAACCTCGGCCTTCACGAACATAAGCCACTTCAACTCATCTTGTTTGAACGAAGCCGAGACTAATATGGAAATGGGCGCTAAGGACAACACATACCCGTGAAGAGAGTTAGCCATAATGGCGAATTACCAAACAATATATATATATATATATATATATTAGATATAACGATAACCAAGATTAAGAAACGAGAATATCATGGGGGCATTTATATACACACACGAAGGAAAAGGGCGTGGAATACGAAGCAATTGCTCATACCCCTTCTGCACGCTGAGAAACGTGTCAAAACAAGGTTAAGAGAGAAGATAACCTCGATATAAATATTAGAGACTCGGAAACCAAGGCCTAAGACCAATGTGGCAACGTCCATGAGGTTGGGTAAAAGGGAATCAATCAAAGAGGAAAATTCGATAACATACCGGAAAGAAAAGGAGAGAGATTGAAATATATATATAAATTAAGAAGGGAAAATCCAACAAGCGAAGTGCATGAAATAAATAGCAAATAAAGGAAACTGTCCCCGAAGCTAGCACCTAATCTAACCAGCTACCAACAGGCGACAACGAGCAATATCTACGTCCACGGCCTCCGCCATAAGCCTACTTTCGTCACACTGAATGTTGGCTTGGGACAGCCCCTAATTGGCATCACTTATCAGTTTGTAGATGTCTCGAATAATTTTCCCTTTAGCCTTCGCCCCTTAGGCCAATGCTAGAGTATCTTCGTGTTCATCGCAGTCTTGGCGTGCCTTATCCCGACGGGCTTGCCTGAAATCCCGCAGTACACTTATCTCCTCCCTTAACACCAATAAGCGCGCGAGCTCGTCCCTAGGATAGGATGAGTTCACAAGCGCGGAAACAACAGCATGGCCTGAGATATGTGAACGGCAGTCAGCGATAGCATACTCAATGGTTGCCTTCATCGTCAAGGATTAGGTGACTAACGAAGCAGCAGCGTTGCGGGCCGTGACGGTATCATCCAAAGCATGTTGAATAGCAGATGTTAGTCGACCAGCCTCCTCACCAGCCTGACGCGCTTCAAAGCGCTCTGCAAATTGAGCGTGCGCGAAATCCCTTTTAGCTAATCTATGCTCGTAAAACATCTCAGCCTCCACCAGTAGCAGGCGCGTCAGTTCCAATTTCTTGAACATCGAGACTAACGCGGGGACTGGCGCCAGAGTTAACGCGTACCCGTGAAGGGAGTGAGCCATCTACGTAAAGTGCTTGACAAGAAAACAAAAATGAAGATAAGGACTAAAATTGACCGGGTTGGAAGATTGGTGCTGCTATATAAAGGAGAGAACGTCATAAATGCTCCGAAAACTGTCCTGCTCTAAATGATACGCGGTACATAGGAGTACCAAAGGATTTGGCTATTGGATCATCTGATAATCGACCCAATAGCCAGGGGACTAATGTTGATACATGAAAAATAATACCCCTTAACGAGTTGGAGATGCCCCTAAGAATAGAGGTGAACTTGGGTTAAGATGTAGGACTTGGGGACTAAACCCAAGCCCAAATAGAAGATACCCATAAAAGATGGGAGGATAAAGGAGGAATTAATGAAGAAGGAAGAGGTTATGTTAAAGAATGACATTAAGGGTAATTAAGAGGTATTAGGACATGTGTCATGAAGTAGTAAAAAGAGGGGCTTTTAGGAAAGCCTATAAAAGAAAGGACAAGGTACAATGGAAAGAGAACTCTCTCTCTTACTATTATTGGAATTGTGAGGTCATGTGTAATAGCTAGGACGGGTAGAACCTAAACTGAAATTCACCCCTCAACAATCTGCATTTTCACTCAAAAAACAGATCAAACCCTAGAAGAAAAAAAGTTAGTAACCACCACAAAACTTAAATCAAACACATCTGCATAGTAGAATAATGTAATTCAAACAAAACCCATATCATGATTACACTTAATTCTTAAATCAACCACACACCACCAACACAAACAAAGTGTTCCCACTAGATAATGTACCACAAAACAGAGTAACAAAAAAATTAAAATAATACATTAAGTGCTATTACACTTCTCTGCATTCTCTTTGCAACAAAGAAAAAAGGATCATTAAAAAGAGAATCCATTTTTATGCAATCATGCAGGAGAAGATGAAGAAAAACAACACTTAAAAGAATACAAACACATACCTGTGTAGATGAAGATTGAAGAGTATGGTTTATTCAAAGATTCAGAAGCAACTAAAATTGAAGATGAGTTTGTTGTTTTCCCACTTACTTTAGCTTTTGTACTATTGAAGAGCAACTAATAACTGCTGGTTTTTTGTCTCTGAGTAGAAAACATAAACTACTTTCCCAAAGAAGATGATTTTGTTGGGAAAGGGAGTGTTTTTTTGGTAGTGATAAAAGGAGATGTTGGGTGGAAACAACATCTTCTAACTTAAGGGCGGCTAAAAAGTAGGGCGGAAACAATAAAGTAACTTACATAGGGATCTGTAAGCAAATATGTGTAAAAATGTGGGGGGGGGGGTGGTGAAAAAGATAACAAATTGTTATTCAAGACCAACATTAATCTGATCAAATGCAAAGTATCTTGCAATTGGAATCTGCATAGATTCAAGACCAGCATTATAAAGGAAACTTACTGATCGCACATATATTGGAGATTTTTCATTTCTTTGTTCTAGGGAGACGCTTTTGCTCCAGCAATTTACGTAGATGTGGTTCCTTTGCTAAAATATCTTGAAAACTGTCGTGACCTGGTATCTCTGCTTTGTCCACATCTGCAGTCATTCCTCTCGGCGTATGAATAACAACCCACCAATCTGGATGTTTCACGTATCTGGAGTAGAAAACTTGGGCAGCCTCTTCAGCGAGAATCACGGGCTCGTCTGAAATATTGGTATGGCTTTTCAATCTTGAAAGATTTACAAAGGAAAATCTGAATCCTGACAGATCTTTATTCCATTCTCTACCTTCACCCAATCACAGTAGAAGACAATTTCTTTAAATGTACCATAGTTCAACTCTAGGATTTTTCTGATCACCCCATACCACCGGTTTAGGTTAGTAACAGGTCTTTTGTCCCTTTTCGAGCTCCTAAAAGTGGTTGATGCAACCACGGTGACACCACTGTCCTGGGTCTTAGCCTTTTCCTGGTTTGCTTGGGAACAAAAACTAAATCCATTCACACGGTATCTTTTGTACTCTTTCTGAGACATTGGACCTATAACGTAACGCCACAAATCTGTATCCATTTTGTCTTCTGATCTAAGCTACGAAAGCGAAAAGAAAAACAATACATCAGCATACTGCATCATTATTATGCTAACAAACAGGAGCGCCAATGCAAACCTTTTCATACAACCAACTAAGGATGTAGTTGCAGGAAATCCTACACTACACCCCTCACAATAATCCACACAACTAAGACACTTGAAGATTAATAACAATGATTTTATTGATTAATTCCTTGAATGTTTACAAGATAAGATAGAAAAGAGTTAAAGAAATTACAATCACCACAAACTTTCTCTCTCCTAATGACTTGTCTAACACTCTGAAAAAGATCCCCCCCTTACAACTGGTTCATTTGACTCTTTATATAGGGTAGTATACAATGGATGACAACTAAGTTGTCCTTTATTTTCGGGAATGACTTGCGAAATATCGCAAGTGTACAAGTATTCATTCTTGCAACTCTCCTAAATTTCGCTAGGTCTTCACACCTTTCTCGTGTTTTGGCTGTCGTCATTCATTGCGTCATTTATATTACTCTTTTGCGACGCCCTCGCAATGCTATTGTTTATTGATCCCGCGAAGTATTGATGTCGCGATATTCTGATCCTACATCTTGCCTCTTCTCATGTCTTCTCTGCGAAGAAGATAATGTCATGAGAACCAATGTTTTGAAATGCGCAACTGTTCATCTTTACTTTACCAATGTTTTGAAAAGTATGGGATTGTAACAGATGTTTCTTCTTCCACTCTTTTCTTGACACGTCTCTTTCAACAGTTTTTTCTTCTCTTTTACTTTCTCTTTTGCATCACTATCAGAGACATCTGAGGAAGGCATATTTTCAGGAATTTCATCGAGAAGACAAGGATATGAAGAAAGAGGAATGTTGTGGTCATTGCAAACTGTTTCAATAGTTTTATTGCGAAAACGGAAAACATCATTATTGAAATTCGCTACAGTAGTTTGTAATTGCTTCTTCAACCTGGAATACTTGTTGTTGCGAAGAGAAAAATCCTTGGAAAGTTGTGCTTTCTCAGATTCAAGTTCCTTGATTCTAGTTTGAAATCTCTTCTCAGATTCTGTGAACAAATGATAATGAATTAGCAACTTAATAGCAGTTTCACAAAAAGAGGTGGTAAAGCAATGAAGACGGTAAACAACCTTCTCTGTCGTAAATCATATCTTTAACCAAGGCGGTATGCTCAAGATGAAGACCGACGCTAACACCTAAATTATTTCTGGCGTTATCTAGAACTTTCGCAGCCCAAGCGAATTCATCATCACTATTTATGACAAGGAGTGAACGAATTTGATTTTCTCGCTCATTAAGTATGGCGTTTTGGCGAAGAGCTTCATCTCGTTCAATTTGGACTTCAAGAAGAGTTTTTTGGAATTTCGCTAATGCTTGTGCACCTTGATTAGCAATGCGATCCTTATCATCTATGTGGCTGCTAATTTTCTTCCTTAGAATATTATTATTCTCGTGGGAGCTAAGATATAAACGTTTAAATCGGTTGGCTAAACCTAGACTAGATCTATGCTCAATTTCTAAGAGATGAAATTTGGTTCGAAGTTCATTTAATGAGAGAGAATTAATCTTGTTTGAAGAACTACTTAAAGATTCATTGAGATGAGCGAGAAGAGCATCATCATCCATAGGTTCAGGGAATGAATGGAGAAGGATGGCTTCTTCAGAAAGATTATAAATGTCTGCGAAAATGATAAGTCAGATAAAGAAAAATAAATGACAAAGTAGAAACGAAGAAAAGAGAAGGATATTATACCATAAAGCTTCTGGGTAGAAGACTCAACTTCCAGTTGTTGAATTTTTTCGCGAAGAGCGGCAGTCTCACTTTCATCCTTCTTGCGAGATGTCGCAACTTCAACTTCTAGTTCTTTGTTCTTCTCCTTCTTGCAGAAAAACGATCATCTCCCAATCCTTGCATAGAATCATAGAAAACACTAGACAATTGCGCCATAGCAGATTCGACCGAATGATTCTCCTTTGCAAAAGAAGTATTAACCTCATTTTCATCTTCATCAGAATTTTCGCTGGTCTGGGAATTAGAATGAGAAGAGGGATGGATTTTCCGTTTTTTAGAAGATGGAGCAGAAGATTTATCCTTGCGAAGAGTGATTTTATTCTTGCCTTTAGCCTTCGCAGCTTCAGGAATGTCAATTTCTTCAACACCTTCGCACACGAATGAAGATAAGAAACAGAGGCAACAATATTGTTAAAAATAATAAGGGAAAATATTTCTTACTTCATCCGTGATTGAACGAAGTATCGCCAGAGTACTCGCTCTTGGATTTCTTTTGTAGCTCTTTCTTAATTTGATGATCTGGAAAAATCGCAAGATTAGATATAAGAGGGAGTGAAGATTGTAAAATAAGTAAAAATTAGGAAGTATACCTCTTTTTCCTTTTCGGGCCAATTAAATACCCAAGGCTAATAATTTGCGAGATTCGCAGGGAGTATATTGGAACCAGAAATGTAAGGTCCGCTCAAAAATAGTGGAAAGACAGACCACCTCTCATCTTTAGAGTATCGAGGAACGTTGTTCTTGCCAGAATGCCAGTCAATATCTAGCATGAGTATCTTATCGTCGGAAACGTTCTCTTTTCTTTTCAATCGGGCACCCCAGCGAGACTTATCATTTTTCATGTTTATTACTTCATAATTTTCAAAGAAGTTTTCTACAGTGTATTTTGCAGCGACTATCTCTAAACTTGCGAAGTTAGGATCTTTAACGTTATCAGGATATAGAGATCCCTTACCAGCGCCGCGATTGGCAAATTCAAGCATTAAGCGGATGCAATCACCACTTAATTGATAAATAGCTCGCGAGAATTTCTCATGAGCAAGGATTTCATAGAACAAGGGCAGTTCGGGATCGTACAGGGGAATGGGAAGACCTGCGAGGATTTGACCTAGCGAGATTATGATTTTTTGACCATCACACTGATGATCAGTAAACAATTTTGCAGAAAGAATAGATGAAGATTCTTGATTGGGAATAGTAGACAAGGTGAAAACTTTCTCTTGTAATTTATTTTGAGTTTCATCTAAAAGGGTTTCATATTTACGACCAGGAGGAGCCATTTTTAGAGTATGGGAATGATTAAAGAATTGAAGATCAAGAGAAAGAAGAAAAGGAAGATTTACAGTAGCAGAAACGCAAATTGCGGAGGAAGAGAGTTGAAGAAAAGTTGCAGAGGGAAAGTAAAAGAGAAGAAGAAGAGGGTGAGAAAACTATATATAGAGAGAAGAATTCTCGAGAAAACAAATGCATTTAATGCGAGATGGGACGTGAATGGTCAAGAAAAAACGGTTGAAAGAGACGTGTCAAGAAAAGAGTGGAAGAAGAAACATGTGTAATAAATTCCGTGTAAAAGTACGGGATTGTAACAGATGTTTCTTCTTCCACTCTTTTCTTGACACGTCTCTTTCAACCGTTTTTTCTTCTCTTTTACTTTCCCTCTGCAACTTTTCTTCAACCGTGTAAAGATGAACAGTTGCGGCATTTCAAAACATTGGTTCTCATGACATTCTCTTCTTCGCAGAGAAGACATGAGAAGAGGCAAGATGTAGGTTCAGAATATCGCGACATCAATACTTCGCGGGATCAATAAACAATAGCATTGCGAGGGCGTCGCAAAAGAGTAATATAAATGACGCAATGAATGACGACAGCCAAAACACGAGAAAGGTTTGAAGACCTAGCGAAATTTAGGAGAGTTGCGATAATGAATACTTGTACACTTGCGATATTTCGCAAGTCATTCCCGAAAATAAAGGACAACTTAGCTGTCATCCATTTTATACTACCCTATATAAAGAGTCAAATGAACCAGTTGTAAGGGGGGGGATCTTTTTCAGAGTGTTAGACAAGTCATTAGGAGAGAGAAAGTTTGTGGTGATTGTAATTTCTTTAACTCTTTTCTATCTTATCTTGTAAACATTCAAGGAATTAATCAATAAAATCATTGTTATTAATCTTCAAGTGTCTTAGTTGTGTGGATTATTGTGAGGGGTGTAGTGTAGGATTTTCTGCAACTACAAAGGAACTTGGTTTTCATCTCGACTTCCTCCATTGCAAACCCATCAGCTTCACAGTTCTCGCAATAATCCCTACATTTAGCATACATAGTATTAAAATCTAAATAGAATAACCCATTGCCCACATACAAACAAAACACGGCCAACCAATACCTGTAATAAACATCGAGACCTTCTGGATTATTCCGAAAAATTACCCACCGACGTATCTGCATCCACTGGATAGGGCTCACCTGAACCGGCTTTTCATCAAGCAGAGAACCCACATCACTGAATTCATGTTAATCATTTAATTAGGGCTCTAAATTTGCTTTGTGACCTCCTTGATCAGCATTTTTCATGTGCTCCATGGCAAATCTAACACAGTCATCCATTTCAGTCGACTTCGTAATTGACCCTTCAATGTATTTGATGTTATTTGGGATGTTGTTGCACTCCTTCATTCACCTGATTCAGTATGTACGTGTAAATTTCAGTACAAAAACAACAAAATAAATAAAAATAAAGGACAAATGGTAAAATATCAATTCACCTTTCGAATGGGTACATCCATCGATACCTAACAGGTACACAAACTAAGGCCTCATCAGCCAAATGAACCATGTTGTGCACGATTATATCAAAAATCCAGCCGAGAAATACTTTTTGAGCACACACATGGCCTCTGCAATCATCCACTTAACCTGGTTCAGATACTCTTTGCTAACCACCTTTGAGCACAAAATTCTAAAAAACAAACTGACTTGTTGAAGCGCAGTACGCAAGTATTTCTCTCCTGGAAAGGCATGTTGAAGCAGAACAGGTAATAAGTACCCCATAATCACATGGTAGTCATGTGACTTCAAGCTGCTCAAGTTCAATTGCTCCATATTTACATTGTTACTTATATTCGACGAAAAGCCTGTGGGAACTTTCAGATCTTTAAGAATCTGACAAAAATTGGTTTTCTCTTTTTGGCTCAAAACAAACAGCGGAACCATCTCTACTCCTTTCTTTGTTTTCTTCTCTTTCCACTCTTCATAGTTTAGTTTATTCGCCTTCAATTTGTCACGATTATTCCATGCAACAATAGCCTTATTATCCTTATCAAAGATAGTATAGATAATGTGTTCCATGAAGTTCTTTTCCGTGTGCATCACGTCGACACAATGCCGAAAGTCAAGGCACAATACGACTCAAGTTCCCAAAGAATACACTTCTTGAAGAAAACACCCGTGACAAGCTCAGAATCACCTTCCTCTTCATCAGACTGATATATATTTCATTTACCTGTCTTGCGGACCACTAACTGACCAGGTTCGTAATGAACATCGACCAACTTTTCAAGCGACTGCGCTCCTGTTAGTCTCAGCGGTGCACTTTTATGCTCCTGTGTCTCTAATCCCAAAAGAGTCCCATCCCTAAATGGGTGCCTTGACTTAAGGAATATACGATAGTTAGTGTACACAATCTTGTGTCGTAACCTAGATGAGTACTTCGAGTTTCGTCTGCTCATCAAACACATGCACAGTAGCCATGAGTGCACTTAAAACACCTTGAGCAGGAAATTCATGAATGTCAAACATCAGAGTTGCTTTCAGAGTAAAATACTCTCTTTTCAAAGAATCAAAAACTTGTACACCTTGATGCCAAAGTTTTTTTAGCGTGTTAACCAGCGGCCGCAAAAAACATCAATGTCTTGACCTGGTGACTTACGCCCAGGTATCAACATAGTCATCATTTGGAATTCAGACTTCATACACATAGAAGGCGGAAGATTATAACCCACAAGGATCACAGGCCAACAACTCCAACTCAAAGTCTGTACACCATGAGGATTAAACCCATCTGTTGATATTCCAAGCCAAACATTTCTTCCTTCCGTGGCAAACAACGGAAACTTCATTTTCATTTGTGCCCACCGAGATGAATCGATTAGATGACGCATATATTCAGATAAAACTTGCGCTCGATCGTGCCACATCATTGCGTCTGATATCCAAGGTTGAGAATACATTTTCTTTAGTTTTTCATCTACAGAAAAGTATCTCAGCACTTTGCAAGGTTCAATAGTCACCACAGGACCATCTTTGGTAGCTTTCAACTTAAACCTCGGAGTTTTGCATACCGGACACTCTATTAAATCCTCATTCTCCTCGTAATACAGAATACAATGATTCTCACAAGCATGAATAGCCTTCGCTTTCATCCCCAGATCCTTAAGCATTTACCTCATAGCATCATAGTTTTTGGGAAACTTGTTAGGTTTCGGAAGCCAATCTCTTAACAAATCCAACAAACTGTTGACACAGTTACCCGAAATTTTATAAGTTTTCTTCACATTATGAAAATCTACCATAGCAGAGAGGATTGTAAGATTGTCTTCACATGAAGGGTATAACTTCTCTGCCGCTAACGATTTGTACCTATTATAACGCTTCTCGACATCTGGATCTTCTAAGGGTGATTCTCCAATTTGTGTTCCATCATGGTCATGATGAATACCAAAGGAAGACTCAATAAAATCATTCAAATTCAAACAATCTGATTGCTTATCATGCGTTTCTTCGACTACGGCCTTCCCCTTAGAACGACTTGTTGAAGCACCATCCTTTCTCTCACCATGTAAGCTCCAGGTGGTGTATGTCTTGTCGACACCATGCTCATACAAATGGGTCTTAACAATCGAGAATCCACGTCGATGTCTATTTTCACACTTCCTACAAGGGCAAGCACACGATTTTGCACAAGTACCATTTGCCATTGCAAAATCAATGAATTTTCTAACCCCTTCTCTGTATTTTGGGCTATAATTGTCTGTTATACGCATCCAAGATTTATCCACAAAATTTGACATCCTACAAACAAGTAAAATACTATGTCTTAGTAACCTAAGTTTATCAACTAAACCTAAAAATGTCACATATTTATCAACACACCACAATAGAATACAATTCACAATAACATCTATAATCCTCAATTTCTAAAACTAATAAACCACAGATGTTGAAAAACTGTCGATTAAGAAAACAAGAAAAGAAATACCTTAATAATTAGCTGAAGATAACCCATGAGAATCGATAGATTCAGAAATCTTAATCAAACCCAATCCTTCTGTGATAACTCGATTAAGCTTAAATCTTTAATAAAATCGACGAGTCACAGAAGAATCGGTTGAATCAATTTTGTTGATGAAGTTTCGTGCAACTGAATCTCAAATTGAATCTGATGAATTTTCTGGTGAAATCGATGGCGGCTGCAGGGATATACCAAGAAGTCGATCAGATGTGAAATAAATGGAGGTGAAAGATATGATGTAATAATGTCTCAACCGTTTTTCTATCAACACATTAAGTTG
Organism: Papaver armeniacum; assembly: GCA_023531295.1. NCBI lineage: Eukaryota > Viridiplantae > Streptophyta > Magnoliopsida > Ranunculales > Papaveraceae > Papaver > Papaver armeniacum. The sequence goes on from JAJJWW010018201.1 coordinate 703,310, forward strand.
TTTATCTACCTCCCAACTGATTCTTATCCTAATTTTCAGACATATTAAATGAAAAACTAATTTCAGATGATTTTAATTTTGTTTTCTGATTTTCGGTAATTAAAATGAAGAGTTATAATTGGAAAAAAAAATGTTGGAGAAAAAAGCCAGAATCGTTGGGAGGCTGGGTAGCCCTTGAGTGTGAAATGAAATTGGGAGCTGATAGTAGTAATAGAGGCGCTAATAGTAGTAATGGAGGGTAAAAATGTAACTTGGCAATTTAAGTTGAGGATAGGAAGGTAATTATGCACAACCCTCATGAAACTCTGTAACAGATACCAATTATTGCAACGATTATCCAACGTTACAAAGTTACCAACGTCGATACGACGTTACTTAAAAAATATCCGTTACAAAATCGGCGTTACAAATTCCCTGATTTCGTGTAGTGTGATTGGATTACAGTTGGAATTTGTCAAAATAAATATACATTTATTGCATATCTTAAGGATTTTAGAATTAGGTGATTCTTTGTCTTCCAAACAAGCCTTGGTCATAACACTATAAATAGTGGAACTTGTATTCATACAAACTCATCCTGTGACACACTACATAAACGTTTATGTGCGAGCCAACTCGTTGATAGAGGAGACTAATCTAATTAGGTGAAATCTCTTGTGCTTCCTTCATTTAAAGTCTTATTTGGGATCAAGAAGATTTTAGTAGTATCGTTGGTGAGATACTAAATCGTATTGTTGTTTTAGTTTTCGATTATTGATTTGATTGATTAATGGTATAATTATCCTTGATTGATCAAACTTGATAATTCCATGGTTTTTCTCTTATAATATAAGACCACTCAATTTTTTTTTTTTTTTTTGTGATTGACTATCTATAGATCTAGTGATTCAATATCTAGATAGAAATTTTGATCAATCAACGTTAACAAACTCCTTTTTGTGTGTATTGATCATTAGTAGGAATCAACTAGTTTGTGCAGCGGTTACTTTGAATATTGAAGACCAGAAGACTTTTTTTTTTGTATTGTGATCTTTGTGATACTTTGTGCACACTTGATTCTCTGGGATCCAAACAAGTTGTTTATTTCATAAACGTCAAACTTGTTGAAAGATCGAACAAACTGTCTAGTTACTTTTTCTCGTAGAGTTGCTTGGATAGAACTTGTTCACTGAGATAAATTATTTTCATATCTTTGACCAAAGGAGTCTATATATTAAATAAGTGAAAGATCCTTTATACTCAACTTTATCACTGATCATTACCGTATTTTGGAGATATACAATGAGGTGGTCACTGGAACAAGTTAGTCCTTTACCTTTTCGGGTTACGGTCCAAAGAAGTTGAAAGCTGAAGTTTTCACAAGATGTGAAGCAACTTAAGATAATGAACTTATCTTGGGAATCACGTGCGTAGACCAGATTGGTTGTATGCGGAGAGATACCGAAGGAATCAAGTAACTAGGAGTAGTTTACTTGATCTCAATTGTATGAAGTTACGGTAGTCAATTTGTATAACGATTTATTTCTTAGAGTATTGAAACTGGACTGGGATTTTTTGCAAAGTATTTTTCCTCGTTAACAAAATATTGTGTGTCGTGTGATTTACTTTACTTCTGCATTATATTTTTTACCTTTCTAATTAGAGCAAATACACTAGTATGTTAACCAAACTTGGTACGATCTCATAGATTGGTTGGGTCTCGAACTTAAGTAATATACCAAGTTACATCTTATTGAAGTAATCTTTTGACAGTTATTGTTTTTATAAGATTACACAAGGTGTGTCTATAGTAGGTCGATACGAAAAATTATAGTCTACTCGGTACCCTCGTCATTTCAATTGGTATTAGAGTAGGCAAACACAATAAGATCTAACAATTTGTGTTTGGTATGATCCAACTTATCAAGACAATAAATTTGGGTTCACATGAATCGAGTTCAGTTAACATACCGCCAAGATTTGATGGTACCAACTATCCGTAGTGGAAGTCTGCAGTGAGATCCTTCCTTAAATCCCTTGATTTTAAAACTTGGGTATTAGTTGTCAATGAATATGTACGTCCAAAAATGGCAAATTTGAAAAATAAGTTTAAGAGCTTAGCTTTGTACACTCAAGGGGGAAAATCTGGCCAAGCAGAACTCAGATGGTTTGAATGCCATAATACATGCAGTAAGCCGAGATATTCAGCATCATGTATCCACATTCCAAACATCCAAGGACACATGGGATAATCTTGAGATCGTATTTGAAGGTAACATATCTGAAAAATAAACTAGACTTTAGACCCTCACTTCTGACTGGGAAACTTTCGTATGGATGATAATGATACTTTTGAGGAGTATCGTTTCAAACTCTTTGAGATTGTAAATGCATCTTTCTCTTTAGGAAAAATTATTTCTGAAAAAATTATAGTATGCAAGATTTTCAGTTCGTTACCATCTAGATACGAGTCTAAGAAGCATATAATCGTAGAAGCAAATGATCTTTCGACATTTTCTTGAAGGTCTCTTGTTGGAAATCTAAAGATCTTTGATCATGAGTCCCAATCTAACCAAACAAAAGGAATTACTTTCAAAGTTGAAAGAAATTCGAAGGTTTGAACTAAGGAAGAATATATTTGGTTGGTAGATGAATCAAGCAGAGTGATTGCAGATGAATCAAATTATGATATTGATTCAACTATGTCGTTGCTTACTACACAGTTTCTAAATATATTAAGGAATAAAAATAAGAGATTCATAAAAGATACTCATCATTCTATTCGACCTCACGATTGTGTTCCATCCAAAAACAAAAAGGATCAAGAGGAAGATGATGAATATCAGCCACAATGCTTCAAGTGTAAAGATTTGAGTCATTTTGCTAAAGACTGTCCTAATATGAGGAAATACACTAGAAGCAAGGCTCTTGCTGTAACTCTTGATGAGACCTCAGACTCATATAACTCTGAAGAACATGATACAACTAATCTTGCACTTATTACTGAAATAAATTTTCCACCAGGTAATATTGATAATCCATCTATTTTAAACATGGATACATCATTTGATGTATGGACTTCAACGATATTTTAAAAGGTAAAAATGAATGTGCACAACTGTCAAAAATCAAAGAAAAACCAAGGTTCCCTTTTGTAATCGATATGGCATGATTTTGATCACTGTTACATATTCAAAACAAATCAATACTTTAAAATAGAGATCTAAAAGAGTTATGCATCAAAGAACTTCAATTTTAACAATCATCATATGAAATACTGATGAGTGCCAAATATTGCATATTTCTACATCTTTTTATTGGCATTTAACTCATCTTTTCTACTTTAAAATCATATATTATCCCAAATTCGATATTTTCATTGTTTTCAAGAATAAATACTTGTACTAATTAATTTTGAGTTCTTAGGTACTAAATAAATCTTGGATGAATTGAGAAGCCAAAAGAGAAGAGGAATGATGACTAGCGACTTCGGAAGAGAGATAACGCAAAACTCTCGCGAGAATGCCGTGAAGCGCGAAGAAACATCACGAAAAGACCCTCCGCAATCCATTTGCACTCGCTCCGCAAACCGCTTGCAAAGCCTAAACCAAGCAGTGGGCTTGGTAGAGAACCCAGAAATCCAAACCCAAGATCTAAACCCGTTTCCCTACTGAGTCGTCGGATATGATACAACTGCTTATCATCTAAACGACAACTCTTACAACAGACCATCGAACCCGATACAACTGCTCAACACCCAAGTCTCCTATTTTTTTCTTCCCCCGTCGAACAGAACCATCACCACATTCATTTCGCCTTCACTTCCATTTACATTTCCAGCACCTCCATTACCCTTCTCCTCCGTACGCTGAGCAAAGCTTCACCATCATTAACGCCACCATTAACTCCTAATTCTCCATCTCTCTCTATCTTATCTCTATTCTTATCAAGAACAGTAACATTACAAGATAAGATTTAGAGAGGTAGAGTTAGGGTTAGCTGTACAGTCGAGGGAACATCGATTCAATGAAGTTGCATAGAAATTGAAGGCAGAGAAAGTCAATGGAGTATTGTTGGTGAGTTGGGTTCTTATTAATTGTCGAATTGAAGAAGGATTGGGAGTATTTGTGTATAAATAGGGGCTTGTTTCTCTGTATCAAATCATCCAAGTTAGTTGGATCAATTTTCTAGTTTAATATCATTGTGTTTGCATCATATTCATCATGTTCTAATTACTTTTGCTAGGGTTGAGATGAAACCCTTAATCTGATGCTATGTTATTCATGTTTTGATCATTATTCTTGTTGAGCTTAAATTGAGTTAGGAATGGTTTAATCAGTGTGTTGCAGTATATTGCTTTCACCTTTTGTTTGCTATGCAGCATAGGTAGATAGAATAACTCTATATTGTGCTTCAGCTCATGCTAAAGAGACTAAACTAATCTCTGATAAGTTGTGCTATAAGAAGACAACTTATGCTAGGGGTTAGTTACCTTAGTTGATATTAGGCCATCTACTTGAGGTTACCCTGGATAAACAACAGACTTGCATCTTGACCGATGTTCATTACAAGGGACAAGAATAATATTGAGACTGAACTGATTTAACAAAGGTTAGGAGGTGGATTAACCCACCCTAGTACCCCTCATCTACTTGTTTACAATCTTTTATTGCATCTTGATTTATATTCTGCTTTAGTACTTTAATCACTGTTAATATCTTAGTCGTATCGACACAAACAAACCCATTTTGGTTACTGTTTACTTGAAGTCAGTTGTAGTAAGACCATAGTTTCAACCAAACACCCATCTTGTCCTTGAGGATCGACCTGTGCTTGCCCTGTGTTGCATTAGGACATTGTGCACTTGCAGTTCTAATTGTAGGTACTCTTTCTAGACCTACCAAGTTTTTGGCGCCGCTGCCGGGGACTCGGTAGCGGTGTAGTTGAATATGTAGTGTAGACTTTACTGATTTTCAACTTATTATTTGTATATATGTGTTAGATTGTTGTTTTTCAGCTATTGTAGTGTAACTTTGTGACCCATCTGTTGTATAATCTGCATTTCAGTGTTGTTAGCATTAGCTGTAGCTTTAACTTCAGTCATAATCATTTGCATCAAAATCCTGTAAAGTTTCATTAGTACATTTGTTAGTTTTAATCTGCATTTCAGTGTCAGTTCAGCTGTAGGTTCTGATTTTCAGTTTCATTTGCATTCTTACATCTTGCTTCAGTTAGGTTAGTTGCTTACTTACCATTGTCCTGTAGTATAACTTAGTGTAACTTGTTCCATTGCAAGCTTTCTGTTACCATTGTCCTGTATCATACCTAGTCTGAGTTATCTGCATCCGTAGCTAAGTGTGTCCTGTAGATTTTGTTTTTCTTTCTTTTTCTTCACTTCATTTACATATGTACATCTGTAGTTTAAGCATTTTATACAATTAGCTTTATCAATTCATAACTAGTTAAAAACTCCATCATCCTGTAATATATCGAGCACTCTTGCACAATAGTTAATAGTCCTTTCTGTTTTCGTACTTTCATTTAGAGAACTGCATCTCAGCATATTAGTCGGTGACATTACAAGCATCATTTAGCCGTATTTTGTACTCAGTTACCATCTGCATAATCCTGTATTAGTTCAAAGTAGCTCATATTACGGCCACCTTGTATAATATCCATTCCAGCATTCTACATTTCATCTTAGTTCTTTTTACATCTGCAGCTTGTCTATACTTGCATCAGTCTGTCCTGCTCAGTGCACTAAGTTCCTGTTATTTTATTCGTGTTTTCATACACATATCTGGTTACTGAAATCACTCTTTGATCTCAACAGGTACCTGTGATACTGTTGCGCGAGTCAAAGAAAAGGAGAAAAAGGGGCAGAACACAGTTGTTATTGTGGCTAAACCCGGTTGGTGTCATTCTCGAACCTCATTATACTTTATTTCTGTATGAATGATAAACCACGATAGCATGATACACTTGCTGCCTTACTGAGCATTATCTCACACCTGCAATTTTTGGTACCCATGAGCATAATTCTGTGAAGACTGAACAACATATATACGGTAGAACTTGTTATTTCACTGAGAGATTCTTAATCTCGGCAGAACCTCTATATGTGTGCATGCTCCTGAGACACTTGAAAGACATATTTGCTAGATGGAATTGTTGTTCCCTGTGCATCCTTGATCACCTGAATCTGATTGCTATTTCCATAAGTCCTTAATTCTCTGAGTTATGAATTTGTTGCTTGTCTGACCAGTACAACATACTACTTCTGTGTGCGTACTTCCAAATTTTTGCATATTTGATTCTCGTGGCATTGCTTCCCTGTATTGAAAAATCGTTTGGCGGTCTGAATGTTATAACATGTTGACTGATATACATGCTAGGCTAAGATTGTCACTTTCCGTGACCAAACAAATAGACTAGTTAAAAATAGCCAAGAAGATATTGTTGACATACCCAGTTCTGAAGTAGATAGCCCTGAGATTGTCACTTTCCGTGACCAAACAAATCGACTAGTTAGAAATAGCCAAGAAGATATTGTTGACATACCCAGTTCTGAAGTAGATAGCCCTGACCAATCTGAGACAATGGGTGAGGAACTGAACCAACCCTGTAGTCTCAAGGACTACATGTACCCAACAAGGGCAAGCCAACCCTCTTGTATCATTCTACCAGCTGATGCTAGCCAGTTTGAATTAAAAGCAAGCACAATTCATATGTTGCCTGTGTTTAGAGGGGTTGATGCTGAAAACCCTTACCACCATGTAAGAGATTTTGAAGATATCTGTGGGACTCTGCGTTTTAACCAAATGCCGGAAGAGTCCCTCAAACTGAGACAATTTCCTTTCTCTTTGAAAGAAAAATCCAAGTCTTGGCTGCATGCCCTACAACCACAGTCCATTAGAACATGGGATGACCTTACAAAAGAGTTTTTCAAAAAAAAATTCCCTAACCATAAGACTGCGACAATTCTTCAAAGTCTGAATAGTTTTGTGCAATTAGATGGAGAGACTCTAGCCAAATATTTGGAGAGGTTCAATGAATTATTGCTCCAATGTCCTCACCATGGTTTTGAAAAATGGAGACTTGTGCAAATTTTGTATGAAGGGTCAGAACCCGAACCACAGTTGAGTCAATGTGCAATGGTGCATTTATTGAAAAAAGTGCCGATGAGGCTTGGACTTTATTAATCGAAGTCGCTGAAAAGACTCAGCAGTGGGAGTCCATTCGTGAACCTAAAATGACTGCCCCTGTAGCTAATGTCCATAGAATTGAGTCCGACTTTGAAGGAAATGCAAAAGTTGCATCCTTAGCTAGGAGAGTAGAAGCGCTAGAGCTGCAGAAGAATGTAAAAACTACTGCCCCTACTCTCCGTGACCAAATTGAAACAACCATTTGTGCGGCATGTCACAGTTCGGACCACCTAGTGGACAGTTGTCCGGACCTACATGCATTTCAAGAATCAAAACTTGAGCAGGCTAATGCTTTGTATTATAAGCAAGAGAACAATCCTTATTCTCAGACTTACAACCCAGGGTGGAGGAATCACCCTAACTTTTCATGGTCTAAAGGGCCTGTACAAGGGGGAACAACAAGTAATAACCAAGGATATTCATATCCTAGAAACCCCCAAGTACAGACACACACACAGTACCCTGTAGAGAAAATGCCTAGCTTTGATGATGGTGTAAACCAAATGAATCAAAATCTTTTGCAATATCAGAAGTTAAATGACCAGAGGCTTGTGAGTTTAGAACTCAAATTGGGCCAAATCTGTGATGCACTAAAGGAGAGAGAAAAGGGTAAACTTCCTAGTCAACAACAGAATCCTAAAAGTGCGTTTCAAGTAAGTACATATGCTTGTAATAAGCCCCCACATGATCAATTGAATGTTGTAACCACTCTTCGTAGTGGTAAAGTTGTTGATAACAATATAGGTGTACCACAATTAAGTGGGTCTGAGTCAGACTCACCTTTGCACACTACTCCACAGAAAACACCTGTTGTAGAAAATGAATCTGAGCATGTTGATAAAACTAAAAGTTTTGCTGATATGAATGTTTCTTTGCCATGTCATGTGCCTGTTGCTCCATTCCCACAAAGGTTGGTACAACAAAAGAAAATGGGAAACCAATACAACGAGATATTGGAAATGTTTAAACGAGTTAATATAAACATTCCATTTCTCGAGGCAATCAAGCAAATACCTGCTTATGCTAAATTCATGAAAGATGTAGGCACACAGAAGCGAAAGCTCCATGTGCATAAGCGTGCATTTCTTACCGAGCAGGTAAGCTCCATAATTCAAAACAAGATCCCAACTAAGTTTAGAGACCCAGGTTGTCCAACAATCTCGTGCACCATAGGCCACCATAAGGTCGAAAAAGCTTTGTTAGACTTAGGAGCAAGTGTGAATCTATTGCCATATTCTGTGTATGTGGAATTAGGTCTTGGAGAGCTGAGACCCACTCCTGTCACGCTGCAATTAGCGGATAGATCTGTAAAAATCCCTTGAGGTATTGTTGAAGATGTGTTAATCCAGGTTGATAAATTTTACTTCCCTGTGGATTTCATTGTATTAGATACTCAACCTGTGCAAAACCCAAATAATCATATTCCTGTCATTTTAGGACGTCCATTCTTGGCAACGTCCAATGCTATCATAAATTGTCGTAATGGTGTACTAAAATTATCTTTTGGTAACATGATTGTGGAATTGAATGTTTTTAATAAATCAACAACCCATATATTTTGATGATAATGAATTGCATGAAATTAACATGATTGAGAGTCTGATCCAAGACTCTTTGCTTGAAATCTTATCTGTTGACCCTTTGCAAGCATGTCTAGATAACTTTGACTTGGATCTTTTTGATTCTGAGTATATTAGTGAAGTGCACTCTTTGCTTGAATCTGTACCACTCATGGACATTGCTAAATGGCAGACTACAGTGGAACCACTTCCACTCTCTGATTCCAAATCTGTCGAACCACCTAAGCTTGATTTGAAGCCATTGCCTAAAACTTTGAAATATGCATTCTTAGGTTCTTCTAATACTTTGCCTGTTATTATTGCATCATGTTTAGACACAAAACAGGAAAGAAAACTTTTAGAAGTGCTTAAGGAACATAAAGAAGCCTTAGGTTGGACCATCTCAGACCTTAAAGGTATAAGTCCCACAATTTGCATGCACCATATAAATCTTGAAGAGAATACTAAACCATCTAGGAAGATGCAAAGGAGACTTAATCCTAATATGAGAGATGTTGTGAAAGGTGAGATTCTGAAAATGCTTGATGTGGGTATCATCTACCCAATCTCATGTAGCATGGGTCAGTCCTATTCAAGTTGTACCCAAAAAGTCTGGCATTACTGTAGTTCAAAATGAACTGAGTGAGCTAGTCCCCACTCGTGTAACCACAGGGTGGCGAGTCTGCATTGACTATAGAAAGTTGAACACAGTGACAAGAAAAGATCACTTTCCTCTGCCCTTCATTGACCAAATGTTAGAAAGATTGTCGAGACATAGTCACTATTGCTTCTTAGATGGCTATTCAGGTTATAACCAGATTCACATAACACCCGAAGACCAACAGAAAACCACATTTACCTGTCCTTATGGTACATTTGCTTATCGTCGCATGCCCTTTGGGTTGTGTAATGCACCCGCTACTTTTCAACGTTGCATGATGAGCATCTTTTCTAATATGGTAGATAAGTTTCTTGAATCTTCATGGATGATTTTCTGTCTTTGGGTCGTCCTTCAATGAATGTTTACATCATCTTACTCTTGTGTTGATTCGATGTAAAGAAAAGAATTTGGTTTTTAACTGGGAAAAATATCATTTCATGGTTAACTCAGGCATAGTGTTAGGGCATATCATTTCTGAAAAAAACATAGAAGTATATAAAGCCAAAGTTGATCTCATTCAACACTTACCTCAACCTCACTCTGTGAGAGAGATAAGGTCATTCTTAGGCCATGCCGGTTTTTACCGACGATTCATCAAAGACTTTAGTAAAATTTCAAGACCCTTGTGTAGCCTTCTTGCAAAAGATGTTGCTTTTGTATTTGATGATGCTTGTGTAGTGCATGGGAAGAACTTAAAACCCTCCTCACATCTTCTCCTATAGTCAGACCACTCGACTAGACTTTACCATTTGAAATTATGTGTGATGCGTCTGACTATGCTGTAGGAGTTGTTTTAGATCAGCGAGTATATAAACTCCCTTATGTGATCTATTATGCTAGTAAAACCCTTAATGATGCTCAACTAAACTATTCAACCACTGAGAAAGAATTGCTAGCTGTGGTGTTTGCACTAGACAAGTTTCGATATTATTTGATAGGGTCCAAAGTCATAATATATTCTGACCATGCTGCATTGAAATATCTTTTGTCTAAAAAAGATGCTAAAGCTCGTCTAATTCGATGGATACTCTTGTTACAAGAGTTCAATCTCGAAATTCGAGATAAGAAAGGGTCTGGAAATATTGTTGCTGATCACTTGTCTAGGTTGAATATTGAGTCTGTTGATGAGTCTTTGCTTATTAGAGAATCATTCCCTGACGAACAATTGATGCTTGTGTCTGAAATGCCTTGGTTTGCTGATATTGTTAACTACCTTGCTACTGGTAGAATGCCTTTGCATTGGTCTAAATAAGACCGCTCTAAGTTCTTGTCTGAAGTGAAACATTTCTTTTGGGATGACCCATACTTGTTTAAATTCTGCCTGACCAACTCATTAGGAGATGTGTCCCCAATTCTGAACAAAGAGATGTCATCTCTTTCTGTCATGACCATGCATGTGGAGGCCATTTTAGTGCCAAAAAGACTGATGCAAAGATCTTGCAGAGTGGTTTCTATTGGCCATAATTGTTTAAAGATAGTCATGCCTTTTGTGTTGCTTGTGAACAATGTCAGCAACTAGGAAGTATTTCCAAGAGAAACATGATTCCCTTGCAACCTATTTTAATTATTGAATTATTTTATGTATGGGGTATTGATTTCATGGGTCCCTTTCCTAACTCTGAAGGTAAGTTATATATTCTTGTTGCTGTTGATTATGTCTCTAAGTGGGTAGATGCCATTGCAACCAAAACAAATTACCACAAGGTGGTACTTTCGTTCTTAAAAGAAAACATATTTTCTCGTTTTGGCACCCCTAGAGCTATAATCAGTGACGGGGGTTCACATTTCTGCAATAAGTCTTTTGAGTCTTTAGTACGCAAGTATGGCATATCTCATAAAGTCCCAACTCCATGCAATCCACAGACCAGTGGACAGGTAGAGGTGTCTAATAGGGAGATTAAGCATATTCTATAAAAGACGGTTAACCCGTCTAGAAAAGATTGGTCTTTACGCTTGAATGATGCTTTATGGGCCTGTAGAACAACATATAAAACCCCTATTGGCATGTCCCCTTACTGTCTTGTGTATGGAAAGCCCTGTCATTTACCTGTTGAGTTAGAACATCAGGCTTATTGGGCTATCAAGAAACTTAACTTTTCTCTTGATAAGGAAGGTACTCAACGGAAACTTCAACTCAATGAGTTAGAAGAGTTGAAAAATGATGCTTATGACAATGATAAGCTGTACAAGAACAAAATTAAAGTGTTCCATGACAAGCGCATTTTGCGCAAGTCATTTACACCTGGCCAAAAAGTTTTGTTGTACAACTCTCGGCTGCATCTTTTTCCAGGTAAATTGCGATCTAGATGGACATGCCCATTCTTGGTACGTGCAGTATTCCCTCATGGAGCAGTGGAACTCGAAGATGTTACCAACAAGAACATTTTCAAAGTTAATGGTCAGAGATTAAAGCCATTTCTGGAACATCTTCCACCAGAAGTTAAGACCACTGACTTGGAAGATCCCATCTATGTGGACTAAACTGGTTCACCTGTGTACATACATATGGATTAAAAGTCCATTCTCTTTCCCTTTTCTTTTTCTTTTTGCATAATTTTTATGTGTGCTAACCAAACTTTTTGTCTTATCGGTTTATATCTTGCTGATTGCTTTCAAAGCATTCATCCACTTCTGGTTAAGCACCATTCTTTTTGCATGTGATAATCTCTTCCCCTAAAATCTACTCTGCCCTGTTCTCCCGGTATGTTGTTGTAATTCTGCTCATATGTTGAAACATTGAGGACAATGTTAGATTTAGGTATGGGGGAGTATTTTGCATATAGAGTTTTTAGTCTTTTGCATTTTTTTAGATTAAAAAAAAAAATCTCAATTTTTTTAAATCTTTGTAAATATTTGCATAAAACCTCCAACTTTTAGAGATTTTAGAGTCACTAGCATGCTTCTAGCTATGTTTACATAGAGAGTCTGACCGAAATAACTGAACTTGGAAAAACTGGAGAACACAATCAGGTTTCTTAGTTGTTAGAGCGTTAAAGTTGGATTTAACCATGCCGGTGGGCGAATTAGGTGTTGCAAAGATATTTGGTAGTAGAGTTGTGATCACCCTTAGTGGAGACGACCTATTTTTACATCAAGCGAGGCACCGACCTTCAACTTTTGTGACTATCTAAAAAGTCCTTTTAGAGTGTGTGTCACCGTACGTAAATTTCGGGTAGGAATGGTGAGTTACCCAACTTCGCACCAATTTCAGCACTATTTTTAATCTCTTGAGTGCTAATTCCGTCAATCATGAGGATGACGTCTAAAGATGAAAACTCCTTCTTGTAGTTTGATTTGCAGTTAGCACCATTCTCTCTCACTCGACAACATCAACAGATCCATAGAAACACATCATCATCAACGAGTAGAGCAACGTCAGAATACATGAAGGAAGTTGAAATAGTCCGAGGTTTACATGCAACAATTCAAGGAAAAGTAAAATTCTTATTCAAAGTGAAGATACAGTACAAAGAGCAGAATTCTATACACATTTGAAGACGTATTTAACAAGAGCAAAGAAAAGAAAATAAGATGAGAATTAGTGAAGCTTATGAAATCAAGACAATACAAGTTGTGAAGAATTGAGTGATAAAGTCCTTCATCCATGGATTTAGTAGTTTCATTATTTATTTTGTTATATGTTTGCATTCAAAAAAAAAAAAAAAAAATGATGATAAAAATTATTGTAGTAGTTTTGTTTAATTAACACCATGGTAAAGAAGAAGAATTTAAGAAGAAATTTCAAGCAACAAGGAATTTGAAGAGAAAAATTAGAAATTGTCAAGGTTTTAAGAAGTTCATCATCAACAGTTGAAGACCGAAGATTGAATACGTTTCTATGGATGCTGTGAGAGTGGTGTTGATTGCCGATCTGATGTGAAGGTAAGTGAGTACTCCCATCCTTGCTAATGATTGATTCCCTTTCTTAGAGATCATCAGAAAAAGATTCTTTTTGTCCACGATTCTGTGGAGTTTCCAGAAATTATTTCGGAAGGTTTTCCTTCCCATCATTCAACGTGTGCAGGATTTCTCTCTTTATTCCTGTCTGCACACATGAGAGACTAAAAAAGCGGTCTTTTTGAGTGCAATTATCATAAAACCCTATTGGTGAGGCAGAAGTCGAGGCTTGTAATCACTCTGAAATCCGAATTCTTTCATATGGTATGGTTACTTCTCGCTCAACTCTTAAGGATGAGAATGCGTTTTTTTGGTATTTCTAACTTGTTATTACTAGCATGCAAAAACTCTATGTCCTCATAACTCCTTGGATGCTTGGGACTCTATTACGCTATGAAGTTGGAGAAGGTTTTGTGGGTACACCTCTGGTAAACCCTCACGAGACTAAAACTCGTTCACTAGGGACACCTAGGGGTTTAAAGGCTTAGTACATACGCTAAATGCATTCGAGAGACCTGCGACAGTGGTATAGTTAGGATTTCCTAATTTCTGTTTCACTTGAGGACAAGTAAAATTCAGGTTTGGGGGTATTTGATGAGAGACAAATATTGCATATTTCTACATCTTTTTATTGGCATTTAACTCATCTTTTGTGCTTTAAAATCATAAATTATCCCAAATTCGATATTTTCATTGTTTTCAAGAATAAATACTTGTACTAATTAATTTTGTGTTCTTAGGTACTAAATAAAGCTTGGATGAATTGAGAAGCCAAAAGAGTAGAGGAATGATGACTAGCGACTTCGGAAGAGAGATAACGCAAAACTCCCGCGAGAAGGCCGTGAAGTGCAAAGAACCATCACGAAAAGACCCTCCACAATCCGTTTGCACTCGCTCCGCAAACCGCTTGCAAAGCCTAAACCTAGCAGTGGGCTTGGTATAGAACCCATAAATCCAAACCCAAGATCTAAACCCGTTTCCTTACCTGAGCCGTCGGATCTGATACAAGTGCTTATCATCTAAACGACTACTCTTACAACAGTCCATCGAACCCGATACAACTGCTCAACACCCAAGTCTCCTATTCTTTTCTTCCCCCGTCGAACAGAACCATCACCACATTCATTTCGCCTTCACTTCCATTTACAGTTCCAGTACCTCCATTACCCCTTCTCCTCCGTACACTGAGCAAAGCTTCACCATCATTAACGCCACCATTAACTCCTAATTCTCCATCTCTCTCTATCTTATCTCCATTCTTATCAAGAACAATAACCCTAGAAGATAAGATTTAGAGATGTAGAGTTAGGGTTAGCTGTACAATTGGGGGAACATCGATTCAATGAAGTTGCAGAGAAATTGAAGGCAGCGAAAGTCAATGGAGTATTTTTGGTGAGTTGGGTTCTTATTAATTGTCGAATTGAAGAAGGATTGAGAGTATTTGTGTATAAATAGGGGTTTGTTTCTCTGTATCAAATCATCCAAGTTAGCTGGATCAATTTTCTAGTTTTATCATTGTGTTTGCATCCTATTGATCATGTTCTAATTACTTTTGCTAGGGTTGAGATGAAACCCTTAATCCGATGCTATGTTATTCATGTTTTGATCATTATTCTTGTTGATTAAACTGAGTTAGAAATGGTTTAATCAGTGTGTTGCAGTATATTTCTTTCACCTTTTGTTTGCTATGCAACATAGGTAGATAGAATAACTCTATATTGTGCTCCAGCTCATGCTTAAGAGACAAAACTAATCTGTGATAAGTTGTGCTGTAAGAAGACATCTTATGCTAGGGGTTAGTTACCTTAGTTGATATTAGGCCATCTACTTGAGGTTACCCTGGATAAACAGCAGACTTGCATCTTGACTGGTGTCCATTATAAGGGACAAGAATAATATTGAGACTGAACTGATTTAGCAAAGGTTAGGAGGTGGATTCAACCACCCTAGTACCCCTCATCTACTTGTTTACAATCTGTTATTGCATCTTGATTTACATTCTGCTTTATTACTTTAATCACTGCCAATCTCTTAATCATATCGACACAAACAAACCCATTTTGGTTACTCTTTACTTGAAGTCAGTTGTAGTAAGACCATAGTTTCAACCAAACACCCATCTTGTCCCTGAGGATCGACATGTGCTTGCGCTGTGTTGCATTAGGACACTGTGCACTTGCAGTTCTAATTGTAGGTACTCTTTCTAGACCTACCAAATACAAAACTTCTAAACTATCTTCTCTTGAATATCTTGCTTTTCACAAAGGTTCAAGATTTCCTTATTACGAAGTAAAGGAAAAAGTTTTAAAAGGCATACCCAGTTAGGACTAAAAAAGGTAAAACCCTTAATCTGAATGGTATGTGTTTAGCAACCTATTATGAGAATTTTCTTATACTAATATACCACTTAAATAGTATCAGCGTCTGCATCGTGACTAATATTGGTGCCAATTTCAAAAGTGAGGAAGCATAAGTATTTAAGAACTTTGTTTGTGCTTTATGGGAGGTAAGTTCTAAATAACGAAAAATATTTCTTGGGAATAATTTTTATTTTCGGAATGAATATATTTTCAAACAATTTTGAGTCATCACCGAAATACCTATTCCGAAGATATAAAAGTTATGCTTTTTCTAAAGTTCATTACAGATCTGGACTATGGATCAAAATACTGTATCTTGTCCTTCAAAGGTGCTTGATCTAAAAGATTATTTCTTGACCATCCCTAAATACTAAGGAACTAAAAGGGAAGAAAAAGAAGTGGTTCAAAGCAACTTGGCGAGTGCTCTTTTTGGTAAAGTGGTTCAAGATATGGAGAGGGTTTACGAGTTATCGGAAAGACAGAAAGCAGTTTTTGGTTGCCTACAAGCAGCACACGCCCAGGATTTTCTTCTTGCTATCCCGATTGAAGGTCTTGGGCAGAAGATGTCGCCCTTGGAGTACCGGTCCATCCTTAAGTACAGGTTGATGATCCCCATATACCCTTCTGATTCACGTTGCCCTGCGTGCATCACAGGTGCTTAGACACATATGGGGAACATGTAGTTCATTGTAAGGTGGATCTTGGGTTTAAATATAGACATGATCATGTGCGAGATACCTTATATGACGTATTATGGAGGGCTGGTATTTCAGCAAAGAAAGAAGCGGCTGTCAACTTTTTGACAGACCCACTTGAGGGAAGATCTACACTCAGGCCAGCTGACGTTCTTATTTTTGGGTGGGCTAATGGGAAGCATGCTTGTGTTGACCTTACTGGCGTCTCACCGTTAGTTGTAATTGGACACGGTTCTTTCACAGTTGGGCAAGCAGCATTGGGGGCTTCCTCAGGTAAGATAGCGAAGCATGAGAAAGTATGTATCGATAATGGACATGCTTTTATCCCCTTTGCCATACTTTTGGGTACCTAGCTCCAGAGGCGGTTGGACTTCTTACGAGGGTTCAGAAAGTCATGCACAGTAATCTCATGACCCCCGGTTCGAGTGAGTTTGTTTTTAAAAGGATTGGCTTTGCAATTCAAAAAGGGCTTGCGGCGCAACTTGTTGCTCGCTTGCCTGCTATGTAATTTTCTTTAAATTATTGATGAATAAAACCAAACAAGTTCAATAAGAAAGAAAGAAAAAAAAAAACAAAGACTTCTGAAAAAAAAAACAATGCTTGGAAATGGTGACTCAATTTTGTACTTAAGTTAAAACATAATTTACATGCTCTTGCTGAGTCATTCACCAGAACTTCTTAGATGCAAGAAGTTATTGTAAAGCAGCAAAGTTTTATTTTTGAAGAGATTTACAAGATCAAACTTGGTGACACCATCATCAAATTGTATTGAAAGTATGAAGGAATAATATACATCAAAAGATTAAATAAAAATTTCTTATTTTATGAATGAAGAGACTAATCAATTGTTGATTAACATCGTAGAATTTTGTCAAACTATTAATAAAAGTGAATGATAAATTTTTATTTATGAATCCTCGTGTCATTCTTTTGATAGTTATGATTTTAATGCTTGTTCCGATTTATACATCTCTTTGCTTTGATTTGGATTATATGAGAAAAACTTCGATTTTCATTAACTAAGTTTCGGTCTCATACTGGCTTATCTTTTTAAATTCGTGACTTTTGATTGGTAGCGGATTTTATGTCTAACCTAGGTTGCTACATCAAGAATAATCAAAAGGTGATGGTGATTTAACTCATATGTGAGTCACATACACTAGTACTAATTTATGTTCTATAAATCAAATATTTACTATACATATGAGTAGCTTCGGTTTTAATCTTTCTCTTGTGGCAAGTGATGGATAAGATCATGTAACCTTTTTATGGTAAAGTTTATCTTTGTGTTATTCTTTTGTTTTGCAGAGATTAACATACATAGCGGGAAAGTTCTATTTTTGAACCCGCGCATAATGGTATATTTTTCTTGGAAATGTGGTTGTGGAAATTAATGGAAGAATTATTTCTAATGAGTAACTAAATCGATTTCGATTCTAGTTTGGCTTATCAAAGTTAGGGAGATAAAAAAACTATTAATTCTGATCTTAGATTTTGCTTATCGAATTAGGTACAATTATTTTAGTATAATTGGATCCTAAAAAGTAACTAAGTTAATTCTGATATTAGTTCGACTTATCGAAATTAGGAAAATTAATCGGGGTAATTGTTTCTTGGTAAGATCTTAAATCGGTTACTTCGGTAGTTATAAATTTAGTGATTGCTTATCAAAAGAGTTATGTTAGACCTCCAATTCGCTTAGACTCTTATAGGTTGTATCGAATTCTTATGAACTTGAGAAAACAACAAGATGATGTGGACTATACTGCTACTTTCAGTCCAGTTGTGAAGACAACAACTATTAGGGTAGTTCTCACTGTGGCATTGACTAACAAATGGTCCATTAGGCATCTTGATGTCTCGAATGCTTTCTTGCATGGAGACTTAGCTCAGAAGGTGTATATGAAAAAACCTAAAGGTTTTGAAGATACTTCTCATCCGAACATGTTTTCCTGCTTCACATGTCTCTTTATGGGCTCAAACAAGCCCTAAGAGCTTGGTTTGAGAAGTTCAGTGGTTTTTTGCTTCATACTGGCTTTGTCATGTCTGTTGCTGATCCTTCCATGTTCATTTATCATTGTGGATCTGACAGTGTTGTCTTGCTTCTCTATGTGGATGGCATTATACTAACATGAAGTTCTGAGTTTTTCTTACTTCTCTTATAAATCAAAATGGGTACTCAATTTGATATGAAGGATCTTGGGGATATTTATTATTTCTTAGGCATTGAAGTCGTGTTTTCTTCTTCAATGGATACTCTGACTCTCACTCAACAGAAGTACACCATTGATTTGTTGGTCAAGTCAAATATGGCAGACTGTAAACCTTGTGTTGCTCTTGCATCCACTGAAAAAAAAGGGCCTCTATACATAATGGTGATCTTCTCACAAATCCACTAGAATTCAGAAGTTTGGTTGGAGGTCTTCAATATCTTACTCTCACAAGACCTGACACCACCTTTGCAGTCAATTACATCTCTCAATTCATGCACTCTCCAACAACTACTCACATGGTTCTTGCAAAAAGAGTGCTCAGGTATCTCAAAGGCACAATTGATTTTGGCGCTACTATTCAAGCTGGAGATCTTAGTTCCATTACTAGTTATTCTGACTTAGATTGGGCTGTCTGCACTGATACGAGGCGATCTACTTCAGCCTATTGTGTTTTCTTAGGAAATTCTCTAGTCTCGTGGTCATCTAAAAAGCAACCAACTGTCTCAAGAAGCTCCACAGAGGCTGAGTACAAAGCTTTGAGTGTCTTAGCTACAGAGGTGATGTGGTTGTCAAGTTTACTTGAAGAATTACACATTACTCCTACTAAACCTCTTTTGATCTACTGCGACAACATGGGTGCTCAGTGTTTTTAGCTGCCAATCCATCTCCCCATGCTAGGACAAAACATATTGAAGTTGATTATCACTTTGTTCGTGATTTGATGGATGCTGGAACTGTTGCAGTTCACTTCATACCTTCTCCTCGACAGCTAGATGACATGTTCACTAAAGGACTTGCTTCTACTACTCTTTACAACTTGGCTAGTCAACTGATGCATTGTTCTCACCCTCCATCAGATTGATGGGGGGTGTTAGAAGTATAAGTATGTTTTGGTTTTATCCTGTGTAACATAGGTGTTATCTGTAACTCCTTTTTGTTTTACTGCTTCTAGGTTAGTAATCCTTTTTACTCTTGTTGTTTCTTTATATAGAACAACAACCTCTGTAGCTCTTCAGAAACCTTATAATATTAAGAAACCTTGTAGGTTTCCCTTACTTGTGCATATTGTTTTAGTATAAATAGAAAAGCACAACACTTTGTGTGTGCGCGAGAACCTTACAAGATTCAATTGCTATAATGGAATTATTAGCGGGAGCAACTGAATAAGTTGCACCACCACTAAATGTAAGCTTGTATCTATTATAGAAACCCGACACCACTACTGTTTTATGTTCAATTATCAAATTTACTGATGTTGTGTCATTTTTTTTCTTTTTTGTTAAGACAAGCGGATCAATTATCAACAGTAAGAACAACAGACTTGTCACACTTGGGAACTAGTTAAGTTGCCCAAGGGTAGAAAGACTATCGGGTGCAAGTGGGTCTATACAGTAAAGGACGGAACTCCAGAGTCTAAGGGTATCGTTAGTGGTGTACGATATAAGGCAAGGTTAGTGGCTAAAGGATATGCACAAAGGGAAGGTGTGGATTATAATGAAGTTTTCTCTCCGGTTGTTAAGCACACTTCCACCCGAATCCTTCTAGTATTTGTGGCGCAGTTTGATTTAGAGCTCGAGCAACAAGATGTCAAGACTGCCTTCTTGCATGTGAATATGGAGGAGGACATTTATATGTCACATCCCATTGGTTTTGAGGTTGCCGGTAAAGAAGATTATGTGTGTCGACTTCAGAAGTCACTGTATGGGTTAAAACAATCTCCAAGACAGTGGTATCTGAAGTTTGATACATTTATGTTGCAGCAAAAGTACATTCATAGTAAGTACGATCAATGTGTGTACTTTAAGAAGCTCCGAGATGGGAGTTTTGTTTATCTCTTACTTTATGTTGATGACATGCTTATAGATGCAAATAGCAAGTCAGAAATTGATGCTTTGAAGAAGCAATTAAGTTCGGAGTTTGAGATAAAAGATCTGGGTTCGGCTAAGAAGATATTGGGCATGGAAATTACTCAAGATAGATCAAAGGGGAAGCTATGTCGTACTCATAAATCTTATCTTGAGAAAATTGTTCGTCGCTTTGGAATGCAAAATTTTAAAGCTATTAGTCTTCCATTGTCACCAAGTGTTAATTATAATTTGTCAAACCAGTTGAGTCCTACTACTAGTGAGGAAAAAGAGTTTATGTCAAAGGTTCCCTATGCTAATGCGGTAGTTTCTTGTATGATATGGTTTTTACCCGTCCAGATATCTCTTAAGCGGTTGGATTATTTAACCGGTATATGGCTAATCCTGGGAGAGCATATTGGTACGCGGTTAAGGGAATTTTGCGATATCTTCAAGGAACCCTAGATGTTGGTTTAGTGTTTTAAAAGGATCATAGTTTGAAGGTATGTGGATTTGTTGATTCAGATTATGCTGGTGATCGATATAAGTGTCGCTCTACTTCGGGGTATTGTTTTACTTTGAGCGGAGGACCTGTTAGTTGGAGGTCTATGTTACAGTCAGTTGTTGCTTTGTCTACTACAGAGGAGGAGTATATTGATGTAACAGAGGCTAGCTGTTAAGGAAGTACTATGGCCTCAAGGTCTAGTTAGAGATTTGGGGATTGTGCAAAAGAATGTCATTGTGTATTGTGTCAGTCAAAGTGTAATCCATCTTGCAAAGAACCAAGTCTACCATGCTCGCACCAAGCATATTGATATCCGTTATCATAACATTCGAGAAGTGGTTGATAATGGAAAAGTTCTTCTATTAAATATTGGTACTGAAGACAATCCATCTGATATGTTGACGAAAATCGTTCCGAAGGTCAAGTTTGAGAGGTGTCTCAACTTGATCAACACTGCTCGTTGTTGATGCTTCAGGGGCTTTGGAGGCTACGGTTAACTCGGTCTTTTTTCGTGGAATCGTTGACAAGGTGGAGAATTGTTAAGGTTGTCAAAGATTCATACCTATTCACACTTGTGGAGGTTATAACATTCACATTTGTGGAGGTTATATGACACTTGGCATAGAGAAGAAGAAGACTTGGATATTAAGTACACATGGGAATTATCTAGAGTCTTAGCAACCAAGTTTACTTTGCTTGCAAAGCTTTACTTCTTGGTTTTCAAGTATTTTGCTTGGATCCCAAGTACTTATCTAGTATAAATAGGAGGGAGCTCATTTGGAGAAAGACACACCAACTCCAAGAGATTTATGAGCTTCTCTTCTATTTCTACTTGTGAGGATATAGAGCATTATTATTAGAGAGTTATTTTAGTGTTATGATTAGCTTCTTGCTATTCATAAATTAGTGATTGATTCATCAACCTTTGATTGTGTTTAATTCTCTGTAAAAGTTCTATAATAAAGAGTTGATCGTAGCCATTTGTGGATGTAGGCATACTGCCGAACCACGTTAATTCTTGTGTTCTCGCTTTCTTATTTCTTTGAGTGTGCATCTTCTTTGTTTCTACTTTACTTCTACATTGATCCAAAGAACTAGTGTCTTGTAGAATTATTACCAAATAATCCCAACAGTTTTTTCTTCCCCTCCAAAAGATTCTCCTTCCCCCAATATCTACATGATTTGAAATTGAGCCTTTTGGTGAGTTTAATGCCATGTATTCGTGTTTTCTTCTCTTTTCTTTTGGTTATAATAATTTTTATCTAATTGGGGTTTTGTTTGGTTACAGGTAGTAGAATATCTGATTTGGATTTACGACTACTTATCATCATCTCTTGTTGAAGGAGGAGGAAGCTATTGTGAATACAGAACATGTATCCAGTCAGTAGTTTGAGTTTGTTGTGCATATTATGTAGTAGGAAATACCAATAGGTCCTAGAAATAATATATTAGGATGAGTTTGGTCCAGTTGACTCAGTCAACTATCTGTTTGGTCCTTTTTGGAAAAATAAATAGTTTGGTCCTAAAAATTATAGTTTGGTCCTAAGGTGACGTCATGGATGATGTAATTGTCATGTGTGGTGACAGAAATATCCTTTTGGGACCACATATATAGAAAAAAAATCCATGCAAATATCTTATTTTTATGTTTACTTTCTCTCTCTTCCTGTTTTTCAGATCTAGAATCTCTTTGCTCTAGAATTTTCTTTTCCCTGTTGCTGTTGAAGATGAACCTTGCTTTTCTACTACTGCAGTTGAAGATAATGAATCTTTATAAAAACGACAATGAACTCGTGATGATGTTTTTTTTTGCCGTTTGAAGATGAACTCGTGCTGATGTTTGAAGACGAACTCGTGATGTTGTTTTGCTGTTTGAAGATGAACTCGTGATGATGTTTTGAAGATGAACTCGTGATTGTTGTTGTTGAAGATGTGAAGACGATGAAAGAAGATGATGAACGACGGAGTTTTTAGGGTTTGTTTTGGTGTTGCTGCTGTTGAAGATGAAGATGAAGACGACGATATTGATGTTTGCTGTGAAGGATGAACTAATATCAGATCTGAAAAGAATGAACTCGTGTCTTGCTGCTCGTTTTGAAGATGAAGATGACGATCTTGTCTTGCTGCTGGTGTTGAAGATCTTGATTTTTAGATCTTTATCTTGTTGTTGCTGCTGCTGAAGATGATGAAGAAGATGAAGAAGATGAAGATTTGTGTGTTTTTTTCGTTGTTTTTTAGGTTTATTATATGGAGTTCATTCCTGGAATGAACTCTGTTTTTTTTTTAGGTTTTTATATGGAGTTCATTTCTGGAATGAACTCTGTTTTTTTAGGTTTTATATGGAGTTTATTTCTGGAATGAACTCTGTTTTTTAGGTTTTTATATGAAGTTCATTTCTGGAATGAACTCTGTTTTTTTTAGGTTTTTATATGGAGTTCATTTCTGGGATGAACTCTGTTTTTTTTTAGGTTTTTATATGGAGTTCATTTCTGGAATGAACTCTCGTTTTTTTTGGTGAATTCTGAAAAAATAGGTAGAAATTAACATGAGTTCATTTTAAAGAATGACCTGCTACAAAAAAATAAGTAAAAATTAATACGAAAGGGTAATTTTGTCCATTTAATATTTTTAAATAATTATGGACCAAACAGTAAAGGCTTTTTTCCCAAAGGACCAAACTGACTTGGGACCACCTAAAAAAGGACCAAACGATATTTTTCCCTGTTATGTATTGGTTTGCCTTTAGCTATAAGTCTGTCATGCCCATGTGCAGCTGTAATATTAGGAAACCTTGTAGGGTTTCCTTGTGCATATTGTTTTAGTATAAATAGAAAAGCACAGCACTTTGTGTGTGCGCGAGAACATTACAAAATTCAACTGCTATAATGGAATTATTAGCGGGAACAACTGAACAAGTTGCACCACCACTGAATGTAAGTATCTATTTTAGAAACCCGACACCACTACTGTTTTATGTTCAATTATCAGATTTATTGCTGTTGTGTGATTTTTTTCTTTTGTTTTAAGATGAGCTTACTTTTATCATCTGTTTTTCTTTCCAAGTGTATGTTGTGTGATCAGTTTTATGAAACTCGGAAACAACTTTTGCAGGAATTATCACCAGAACGTAAACCGAGGCGGACAGCTTCTTATGAGCAATTACCAACTGCAGAGCATGAAAGCGATCTGGTAAGCTTCTTTTTATCATCTTTTTTGTTTCAATTTAATGTTGTGTAACCAATTTTCAACAGCTTTTGCAGGGATTTCCACAGAGCATTGAGCCCCAGCAAGAAGAAGAAGAAAAAGAAGAGGATGATTATGAAGTAGAATGCAGAGAAAGCTTTAAGCGCGTGTTCAAATCAGTACATGCCAGCAGTCATCCTGTAAGTTCTCTTCCATAATATGACCTTGTTTGAAGTTGATGCTGTTCTGGCTACCAGTTTGGAATTTGTTATTGATTCTCATACTTATGCAACAACTTTTTTGCAGGATATCATATATAAACCTAGTAGGAAAGCTTTAGATCCTAATAGCCCTGATTTTGATCAGAAACTGAATAAACTTATAGAAAGCGTCGTCAATCACTGGTATGTTACTGCGACTAACAAAATAAACCCTGCCTCCTTCAGAATATTGTTTGCTTTGAAAAATTTGTTTTCCACTCCTCTCTATTGATTACCTTTTTAATGTTTGAACAGTCAAGATAGTTCTGAAGGTAGTGACACAGACAGTGATGATGAAGAAATTCGGGTTCCAAAAAAACGGCATTGGATGGATATATGTTTGGGTATATGGGGACTGAAAGATGATGATGCTGTTATATCCCAAGTGAAAGCTAGTAAACAAGTTTTTGAAATTTATACAGATGGTTTATATAATGACGATGGAGATTCCTGCTGTGGGGCTATTTTACATGACAGTCATGGTAGACCAATAGTTGCTAGGTCGAAGGTGATTCCTAAAGGGAACTGTGTCTCACCATTTTATCTACAGTTAGAAGGGGTTGCTTTAGGGATAAAACTTGCGAAGAAGTATAACCCTTTTCCTTTCTATCTCTACTGCCAATCTGCAAGTGTTTGTGAGTTTGTTATGCAAAATTGGAAGCGCAAAGATATGTGCATCTGTAGTGGCAATTGGGAAACTATCACAATTCGTTGCAAAGCTTGTTCGAAACAGTTTCTGTTTACACAAGACCAAAAAGACCATGAACAGGCTTTTGAACTCACCAAAGATATTTTCTCGGATATCTCCATCCTTGAGAGTCGTGGTCTTGGTTGGTTCGTTGTGTGTACTAGTGATAGGGAAAGAAATGAAGATGCATACCATGTCGCGAATCTTCAACAAAATAAGGAGCTGAAACTAAGGGAAATTGTTGACTCGCCAGAGTTATGGGACATTTTGTATACACAAGTCTTTGGTCACTATTTCGAGTAAGCTGGTATGTGGGAATTGGGGGTGTGCCCATAGGGGAGACTGGTCATTTTCCTGCAGCCTTCGAGATATGTCTTTGGTGAGAGCAAACTGAGCTAAGGAAACAGCCTTCGAGATATATCCAACAGTTTCCTAATCCAAGTGGTACTGCGACTGGTAGGTAGTGTTATTGGTGAGATTCTAAGTTGCAGGGTGTTTCTCGTTGTATAAACAAACTTCTGACTAAAGAAAATATATTATGTGGTAAGAATAAAGGGTTTTTAGTGACAATATCAATTGGCCATGGCTATATCAAGAACTTTTATCAACTGATCTGGTTCAATCCTACACAGTAAATTTAGTGAAACAAATGGACTTTAAAGACACGGAAACAATTGATGTTTACTACTAAGTAGAAAGTTAAACACCCAAAAATCACAATTCTAGTAAGGTTTCTAAGAGAGCTTGTTTGTGTAGAAATCATTACGAGCAAAGAGCAGAAGTATAAAAACTTCTGATGATTTAGAGAATTTTTTTTTTTTTTTTTAACATTGCACAAAAAAATGAAATTACTAATGCTCTTTGCTTACTCATCGTCTTTGTACGGGTACTCTTCAGGAACTTGCTTCAGAAGCTTCACTCGTAACTCGTATGCATCATCTCCACGCAACATATCACGAACCCATGTGACTTCAGTCTTCATTGACACCTGACAGCGACAGACAAATATTTTAATTACATATTTATGAAACCTAAAGCAAAAGGCTAGGGGTGCTGTTTCACTGCTAAGAAGAACAAGACCAGCTTCCAAAAAGCAAACATTTAGATTGCTGAGATCGCTGGAGAAACCATATATACCCTCTGCTAACATAAATATTCAATGTTTCAAACATAATAAGGCCAAAAAATTTAATGTAAGAAAGACTCGGTAAGAAAGCTACCATCTCTAGAGCTCCTCTGATGACTCCGCTAAGGACATTGCAATAGTACAGACCTTGGCATGTATCAGGAAGCTCAACAAAGTCTACAAGGGGGTTATCCTCCAGGATGAGACTGCAACTTGTTCCATCAGCATCCCAATTGGTCACAGTTGCAGTGACCCCTAAGAACATCTTGAAACCAACCTGCATGCAAGTATTTCAGAATTTGCAACAAGTTTTTGTACTGAAGAACAACCACAAGATTTTCAGCAAATTTTCCTAGAAACTTCGATCTCTCAGACAGAATCTCCGCTCTATCAAGAATATTAAGAGTATGATTCACAACAAAACAGCATGCTTCATTCTAAACCCATTTTGAAGTAAAACATGGCTTCAAATTGCATCTGAAAAATGTTCACAAATCCATCATAACCTAACCAGAACCCGGTGCTGGAGGCAAGTCCATAAATGTTTCTATAATGCTACTGACTAGATGGTCCTGACCATCGGTCCCTTCGGGGACATCCGATAAAATTGGAACGATACAGAGAAGATTAGCATGGCCCCTGCGCAAGGATGACACGCACAAATCGAGAAAGGTCCTGACCATCGGACGAACTATTTAAAAAGCAATAGAGTGGCTAATGACCTATTAAATGGAGAGGATTTGTTGACAATGCATTAAGTAAAGGGTAGAGAGTCATGGAGCTTACATAGTTTGGGGTAGTTGTTGATGATTTTTTGGAACAGAGATAGCATGTCTAATCACCAAATCACAGGATATACTGAAACTAACTTAGAGAGTTTGCCAGACTGCACTGATGCTAAAATGACTGGCATCATATAGATATAAAACACCCTAGAGCAAGACTTCAACAAAAACTGTTACATAATACTGATAGTTTGCCTAATGTTCATCCAATCTATAGTTGTCTGATGCCTGAAAGTAATAGATTGAACAGACCTTTGCAATTACATCAGCAGATTCCTTGAAGTCAGCACAGCTAGAAACGTTGGATTTTGCAAGAAACTCGTCAATTAGTCGAATTCCAATATTATAACCCCTGCATATATAGGACACAGAAATGACTCAAATACAGACATATGAAAAATTGCAATGCCGACACACACACACACAAAAGAAACCTTTAAAGCTGCATGGAAATGCTTCAAAAAGAACCTACGGTAGACATTCTGATTAACATTATAAAAGAAAACCCAAGCTTAGCTCCAGTCAGCTGAATCAGTGTTGGACATGATAATTTTTTTTTTTTTTCGGAAACTGAATTTCCTTGTTCAACAGTAGAAGTCAAGTTTTGAATCATAGACAGTGTAGTCTTTAATTCATTAAAGCATAAGGTGATAAAACATGACTTACATCTGATCAAGCTGTTTGTTAACTTCCTCTACCTCTTCTAAATCGGTAAGCAGTTGTCTTACCATTGCTCCATAAGTTAAGCTAAACAACTCTGCATTCTAAACTCAGATTAAACACAACAACTTCAGAAACATGACATAAATATAATCAAATAGTAAGAAGAAGAAAAAGAAAATATGAAAATCAATTTACTTACCACACGTTCAACATTAGCGAAAATTGCATCTCCAGATCTTGGACCAACCGGAGCCATCCGAAAATTCGTTAAGTCGAGATCTTCACAGACAATCAATCAGCTGGATAACAAAATTGTGATCTACTTCTCTCTTCAGTTAATCTGCAAATGAATTTCCTCCAAAGTTTTCCAATATTCTCTCTGTAGCCCTATATTTTCCAATTCCCGGTTTTTCAATTATTTTCTATTTAGACTCGCTCACCCGTTCGGCCGTCCCTCATAAAAATGGGACCCAGTAGTGAGTCGCGTGGGAGGTGGCCCATATAAGAACAGTGGGTGGAAACTGGAAAGTGGAAACCGAACTCCTCTGAAGTTCACTTCTCCAGTTCTCACTATGTCACTCATGGCAACAACAACAACAACATCAACATCAACATCAACAGCAAACTTCTGGTTCTCTTCACCTCATCGGAGCCAAAGAAAAACTCTTCCACAACATGCTTACTTCCGGTTCAAACCCTTCTCAAGAATCCATCTCTTATCATCGAATTATACTGCTTCAACTTCCCTTAGATTTTCTTCCACAGTGCTCATTAAACAAGATAAAGTCAATTGCAATACAGAAATTGTAAGATTTTGTGAATTGGGTGACCTTAAAAATGCCATAAATTTGCTATGTGATACACCAGTATCACACATTGAGCTGAAGACATTCTGTGTAGTCTTGCAACTTTGTGCAGAACAGAAATCATTAAAAGATGGTAAGAAAGTTCATTCCATGATAAACTTATCTGGGTTTGTAATAGATGGCATTTTGGGTACAAAACTAGTTTTCATGTACTTACACTGTGGTGATTTGAAAGAAGGTAGGATGATTTTTGATGATATGACAAAAGACAAAGTATTCCTTTGGAATTTAGTTATGAATGAGTATGCAAAAATTGGGAATTATAAAGAAACTCTCTTTTTGTATAGAAAGATGAAGGAAATGGAAATTGAACCAGATTCTTATACTTTTTCTTGTGTTATCAAGTGTTTTGGTGCTTTGGGAAGTTTGGTACAAGGACAAGAAGCTCATGGGTATTTGTTGAAATTGGGGTATGGTTCTCACAATACTGTTGGGAATTCTTTAATTGCTTTTTATTCCAAGTGTAAGAAAATTCAGAACGCACGTAAGGTGTTTGATGAATTGGTTGATAGAGATGTTATATCGTGGAATTCAATTCTCAATGGGTATGTATCTAATGATCTTGCTAAGGAAGGACTTGACATTTTTAGTAAAATAATGGTTGAAGGAGTTAATGTAGATTTAGCTACCATGGTTAGTGTTCTTCCTGCATGTGCCGAAATGGGTAATCTTTTGATTGGGAGAGCTCTTCATGGCTATGCAGTAAAGTCCCATCATTTCTCCAAAGAGATTACTCTTGACAATTGTTTACTAGACATGTATGCAAAATGTGGAGATTTGGATTCTGCTGTATGTGTTTTTGAGAAGATGAGTAAGAAAAGTGTTGTGTCGTGGACGTCGATGATTACAGGATTTGCCCGAGAAGAGAAATTTGATAGGGCAATTGGATTATTTCGTGAAATGGAAGTGGAGGGTATTAAGCCTGATTTGTTTACTATTACAAGCATCCTTCATACTTGTGCACGTAATGGATCAGTGGAAAGTGGTAAGGATATTCATGATTATATAGTGGGAAATGACCTGCAAACTAATCTTTTTGTTGTTAATGCTCTAGTGGATATGTATGCAAAATGTGGAAATATGACAGAGGCTCGACTAATTTTTGATCAGATGGTAGAAAGGGATTCAATATCATGGAATACCATGATTGGTGGTTATTCGAAGAATGGTCTTCCTAATGAAGCGTTCGATCTTTTCGTGAAAATGCAAAGTCAGTATGATCCAAATTCTGTGTCTTTTTCTTGTATCCTTCCTGCCTGTTCAAGCTTATCAGCTCTTGAAAGAGGCCGAGAAATCCATGGCTATGTACTGAGAAATGGGTTTATCACAGATCGTTATGTAACCAATGCGCTAGTTGACATGTATGCGAAGTGCGGGGCGCTATCAATTGCACGTTTTCTCTTTGATAGGATACCTAAAAAGGATTTGGTCTCATGGACAGTGATGATTGCGGCTTATGGCATGCATGGTTATGGAAGAGAAGCTATTGCTATGTTCAGTGAGATGCGAGAAGCAGAAATTAGTCCTGATGCTATCTCGTTCATTGCTATACTGTATGCTTGTAGCCATTCAGGATTACTAGACGAAGGATGGAGATTCTTTAACATTATGAGAATTGAGTGCAAAATTGAGCCTAAGTTGGAGCATTATGCATGTGTAGTGGATCTTCTTTCTCGTGGTGGGTGTTTAACCAAGGCTTACAAGTTTATTCAGGCAATGCCTATTGAAGCAGATTCCACTGTATGGGGGGCATTACTTTGTGGGTGTAGGATTCATCGAGATGTGAAGCTTGCAGAGATGGTGGCCGAGAAAGTCTTTGAGCTTGAACCAGATAATACGGGTTATTATGTACTTCTAGCTAATATATATGCTGAGGCAGAGAAGTGGGAGGAGGTAAAAAGATTAAGAGAGAGAATTGGTCGTAGTGGTTTGAGAAAGAGCCCCGGTTGTAGTTGGATTGAGATAAAGAATAAATTTTACGTTTTTGTTGCACGAGACAGATCAAACCCACAGTATAAAAAGATTGAGTCGTTCTTGGAAAGTGTTGCAATGAAAATGAAAGAAGAAGGGTGTCTTCCTAAGAAGAGATATGCTTTGGTTAATGCAGGTGATACGGAGAAGGAAGATGCTCTTTGTGGTCACAGTGAGAAGTTGGCCATGGCTTTTGGAATTTTGAATCTGCCTCCAGGTAAAGCTGTACGGGTAACAAAAAATCTAAGAGTGTGTGGTGACTGTCATGAGATGGCTAAGTTCATGTCGAAGATGGTTGGAAAGGAGATTGTACTGAGAGATTCTAATCGATTTCATCATTTCAAGAATGGGAGGTGTTCTTGCAGAGGTTATTGGTGAGCAGAGATTGAGGTCTGAAGCCAAATGAGTGAACTATTCTGATTCAGTGGTGGCACACTGGCACTACAGATTATTTTGACAGGGGTCAGGGTCAGTTTTAAAGCAACGGCTGCACCAGATAAAGACTCTTAAAGGGCCGATAGTTCTACTGGTTGGTCATGATCTCCACGCCAATTGGAGCTTTCCGTCAATTAGATTAGTCTAATGCTGAGTTTGGTAATGCTTTTATTTTTCCAAAAACACTTTCAAAACCTATATATGTCAATAATTTTTTTGAAATTGGTGTTTGGTAAAAAAAAAATCAAAGTGCTTTTACCCAAAGACTTCCCAAATTCCTCAATTTTCAAAAAGCTTTTATTTGTGGAGGAGGAGCTTTTAAAAGCTACAAAAGCATAAGCTTTGGTCCCACCTAAATTTAATGCTTGATTTATCTTTTTTGTCCCTATTTTATTTTATAAATGACAAAAGTTACCCTTAAACTTATACAATCAATTTTTTATTTTTTATATTTTAGTCTTTAAATATTATTATTTTTTATTTTCAAACATTTCATTTCATTTTTCAATAATAAAAATAAAAAAAAATATTAAATAATAATTTAATTAATTTTAGTTTGATTTTTTGTTTGAAAATTATATATATATATATCTTAAAAAGTGTTAAGTAAAATAATTTTTTTAACAATCATAATGATAGTAACAATTAGTAAATTATAAATATTTATATTGAATAGTAAAAAAAATTAATTATTTTTAAACCCAATAAAATCGAATAAAAAATTAATTATTTTCAAAGATATGTCTTTTTTTGTCATTTGCTATAACAACAACAGTTGAATTTGATATTTTACCAAACACACTTTGACTGCTTTTTTAATCCGCTTTAACTTTAGTTAATATTTTACCAAACGTCAAATCGTTTTTTTTCTCACAAAGACAAGCAACGCACAAATAAAAGTGCTTTTACAAAAGCTGCAGCAATACCAAACTAAGCCTAAAACCTTCAATCTATCAAAAGCTAAAATGCTCAAGTTAGGATCATATTCCCTCTTTAACGTCATATTTCGACTACTTTGGGTTCCCTGGACGAGGGTTTGATTTGCATAAAGCATAGTTAGAAAGAGCAGCAGATACTTTCAGATCCTATTCTCTCTAAGCCTTGATTTTGCAACGAAACTTCAAGATGGCACAAGCACACTGACACATCATATCTCTCTCATAATTTTGATCTGGTGAGTTTCTAAATTGTGCATATCGTTGCATTTCCAGATTATCTCGTAAGTATGTGTACAAACCATATGTTAAACTACTCTCTTTGTGAAACATAGTTAAAATTTAGTACCAAAATGTTTAAAGACAAAACACATACATCAATGCAATTGACTGTATCTCACGGTGGTGTCTAGATTTTTTTTTGTATTCTTGCTGTTGCTGATGAGAAAATTTTTGATGGGGCAAATACTGATGGGGGCATGGGGGACGAATAGGAGTTCGACATTTGTTCCCCTCTTCCTTACCGTTTTTAACTAATTAAGATCTTCAGTTTATAAACCCGATTTACCCTTCCACAAATTTTTGATCTTATTAACTATCGGTGACTTCTCCTATATTAATGGTAGTTTGTACATCTTAAACACGGACGAAATATCGCCAAAGAAGGAAAAAAAAAATACTTATAAACTTATCTTCTAACAGTGCAGCGTGATCGTTGAATTATGTAAATCTAAAAGGCAGGAACAGATGAACATGCAAAACATATGATAAGTATATTAATCGAAACTGAAATTTATATAGAATAAGTCTAGATTCACCGTGATAAAATCACGGTGATATCACACCCACTCACAAAAAATGGTGGGGCCCACCAAACACAAAAAACCAACCCCCTTTTTCCTGGTGGGTCCCCAGGGATATGTGTACCGGTGATATCACCATGATAATATCACCGTGTGTGTAGCACCGTTGATTTATATACCATTTTGATCTTGATTAAATAGAGTAGTCACAAATTTTTGGTAGAGATATATTTAAATAACAAAGTAATCTCTGAAGTTTTGGGTAAACCATTGTAGTAATTCATTAATGACGATGCAATAAAATTACCATTATAATTAACCACGGATGAGAGCAACAACTCGCGCTCCATCGAATCAGAGAAAACCTAAAAATCTCGTTTACTCAATCTAATTATTAAAATGGTTTAATGTCCAAAACCTGCTTTAATGTTACAAATAATCACAACATTTGTGAGACGATTTCCATTGAGAAATAAAATATTTCTGCAATTAATAAAAGTTCAAAGAAAAAGGAATTATGACCATTTTCAAATAGTTAACGAGGTAAAATCGATTTTGAAGATCTATGATAGAAACTGTCAAAACCATCAGCAATGGCAACTGAAGTCCTCTTCGGAATCTTTTCTCTTGCCTCACCCTATGATTACAGTTTAACTAGGTCTGCCATTAGTTAAAATGATCAAATGATCAAAGATTTTTTATCTCACTGATGAACTTCCCAAATACAGATATCAAAACCTCAAAATTAGTTGGACTGATTCCGTTCATACATCATCCAATCAACCAAGGAACAAACAGAACAAGGTTGTAAATCATCATTTTAAATTAAACATCAGTGTTTTTTTTCCCTTTAATCATATCAGTATTTTTTTTTGATCATATTAGTATTTTAATCATTGTATTAATCTCACCTATATTACTTGTTAATCCAGCTGATTACCCCACTTCAGAACAATCATCTTAATCTTGTTGATTACCCCATTTAAGAACAAGCATCGCTCCTCCATTACTAAGTTAGACCTTTAATTACGGCTAGTTAATATTTGATTAGATTTGGGGAAGGGTAGTTCCGGTTTACAATATCAAAATGTTAATTTGTCAAAAATGGTAAGGAAAAGAGTGACAAATGTCAAATTTCAATTCGTCCCCCATGCCCCCATCCATATTTGCCCCCCATCAAAAATTTTCTCGTTGCTGATAGGGTTTTGAGGTTTTCATTTCTTTGCATCATCATAGGTGTGAAATTTTTTCCTATGAACCATAGTTTTAGTGAAGGTGTACAAACCATGTGATAGGAGTATAAGAATAACCTCTACACTGCATACCGTTAAATAATCAGAATTTTCCTATCCACATAAAGAGGAAATGTAATTCCAATTCCTCACTCTGAGTCTCTGACTACTTGATTCCACATTTTGACTACACTCACACCTTACTTGCAAAGAAAGTGCTTGTCTGTAAAAACTTAAAGGACTAATATTCAAAGAATATGATCCCTTCAAAAAGATGAGCATCAAAGGGAATAACACGTACACGGGTAGCGGCATAAAGTGTAATGCAGCTGTAAAGGAAGGGATAAGTGGTGTGTAATTATTAAGTACAGGAAAAGATATCACCAGTTAAAATTAAAATTCAATAATTTAGGGTCTTAGGGTCAATATGAGTTGATGAGACAAGTTAATAGATGACAAAATCATCCAAGGTCAGTGAACCCAAAAATATTACACTTGGTGGAATATTAGAGTTAGACAACAACGTCTATATGTTCCTGGGTCCGTCCATAAAAAATCAGACCTTGAGGAGCAAGTCAATCTTCAGTATAAATTAGTCCATATCTGAACCTTAAGAAGATCAATATCTTTGATCTTATGAGTTTCTACTAGAATTCAATTGTCTAGAAAGCAGTTAATTCCATGGAGGGAAAAGATTGTGTTGAGCTTTTGTGTAGATTTTTCCCAATGTTAAGATGTATGATGGGTTTTCTTACTCTATTTTCTCAAGAGAATTATCATCAATTTTCATTAGATAATGATCACAAAGCAGACTACAAAAATGGTGGCACTGGGGCTGATAGTTCTGACGTAAATTGCTTGGTTTCGGCGCAGAACCATTTTCGACAAATTCAACACGTCCGGGGACCTTAGTCGTTTGCTCTTCGCAATGTTGATGGATAATTAAAAGGACTGGTTTTGATTCAAGTAATTGCTTGCTTAATAGGGTTGTGTTGAAGATTTTAAATTCTGAACTTACTAGTACTTCAGTTTAATGTTAGTGTGAGTATAACTGTAGAAATATTCTTATGTGAGTGAGATGATGAAAATTTTGATTAGTACAATATGGCATGTAAATCAAGGTTTTGATTAGTAAAATTTTGATTAATAAATTCATGGTTAACTAGTTTGTGAATTGTAACTGTTAACCGGCAATTATCCAGATTCGGCAATTATCCAGATTAATGTCGTTGTTGTGAAGAATCCGGCATCTACTTGTGGTGCATGATTACATTCCAGGAATGATCTACACCGAAAAGCATTGGGGTTTCCAACTCTTTTGGCTTCAACTCAAGTTTCTATTGCCAGAACATATGAATGTAACTTCTGTTACAAAAATTGCTCAGGTAGCGGGGGAGGTTATAACAATTGAACCTAAAGATGCGATTCCCATAGGTGGAGTCCCTGTCAAAGTCTGTGTCAATGTAGATTTGTCCATGCCCATGAGAAGAGGAGTGAAATGCTCGACTAATGCTGGTGTTACCAGATGGCAACAATTTTTCTTCGAACGTCAACCCAAAGGAATCTGCACCGAATGCTATATTATTAATCACTCTAAGAGTGCTTGTATTGCCGCTGCTAACTTTATGAAAAAGGCGCATGAAAAACCTTACTTTGTTGGAAAATTGAATAGCATACGGAAAATAATTAATGCTGAAGCTCCGAATGCTGAGTTATCTTCCTCCAAAGCTCCAGTAGTCAAGAAAAACCCTAAGAAGTTTATCAAGACTACCAGTTTTATTCCCCCAAAGGATGGTGAAGTTTTCAACTTTAGCACTCTCATTAATGCTGAAGCTAATACCTCTGGTGAAGATAGCAGGTTAGGCAAAAGACATAGGATTGGTGATATCAATTCTAAACTTTCTCCAGCCAGTGGAAATTCTCCTCAAAGTGCTATGCCGAATCCGGTTCAAACCTGCATGAATACTCACCTGATCACAAATGGAGATAATCTTACAATGGAGACTCAAAAGGGAAATCAGGTATTGTCTAATTCCAAAAACTCCAGTTTTAAATCTAATTTTTTCATTATTTCAACTTTGCATATAGTTTTGTCTCATTCTTGCAATTTTTCTCAATTTCAGTATCATTCACATACATTAAATACTCATATCTGTATTTTGATTTTCAATCATTATTTCTTTCCTTCTCATGCATTCATATCTTTTGCATTTAAATATCCATGCAAACTTAGCATACATTTAAAAATCATTAGTATTAATACAAATTTGCATTGTTCTTTCAACTCTTTGATAGGAAAAATGAAAATAGTTAGTTGGAACGTTCAAGGATTTAAGAGCACTGAAACTAGAAACCATCTGAGTGATATAATCCGTACTCAAAACCCTGATATAATCTTTCTTTGTGAAACCAAATTGCCCAGTTCCAAATGTTCTCCCCTCTTAAAGCATTATCATTATCCAAATAGTGCTTTTATAGAGCCACAAGGTCTTTCCGGAGGTTTGGTCCTGCTTTGGAAAGATGGTTTCACTTGTAATATTGTTGACACCTCTCTTAATATGTTTACTGTCAAGGTTCAAGCTGATCTCAGTAAACCTGAATTTATTCTCACTTGTATGTATGGCTATTCCAATTATACAAGAAAGAAAAATCAATGGAATCATATTCAGGCTATCAGCAATGATATTCACAAGCCATGGGTTTTAATGGGTGATCTGAATTTTCACCTTCTAGACTGTGACACTAGACCTTCTACTTCTGCTGATGGTTTAGTTAATAATATTATTGTCTCTTGTGGTTTAGAAGACCTAGGATATGTTGGCAAAAACTATACTTGGACCAATAGCAATATTGGAGTTGGTACTAAACATTTTAGAATAGATATGGCTTTAGGGAATGTAGATTGGAATCTTAATTTTCCTAATAGCAAACTTTACCATCTTAACCAAGTTGGAAGTGACCATAGTCCTATTATGTTTGTTTCTGATGCTACTGCTCCTAGTTGTTGGAAACCCTTTAAATTTTTCCTTACTTGGCTTAACAATTCTTCTTGTAAATCTGTTATTGCTAATGCTTGGAATTCACATGTTAGTGGTTCACCTGCTTTTCAACTGGTCAGCAAACAACATATAACCAGGAAAAAACTATCACTATGGAACAAGGAACAATTTGGTAACATTATTCAAGAAGTCGACAAGATACAAGAAGAATTGAAAGTCCTTCAGGAAAACCCATCTATCCAGTGCAACAAGGAGAAAATAAGCAAGTTAAATCAAGATTTATGCAAATGGCACAATATCAAAGGTGAATTTTATCAGCAAAAGTCAAGGGATAACTTTATAAGAGAAATGGACAACAACAGCAAATATTTTCATACAAGAGTCAACAGCAGAAAGTGCAGAAATAACATTGATTCTATTCAAGATTATGAGCATAAATGGCTTCAAAGAAGGGAAGATATCTCAAGTCATCTCACCATGCGTTTCAAGAGTATAAGCACCACTACTCATCCAATAATAGAAGACTCTTTATACATTGTCCTTCCTCTAATTATTTCTGTAGAAGACAACTTATCTCTTACAAGAATTCCTTCCAATGATGAGATACACAACACTCTTAGGAGCATGGAAAGTTGGAGTGCACCTGGTCCAGAGGGGTTTCAAGCTGGATTCTATAAAAGTCAATGGGATATAGTTGGTGAAGATGTCTGTCTAATGGTAAGGAAATTTTTTGGCAGTAAGCATATACTCAAGCAAATTAACAAGACCTATATTTCTTTAATTCCTAAAAAGAAAAAGGCAACAAGTGCAGCTGATTTTAGACCCATTGGGTTGTGCAACACCTCTTACAAGATCATATCTAAAGTCATTGTTAATAGAATGAAACCTTTAATGGATAAGATTATCTCTCCATTTCAAGCTGCTTATGTGTCAGGGAGATTAATAAGTGATAACACTGTTATTGCTCAAGAAATCATTCATTCAATGAAGAAGAAAAGAGGTGAAACAGGTTGGATGGCTCTGAAACTAGATATGTCCAAGGCTTTTGACAGATTAGAGTGGTCATTCTTGCTCAAAGTTCTTCATTCTTTTGGCTTCTCAGATGAGTTTTGTGATTTGGTTTTTCAATGCATCAGCACCACTTCCTTATCAGTCTTACTGAATGGTTCTCCTTGTGAAGAATTCTATCCATCAAGGGGTATCAGACAAGGTGACCCCTTGTCACCTTATCTTTTCATTCTTGCAATGGAATACTTATCAAGACAACTTACTCATGCAATGCAAACCAAATCAATTATTGGTATTAAAGTGGCTAATATTTCACCTGCCATTAATCATCTGCTCTTTGCAGATGACTGCTTGATCTTTACTCAAGCAAATCATACTTCTGCTAATAACCTTTTGGAGTTATTTCACAGTTTTAGCACTCAGTCTGGGCAAGTTATAAACTTTGATAAGTCAGTTGTACATTTCAGCAAAAGAACAAATCCAGAAGTTGCTGAAGCTATAAGACAACTTTTGGGTGTCAAGATTATGAACTCTAAAGAGAAATATTTAGGATCTCCTTTACTTCTTGGTCACTCTAAACAAGAAGCATTCAAATCAATCAAGGAAAGTTTTGAACACAGATTCTCTTCTTGGTCAAGTTCCACTCTCTCTCAAGCATGAAGAGGTACAATGGTAAAACATGTTTTAAACTCAGTTCCTGTTTACCAAATGGGCACATTCAAGATGCCTAATAATCTGTTACAACAACTTACTTCTATGGAAAGGAAATTCTTTTGGGGGTACAATAGCAATAAAGGTTCCAATCCAGTTGCCTGGATTAGTATGTGTAAGTCTAAAGATTTTGGTGGTCTTGGCTTCAGAGATTTGGAGAAATTAAACCTGGCTCTTCTAACAAAGTTAGCTTGGAGAATTTGTTCAGATTCCAATAGTCTCATGTCACAGGTCCTTGGAGGGAAATATTTCAAAAATGGTGATCCTCTACATCAACAATTTTCTACTTCAAACTGCTCTTACACCTGGAATGGCATAACTAAAGGGATTCAAATTGTAAAAGACAATTATTTCATGGAAATTAACAATGGGAGGAAAACTAAGATTTGGAGGGACAAATGGATTCCTGGTCTACCTCATGCACCTATTCCAATGAGTGAACTTCACAGATTTTATGAGGATGTGTATGAGCTTTATCTGCCAGACTCAAATGCATGGAATATTGAACTCCTTAACAAATTGTTTGATGTTGATACTTCAACCAAGATTCAAGCTCTCTTTATTGATACAAGTAAAGAAGATAAAATGTTGTGGCCTCCTTCCAAAGATGGAAAGTTTAGTGTCAAAAGTACTTACAACCTTCTCACTAAGGTTAATGGTGTTGCTCAGATTAATGGTGCTCATATTGAAACTGCAGTTTGGAGGAAACTGTGGAATTGTGCTGCTGCTCAAAGAATCAAGCTCTTCTCTTGGAAGTGTATTAGGGATATTAACAATACCAAGTTTAAAAGAGCACAGTTCAATTCTTCTCTGGATACTCATTGTGATATCTGTAATCACTTTAAAGAAGACATGGGGCATATTATTTTCCACTGCAAGCATGCTAAAGAAGTATGGAAAAAACTTGAAGTCAACATAGATATGATCTCTGGAAGCTTCAACACAGTATCTGAATGGGTTATAAGTTGGTTTTCAGCTACAAATCCAGGCACAGATGAACAGATGCTTTGTTTATATATGATCACAATTTGGATACTTTGGAAAGACAAATGTGATGTTGTTTTTCAGGGAGTAACTCTAAACTCAATCTCCTCTGTGCATAAAATCATGTATCATTTAGCTTCACACAGGCATTCTCATAACACTGCTAGTTTGAATGATTCTACATTGCTCACCAAAAATATGAATACCAACTGGAAAACACCGCCACTAGGTTCTGTTAAATTTAATGTTGATGGTTCCTTTGATTATGAAACTAATAAATATGGTATTGGTGCTGTTATACGTGATCATACATGTGCCTGCCTTGGACTTAAAGGGAGCAGCGGAAATGGAGCATTGAATGCGAAGTTTGTGGAATGCATGGTCATGCGAGATGCCTTATTCGGGCGTTAAGGAAAAGCTACTCAAACATCCAGATTGAAGCCGATGCAAACTCGCTTATTGAATCCATAAATGGTTCTAATTCACTCGATACTGGTGGGAGAACAAGAACATAATAAAGGAGATACAGTACTTGATCTCAAAATTTCATTCTTGCATTTTTATTTCTGTTCCTCGTAAAGATAATCAAGTGGCAGATTTACTTTCCAAATCAGCTAGATTATCTTCCATACATTATGAAAGCTATGTAAACTTTGATTCTGAAGTTCAGAGTCGTCTTATAGATGACCTTGGACATAATTAATACAATGATTTCCTTCTTATCAAAAAAAAAAAAGCTCTAATTTTAGAGCCCAAATTAAAAAAGCCCAAGAAACAAACCCACTCCATCTGATGCCCTAATTTAAAGAGTTTCTCCATTTCTCATTTCTTTCAGTCCCTTTCTTCTTCTCAAGTGCCGATTCTCTTTTTCTTTGAAGGTTTCGATTCTG
The DNA here is from genome assembly GCA_023531295.1 of Papaver armeniacum. NCBI lineage: Eukaryota > Viridiplantae > Streptophyta > Magnoliopsida > Ranunculales > Papaveraceae > Papaver > Papaver armeniacum. The sequence goes on from JAJJWW010018201.1 coordinate 743,767, forward strand.
GTTCAACATAATCAAAGTTGTAATCATCAAACCCAAAGATGGATAAGCTTCCAAGCGGTATCATGGCAAACATATTTTCAAGAGTTCCACATGAGTCGATCTTTGACTGCAAGTTGGTATCAAAATCATGGAATTCTGTCATAAATCATGGTCTGCGTACTGTTACTCCAAGTTCGGATACTTCAAAGGTGAGCTTCATATCCTTAAACATGTTAGAAAACAACACTTTTGAAATGCTATACTTAGAATATGATCAAAATGAGAAACAGTTATCTAAAATCAAAATTTCAAAGTTGAATCATCCACCTATTCAGAGTGTACACTATACTGAGAAAATGTATGGTGAAGGACCATTTAAGAAGACAAAGTCTGTGATTATTGGTTCATCCAATGGTTTGATTTGTTTGGCTGTTCCTAAAGATGGTTTGTATGGGGCTGTTAATGATCCTCTTTACATTTGCAATCCCATCACTCGAGAGTATATCTATCTGCCAATACCAACTATCAATGAAAACTGTGCCACAGTTAGGAATGTGTTTGGGTTTGGGTATAATGATAAAACTAAAGAGTATAAGGTTGTTAGGATTTATTATGAATCCGAAGATGTTAAAGAAAGGGGATTGCTACAAGTTTATACTCTTGGGGCTCGTACTGGTTGGAGAAACAAAGGAAAAATGATTTATTCGTTGCAATCAAACAATTCTTATTCACCGGGTACAAATGTGGATGGGGCTATTTACTGGTTGCACCAAGAGGAGCCAAAACTTGGAGTCTGCCATCCTAATTCGACTGAAGGTAGAATTGTTGCTTTCGATTTGGCTGATGAGGTGTATCGGGTGATTTGCAGGCCACCTTATTTCACTACCCTATGCTGTGGCAGAAGAATTACGGGTTTTTTGTATCATAAAACCCGGGTTTTAGGAGGCGGAGTGTGTGAGGTTCATGAGTTCCAAAATGAATTTGGATATTATAGTCTTAACATATGGTCATATTTGAAAGAGTCTGGTGGTTGGACTTTGGGGAGTAGAGTGCCATTGAAAGAACCATTTCAAGACAGCCGTAATGTTGATTTCTTTGATCTCACAAAGAAACGAGAAATTCTCTGCTGGGACCATAAAAAACTTCCTTTAAGCTATAATTTTTGGAAGACTGAAACTGCTAAACATCTTTTGGTTGACGGTCCTGCTGGTCTCGAAGTCTTTGAAACTATTCATCATAAGAACAGCTTTGTTTCACTTAAAGCGCTAGGAGAACAAGGTGTTAAGATGTTCGACCGGATCAACTGAATGACCATTCTATAAGCTAAAACTCTTTTATTTGTCTGATATTATGTAGTTAGCAAACTATAAGCTATAAAAGTAACGTCGCGTGATGGTAGGTATGTTTACTCCTTGCTTATCAGACCTGTTTCATTTTGATTTTTTTTCCCCTGGTCTGTTAACACTTAGAATGTTTATCTATTATTCGAAGTGGAGTTCTTATTCCTTTAATATATTGTTATTTGCGGTTCACTTATTGTTATATGAGCCCAATATTGTATTTATTGGTTTTGCGTGTGTATCTGTGATTCGTGTTGCCTGATTGTTTGATCTTCTTTATATGTCTTCAGCACTTGGGAATTTAAGATGCATTACACAGGTGAGCAGTGAGTCTACATCATACTTAATACTACCATGTCTTAATTTGTTTGTCATCTTTGTTTGTCTTTATTACATAGGAATCATGATGCATTTCACAGGCTATATCATAGTTCAAGGCAATCTAAACATAGTTCAGCGCAGAAATGTGAATGGTTCCATGTATTGAGAGTGATAAAGATACTATAGCTTTTATGGTTTGGAGCTTTGGAAAACTATTAATGTAGACCCTGACAACTGATGGAAGTTCTGTGCCTACAATGCATGTGATCCCAACTTTATTCATTTGGACACCATCTTCAGTGCATTGGTGGTGGCTCATGGTTGGTTGTGGTGGTCATGTCGTTTTGCAAACTCATCACCATTCTGCAGCAGTTTCTAGTGTTCAAGGTTTACCCCCAATTAATCATCACCTTGCTTTCAAACCTAATAACTTATTTGTTAGATTTTTGTTCAATCATGATTACATGCTCATCTCTCATGGGTTTGGAACAAGTTGATGTCTGTGTCACTGTGTGTTCTACGCCTCCTTGCATACCTTCTTTCTGCTTATGCTGTTTAGTAGAAACGTAAGCTTAAGGGAGGTCAGTGGACTTGATTGGAAATGATTAGTAGAGAATAAGCTTAAATGAGGTAAGAGGGGTTCATCTTTAGGTGGATTAAAGAGCAGAGGGGTTCATCTTTAGGTGGATTAAAGAGCACAAGGTGTGATGCAGTTCTAGGAACTAAAACAGAAAACTATGGCAAATAGAACAAAGATAAACTAGTAGAACATAGGATTGATAACAATAGAACGTAATAATTGAGTCTAGGTTAAAAACCATTACTCTTCTATAATCCGCAGATTAAAGTTTAACAAAATATCATAATCAAAGTCTACCCGTAAAGAAAACCCGATAGCCTATTTATACTAGAAAGATAGCCCATACGAAAAGAAACCTAAACTAAATACGGAAACAACTAAAAACATTCCATTTTGTAGGACATTCCTAGATTAAAAGCATTCCTAAAGAAACATAAAATGCCCCTGCATCAATCACCCTAGTTTGAAAGATTTCTCGGCTCCGGACGAGAACGTCTTAATAACTTCTAGCACATATCGCCTCGAGCACTTGCCACGATCAAAAACAAAACTCGTAGCCTTAGAGATCGTACAAGGCAACAAACAAGAAATGCTCAACTTCATTGCACGATATGATGTCCTCGTTGCCTTCCCGCGATCAAACAAAAATCTCAAACGTTCACTTCTGGTACTGAACTTAGTTACATGAATAGCAAGTATCGATTCAGTCCTCCCATCTTTAGAATATGAACATACCAAACTATGATCACCATCTTCTGTTTTGAGACCAGTGATCGCTATCTTCTGTTTTGTCGGCACATTCTCTTCATGGTCTTCATTCTCACTCTTGTGCAATATAAGCCAATGAACACACTGACTCAAAAAGAATTCAGCTAGAAACATCACGACAATGAGTACCAACATCATCCTCCGCGCATCAGATATATGTTTTGATTTTTGCGATCAAACACGGCAATCACGCCAAGATCGAGCAACGTCCCGACTTGATCCCCATCTCCAGATTCAGCAAATGTTAAACTCTGCCAAGCAAGCAACCAAATTCTCCTTTCTTTTCCTTGTAATTTCTGACCCAACTGTTTAGTATTTGTTGTCCTTATGGACTGCAAATTACTCATGCCAACAGTTGGATTAAGAACAACCACCAGAGTCAGCTTATCATCATATGGTGTCTGTTTTGATTTGCCACAATCAAAAACAAATTCCACAGCTTGAACTCCACCTTGTAGTTCCTTACACCTTTGAATAGTATAATGTGTATCTAAGCACTGCCCACTGTTCTTGTTGAATGTTTCATATAAAACAGATAAATGACTTAGCTCGGTAATCACTAAGCGCTCTTTCGCATTTGATTCTTCCTGAACAACATCCATACTTAAGGCTGCAGTCAAAACCACAAGCCAAAAGGTGACAACACCCTCGAGGATAATAAACAATAACCTAGACCATTGTTTGGCATACAACGAGGTTGTTAAAATATGCTCTTGCGTTGACTGCATAAGGTTGTACTTTCCTTCGGCACTGCCCGACAAATCTATAACCATAGGATACGTACCCAAGTTTGTCTGGTCCTCCTTTACAGATGTCGAACGACTGACCATCCTCTTCATCTTTCGTTCAGCCAATATGTTCTTTACATGGTCATCAGTTGTGTTCTTGTGCGACGGGAAACTATGAGCAAACATCTTCATATAGAATTTAGCAAGAACATCTGTATTACTTATAGCAGCAAATAGCTTTACCTTTTTTAGTGTTTCTCTAATGACTTCACCACCCAGTTGCTCACATGATTGATCAACTGACGTGACACAGAGATTCCCTCCATAACTTTCCTCATAAGTACTCACCCCCTCTGTTTGCTTCTGAACATCCTTGAAGTTTTCTCTGTTATCATCTATTGGTGTTCCAGATTCAAGCTGTAGCATAACTTCATCGGTACCCAACTGTTTTGAAGCACACACAAAGCGAAGCAAACTCTCTAGAGTGTCTGATCCATAAGTATTTTTAATTGGATCAATGACTCTTTCAATGAGTCGGACACCTAAGTCCTTGCACTCTGTAAGAAGTTTACTCCTCAAGAATTCATGTTGTCCAATGTCAACATAAAGCCCAAGAAGCTTACTCCTCAAGAATTCATGTTGTCCAGTGTCAACATGAAGCCCAACTTCCGTAACACTGTCATATTCAAGTGTCAACAAAATATGATTAACTCGTTGTTCAGCTGTCCTTCTTATACCACCTGTTGGTGTAGGCCATTGCACAAAAACTTCTTCAACATGAATATCACTATAGGTATAGGATGTGCCAGAATAACACATGACAGTTCCAAAATTTCCTGATAGTTTTTCAGCTATAGCTTCTCTCCCCGTATTTGAGAGGATTCGTCCACGAATTCTACTGATATAATTCTCTCTACCAGTTTTATTAGGATGCACCATTTCCTTTTGCTCATAAGAATCTGATCTCAATGTATCATCAACAGTATATAAAGCTTGTACTGTACGTAAAGCTTCAGAACCCAAACTAATATCATGTATCGGATGTGTAGCTTGATTCTCATAAATTGAGTGATTTTGGTGAACAGGACTACTTACAATTTTCGTATGTTCCTGCGTAACATGATCGATATAACCTGATTGAAAGAAAACTTCAGCTTTCGCTTCCAGGTAACTTTCTTCCTTGATAGAAGGATCAATACCAACAGAAGTAAACAAAACTGTGTCTTCAACTTCTGGACAACAGTCATAGACTGGTTGTAAATCCCAATCAATAACGACTTCGTCTTCACTCTCAGGTCCATCGTATTTCGTCTCTTTACTAACAAATTCATCATAATGCAGCTCTTCAATGATAAAGTCATCAAATTTCAGCTCTTCAACGACAAATTCATCATATTTCAACTTTTGACTCACGAGTTCATCATGTATCGACTCTCCACTGACAAACTCATCAAATTTCAGCTCTTTGCCGACAAACTCATCTTCAATGAAGTTAACGCGTTTCTTGTGCACTCCACTTGTAATCCGATCAGTTGTTTTTACTGATGTGCTGGTCACTTTTGTGCTCTTACTAAGTTCACGTTGGCGCAAGTGAAACATCTTATGCATCATCACCTGGTAATCTTATGGCAGAAATTGTTTGCGCAACTTCTATTTCATATGAACCCAAGTGTTTATTTTCACTTTGCCTTGCCTCTTACGACGTTCTTGTAGCCGTTTCCACCACTGTAGTGTCGAACCCTTCAACTTTAATTTGACAAACTTCACTTTACCAGTTTCGGTCATAGGCTGCCATTCAAAATATTTCTCTATGCTGGCCTCCCAATCTAGGAAATCTTCAGCATGTATTCTTCCATACATATCATCCAATTCAACTTTTACCCGCCTGGTGTTCAAGTCAAAGGTTTTGATTAATCTGTTTTCTAACCTTCCATGATATGATTCATGAACAACACGGTTATGAAAAAGAATTTCATTAAACACGTGTTTATCATCCTCTAATCCTCCTTCCGGTGAATACAAAAGGGTGTGTTGTGAGAATACTGGATTCTCATGAACAACATAACGACGATTCTTATCGACCTTTGGGTGTTCATCTTCTTCAGAAACTCCTTCCGGTGAATCTAAAGGTTTGCGTCGGCTCTCCGGTATCTCCATTCGAGCTTTCGCACGTCCATGTCGCTGTCGCAACATGTCCTCAATCGAAGTTCGTGACTCAGTGGAATCTAAGTATCCATTACCTCTACCACCACCTCTATCTCTACCTACCATTGGAGAAACTAGGGTTTGCTGGTGTGTTTTGTTTCTAGCGCCAATTGATGCAGTTCTAGGAACTAAAACAGAAAACTAGGGCAAATAGAACAAAGATAATTGAATAGAACATAGGATTGATAACAATAGAACGTAATAATCGAGTCTAGGTTAAAAACCATTACTCTTCTATAATCCGCAGATTAAAGTTTAACAAAATATCATAATCAGTCTACCCGTAAAAAAAACCTAATAGCCTATTTATACTAGAAAGATAACCCCTACAAAAAGAAACCTAAACTAAATACGGAAACAACTAAAAACATCCCTATTTTGTAGGACATTCCTAGATTAAAAGCATTCCTAAAGAAACATAAAATGCCCCTGCATCAAGGTGGATCGGATAGTGTTGTAGCCTGGTAGGTTTAGTTAGTATATTACAATATTGGAGTTTAGACAAATTTGTTGAATTCTATTACTGGTATAAAATAGTGTGAGAGCACCGTGAAGTTTTCCTTATGCTTAGGGAGTGGGCACCATATTGTGATTGAGAATGTAGGCAGAATGTATTAGTGCATGCACGAGTTTCTTATGATTTTCGTCCTCTTAACATGCTTTTAAAGCTATTTTCGTCTATGTGTTTCCGCAGTTGAGTGGTGGTGCTGTAAATTGGACAGGTTCAAGACCTTACTAGTAACCAATTGTTGGAATTCCTTAAGACATGTACATTGTCTTGCAAAGATGTAAAAGCTCTTTTCTTAAATATTGTGTGATACCTCTGAATTTATTATAGATGGGTTTCATTTAAGGTTGCACTTATAAATTCTAAGGTCATATTATCTCTTCTCTCTCTAGGAAGATACTAAATGACCCATTTCAGAGTGATTAATTGGGCCTAAGATCCCAAACTTACATTGTTCTAAAGACTGATGAACAACTAACTGTTCAGGTTGTCAATTTATCTGCAGATTTTGGAAGGACCTTTACCTACCATTGTGTTGGATCATGGACACTTAATCACGGATGTTTAGTAATTGTATATTCCGTGAATAGATAATATGTTTATGTTCATTTTTTCTTTGTGGCCGCTGGTTGTTGCTTTGTTTGTGATATCTCGTGGTTCCAGCCTACACAAATCGATAAATGCGGACATGTGTATTCAGCTTGAAAGAGCTACCAGCAGCGTTTTGTTTGATGTGTGCTTTCAAAACTTAAGACTAAAACGAACTAAATTGTGATTTCCGGACAAGATTTCCTCAGAAGATAGGCCCTGCAGCCTGCAACACAATTAAGAGTTTTCCAGCCCATATCACTGCATCATTAGTATATTTGCCTTTGATCGTGGACAATAACTTATTTGTTTTGTTTCTATAGTATTGTATGCATGTTGCATGTGGTGAACATGTTACTTGCAATTACCGATGACCACCAACTAAATCTCACTTCATACTTTGAGCAAACCCAAAAGATGTTTCTCCAGAAAATACTATTAGAAAAATTTGACACCGCACCACCAGAGTTGCTTGAAATTTGAATTATTTAATAATTTACACTACATTTCAAACTTCATGTCCCTAACTTTCATACATGGTACACGACTCCACGCACACTAGTCTTTATAATATACCTAAAAGGTGCTCAATAATTCAAAAACAAGTTAACCAGACAGGAGGATGAACTGTACAGTCCCGACTTTCTGAAGACTACCTTCGCAGTTCACACTTCACAGATTGTTTGGGTATTTATAGGAGCGTCATACTCGATTTTAATGAATAGTAAATAAAGAAAAGTTTGAGCAAGTTCAAGAACTTAAGTTTGTAAAGCTTTTCTACTTACATCCTCCCTTGATCAAACAATCAATGGCTTCAATTCATATAAGTACCTTCGCTACAACAAGTTCTTTATGTGTTAAACCAAGCACTCTCAGACGAACCAATCGAAACATAACCATTAGGTAAATACCTTATTTTTACTTAATCTTTTTGTTGTTTTCTGATTTATTTGGTTAAGATGTTTCCGGTGTATTTGAATGTTTAGAGCTAGGCATAAGCCGCTCACTGTATAACCTGTCACAACAAGTGATGAGACTAAAATGCATAGAAAATTGTTAAAGAAAAATGTCTTCAATTGTTCGATTTTGCTACCTTTTCCTTTTCCTTTTTCCCGAAAATCTCTTTTGTAAGGAAAATCTGATAGGTGTCTAAAACACCTAATTTACTATATAGTAGTTACGCTTTCTTTGCTATTTTTCTTGTGAATTATGTACTTTACGCGTGGTTTTGAGTTATTAGGTACTCTGGAGTCGCACGGAGGAAAAGAAGCGGAAATCATTCAATTTGAGCAAAAAGAGCAAAATTATCATTTCATGGGCGAACACTATCCGGAGCCCAGTCAAGGTTAAGGGCCAACTTTGTTGGAGAAGTAGGGAAAAGAATGGTTGGCCCTTATCTACTCTACCAGGGTGGCTGTAGCCATTTTCATTTCCTACAGAGCCCTAAAATTCAGAGAGAAATCAATTCTCTCATAATTATTGTTTCTGTCTAAAACCAAGAGAAGTATGGCGGGACCGTTATTACTCAGAGAAAATTGAGAAAATGAAGAAGAACCAGGGATCGACGTTGGTTGTTCACAGAAGCCTTTGGTTGTTGTTGACATCAGTGATGGAGGAGATATTAGAGAAGATGAGCGATGAAGAAAGATGGGAGATTTGAGATTTTGGTTAAGAGAAGTTAGGGTTTTTCTTCGAAGACGATCGATTTAAGAATTTGGTGATGTTAATGATTGGTTCAAAGGTTGATTAAACGTGGTGCTTAATCTCAAGAATCTGAGGCTGCTATGAAGAAATCGATGTAAAAAATAGTCTCAGTAACTCGTATTTGAAGAGAAGAACCGATGCGATCTGTTGCTATTGAGTTGCATATGGAACCAGTGAATCTAAGATTTGAGAATGGGTTTGAATTTGAAGAAGATGATGAGGGTTTGATGGTATTTTTATTGCAGCCTGGTGATTGTGTTGGTGTTGCTACTAGAAGAGATGGGAACTGTTTTTGGAATGTGGTTCTTGAATAAGTTTGTGACAGTGTGGTTGTAGACGGAATTAAGGAATGACTGTGGTGGTGAGTCAATTCAGAGGTTGATGCCGCTAATGGAGTTGTTGCTGAGATTTGGGAGATGTTATGTACCAGCTCATTGCAGATGAAGCAAAAGCTAGGGCTGAGTTAGTGCTACTGATGTTGCTTTGAAATTGATGAGTTGCAGTTTTAGAAGATAAGAAGAGTTACAGGGAAGCTGGGCTGAAATGGAAGTGATGCTTAGATGTATGTTTAGGTTGCAGAATTGATAGTGAAATTGGTGTTGAGTCACAATGGATAGATTCACAATGAAGGGTTAGCTTTATTGCAGTTCAAGCTGATGTTGCAGTATGGCAGTTGTGAATTGAAGCTTTGGTGATTGTGGCATTGAGGAAGTGAATGAGAAGGCTAGAGTGAATTGGTAGTTTGCAGCTTAAGCTGTTGATGGAGCAGCAATGTGAGCTAACAGGGTGGTGTGCCTATGGAGATGGAGTAGCAGCTGGAGTTGGAGCCGTAAGTTGAAAGGCAGTGCAATTGCAGGGAAATGGTGATATGAATGGTAGAGTTTGGCAGGGAAGCAAGGATTGCAAATGCAATTGCAGCTCAGATGAACTGAGGCTGTACTATTGGTTGGCCTGAGATGACAGAATGGCGGAGTGCAAAGATGGTTAAGCTGCAAGAAATGAGATGAGAAAGATGTGAAGCTGTTTTAGATGTATGTGCTAGTGATTGCAGGGTAGCTAGAGTGGGAGATTGCAGTGTCATGGCAGCTAGTGTGGCTGTGAAGAAGTTGGCAGTGATGTGAACTGCAGCTGTATCATAGATGGTTTTGCAGGTGAGTGGTAATGGAGCTGGTGGTTGTAGACAGAGGTGTCTTTCTTTGCTCAAGTCGGGTTGGTGGTGGCAATTGAATGGAAATGGATGCAATTGAGGCCTGCAAGATAGATAGGGCTGAGTACAAGATAGAAAGTGTTGAATTTGAGAGATCAAATGATGCAGCTGGTTTGTGGAAATGGCAGAGAAAGGTGTAGGCCAAGATGGCTGGAAGGGAAGCACTGATGCACCATCTTTGTGCAACACAGTTATGGCCTGTGCAAATGGCTCAAGGCCTGGCAACTCAGCCCAATCAGCCAGAGAGATAGCTGACTGTGATCTGACTCAGCTCTGACTCGGTTGACTTACCGAGTTGACCCGAGTCGACTCGCTTGACCGATTTGATCCAACCGACTTGACCCGTTGACCGGGTGGACTTTGCCGGTCACATGAGCTATTTTTCGGCGACTCCTCCGGCCGATTTCCGGCCATAATACCAGTTTTCCGGTGACGTATTTTTGGACATATTTTCTACATGGGGTTCTCTCTCTTATGGGCTTGGTGGATTTTCATCTAATGGACTTTGAAGGCTAGACCTAATTTTGGAACAAGAGGAGCTATAAAAAGAAGAATTCTACAACTTTTTGGATACGTTTTATTCTTGGGAACTTGGAGAGTCGCTTTTGTTTACGCAACTAGGGTTTGCTTTTGTTCATCTTCTTCTTTTATTCAATTGATATTTTTGTGATGAACTCCATAGCTATGAGTAGCTAAATTCTATATTATTGGTTAAGGATGTAGTCCTATTTCTAAAACTTGTGTTTGCTTTATGTATTAGTTTTCTCTCTTAATTATCGCTCATATCTCTACTGTTTTTAATAATCACATGATTGATGTATTGTGATAGGATTATGATGTTTGATTAGTTAAGTGGCCAATTAATTGAACTTGCATCCTAATCCATAGCTATTTTAGGGTTTTTCATCGAGCGATAATCCTGAATACGAGTAGCATGATATGTTTACGGTTTGTAGTGATACACTCTCGTAATCATATGTAGAGTTTGACCACTGTCCGAATTGTTATGCGCAACGCATGACAATTGCATTGATTAGCCTATTTCTGAAACTTAATGCTCCTAGGAATTGAACTTAATTAGCGCAAGGCGTTAGGTTATTCTTTAGGTAGAATTCACATACGCAGCTCTAATGTGTGTGTTGATGAACTTAGGAAATTAATAGATTATCTTGCTCTCTTGATTCTCTAGGCTTTTGATAATATAAGAGATTAAATTGTAATTCTAATCATATATGCAAGCACATGTCTAAGATTGAAGATGAATTCCTTGACCAATATCTCTCTCTATTGATTACTTTCTACAATTTACTTTGCTTTTGATTTACTTTTATTGCTTACATAAAAATCAGAAATCCCCCCAATTGGTTACTTTAAGAAATTGATTACATAATAACTACAATCGCCTCTCTGTGGAAACGAACTCTTTCTTATCATATACTTTAGGAAAGTGAAATTATTTTTGACGCATACGACAGCGATCAAATTTTGGCGCCGATTCTCGGGGAGGCATACGGCTAGTTATTAAGTTTTTAGTTTCTTATTTCTGTTTTTGTTTTTATCTTTGCTTCTTGTTTTCTTGTCTTGTTTCTCACTTGTTTGCAAGAATTGTTTTCAGGTACCTAATCCCTGGCTTCTAAAGATTGGAATTATCCACGGTGCGGGATAGCTACTCGAAGAGGCACAAAACTCCAACCAAGTAAAGATACAACGGAAGAACAAGAGTTGGAAACGGAAGAAGAGACTTTCCAACAAGGAGAGAAGTTTTAGAACAAGAGGTTCCGGGTGAACAAGAACCACCTTTTGAAGAAAAAGAAGAAGCAATGGGTGATGCAAATCGTTCACTCAAGGAGTTAGCTTCTCATAGGCTTGATACACAACATGGGTGTATTCAAACGAACTCTACTTTTGAGATAAAACCGGGGTTGCTTAGAGAATTACCAAAGTTCCATGGCATGGTGAATGAAGACCCAAACAAACATCTTATGGACTTCCACACCATTGTCACGGCCATGCTTCCAGCGGATGTTGCGGCGGATGGTGCAATGTTGAAAGTTTTCCGTTTCTCTTTAATGGATAGTGCTAAGGATTGGTTGTACTATTTACCTCCCGGAAGTGTCACGACATGGAATGGGTTGAAGAAACTCTTTTTAGAGAGATATTTTCCTGCATCAAAGGCTACTCAAATTCGAAAGGAGATTTGTGGGATGAAGCAAAATGTGGGAGAATCTTTATATGAATGTTGGGAACGATATAAGAGATTGGTGGCAAGCTGCCCTCACCATCAATTCAGTGACGCTATGATCATCCAATATTTCTATGAAGGACTTCAATCAAGTGATAGGAATCTTCTTGACGCTGCGGGTGGTAGTGCACTAGTTAACAAGACGGTGGCACAAGCGAGAGAGTTGATTGAAAACATGGCAGCGAACTCACAACAATTCTTGAGTCGTGGTTCGGATGTGACTCTAAGAAGGGTGAATGAGGTGAGCGAGGTTGAGGAATTTCGTCAACAAATGGGTAACATGAATGCAATGCTTCAACAAGTTGCAGCAGCGGTGATACCAAGTTCCTCTCAAGCTTATGAAGACGAGCAAGCTAATGCGATCTTTCCAAATCAACAAAGACGGTATGATCCCTACTCCAACACTTACAATCCGGGATGGAGGGATCACCCCAATTTTAGCTATGCCAATAAGCAAGGAGCGATTCAACAATCTAGTTTCAACAACCCGAGTGGATTTCAACCTCAACAACAACAATTCCAGCCGAGACAACAATTTCAACAACAACAACAACCTCAAAATATGGGGTCCAATATGGAGGAGTTGCTGAAATCTTTTATGCAAAGAACGGAGAGTACGGTTAAGGATTTGCAAACTCAAGTTGGTTCTATGGCTATTGAGTTGAATCAATTGAAGGCACAAAATGGTGGGAAACTCCCTTCTCAACCTATCAACCCAAAAGAGGGTGTCAATGCAATTACGTTGAGAAGTGGTACACAACTTGTGCAACCCGAAATTGCTGATTCGGGCACGGTGGAAACACCAAAGGAACCTGTTTTGGAGGAGAAAATCGAGGATTCTCCCCAAACTTCTGAGGTACCTATTTCTAACTCTAAAACTCCGGTTTCTACTTATGTTCCTCCTTTACCTTTCCCTCGCAGATTTGCAAATTCCAAGAAGGCGGAACTAGAAAAGGAGATTTTAGACATTCTCAAGAAGATCCATGTGAACATACCACTCATAGATGCAATCAAGCAAGTTCCAAAGTATGCAAAGGTGTTGAAGGACTTGTGTACCAATAAGCAAAGGCTCAAAGGTAATGAAGTGCTTAGTGTGGGGGAGAATGCTTTGGCAATCTTGCAACACAAACTCCCACTTAAGTGCAAGGATCCCGGTAGCTTTGACATTCCCGTCACAATTGGTAACACCATATTTAATAAAGCTATGTTGGACTTAGGTGCATCCGTTAATGTCATGCCTGCGTCTATGTATAATTCACTTGATCTTGGTCCTCTTAAAAAGTCTGGAATTGTGTTGCAATTAGCCAATCGTTCTAATGTCTACCCAATGGGTATTGTTGAGGATGTTCTTGTGCAGGTTAATCAACTTGTATTTCCAGCTGACTTTTGCGTGTTAGAGATGGATGAAGGTTTACCGGACTCGTCTCTTCCATTGCTACTTGGGCGTCCCTTCATGAAAACGGCGAAAACCATTATTGATGTGGACAAGGGAACGCTAACTATGGAGTTCGATAAAGAAATAATACGTTTCAACATTTTCGAGACGATGAGATATCCTAGTGATGTCCACTCTTGTTTCTCCATTGATGTGATGGACACATTGGCGCAACAAATATTTGAGTTGAATGGTGTTGATACTTTGGAAACCGTGCTCACTACACCCATTGATAACGGTTTGGAGTATAGTGATGAGATTAAAGAAACCATTGGTTCTCTTGACTCATTACCGGAAAAATCAGCAATTAAGAATATTTCATATGCTTCTTTACCTTGCAATAATGAAAAACTTGTGCCATCTATTGTTAAATCTCCAAGTTTAGAATTGAAACCTCTTCCAAGTCACTTAAAGTACTTGTACTTGGGTGACAATGAAGACTTACCCGTGATTGTTTCTAACGAGCTTAATGAATTACAGGAGCAAAAACTTCTAAGGGTGCTAAGGACATACAAGACGGCCATATGATGGACAATCGCCGATATTAAGGGTATAAGCCCTGTCGTTTGTATGCACAAGATCCGTGTGGAGGATGATACAAAGCCTACAAGGGAAGCGCAACGTCGTTTGAATCCTCCCATGATGGAAGTTGTGAAAAAGGAGATACTCAAGCTTTTGGACGTGGGTGTTATCTACCCCATATCCGATAGCAAGTGGGTAAGCCCGGTACAAGTAGTACCAAAGAAATCAGGTGTGACGGTGGTGGAGAATGATAAGAATGAACTTGTCCCAACTCGTGTGCAAACCGGTTGGAGGGTTTGTATTGATTATAGAAAATTGAATGCCACTACTAGAAAAGATCACTTTCCATTGCCTTTTATTGATCAAATGCTTGAACGTTTAGCTGGACATTCTTACTATTGCTTCCTTGATGGCTATTCAGGTTATAATCAGATTGTGATAGCACCGGAGGACCAAGAGAAAACCACTTTCACTTGTCCTTTCGGTACTTTTGCTTATAGAAGGATGCCTTTTGGCTTATGCAATGCTCCAGCTACCTTTCAAAGGTGTATGGTAAGTATCTTTTCGGAATATGTTGAAAACATAATCGAAGTGTTCATGGACGATTTTAGTGTCTTTGGTGATTCATTTGACCTTTGCTTGAACAATTTGTCTCTAATCCTTGAACGATGTGTTGAAACAAATCTTGTGCTAAATTGGGAGAAGTGCCATTTCATGGTAACTCATGGCATAGTTTTAGGCCATATAATATCTTCTAAAGGCTTGGAAGTCGATAAATCTAAGATAGACCTTATTCGTGCTCTAACCCCTCCCACTACGGTGAGGGAGATACGCTCTTTTCTTGGTCATGCAGGTTTCTATCGTAGATTCATCAAGGACTTTTCCAAGATAGCATCACCATTTTGTAACTTATTGCAAAAAGATGTGGTTTTTAACTTTGATGAGAAATGTATGGCGGCATTCAATCGTTTGAAAGAACTTTTGATTTCATCCCCTATCATTAAACCACCGGATTGGAGTAAGCCCTTTGAGCTTATGTGTGATGCTAGTGATTTTGCGGTTGGTGCGGTGCTTGGGCAGCGTGTGGGGAAGATACCTCATGCCATTTATTATGCTTCTAGTTTGTTAAATGAGGCCCAACAAAACTACACAACCACTGAAAAAGAGTTATTAGCCATTTTTTTTGCTTTAGAAAAGTTTTGCTCTTATCTAATTGGTACAAAAGTTGTTGTCTTTTCTGATCATGCAGCACTTAGATACTTGCTTACAAAGAAAGAGGCGAAACCGAGGCTCATACGATGGATTTTACTCTTGCAAGAGTTTGATATTGAGATCAAAGACAAGAAAGGAATTGAGAACACCGTTGCGGATCACTTGAGCCGTCTCGCTGTGGACAAGGAGACTATCCCGTTGTGTGAAAGTTTCCAGGATGAGCAACTATTCTCAATTGCCTTTGGAGAACCATGGTACGCTGATATCGTTAATTACTTAGTGTCTAAACAAATCCCAAAGAACTTGTCTCGTCTTTGAGAGGGACAAACTTAAGAAGTTAGGAAACCAATACATATGGGATGATCCATACTTATGGAAGCATTGTAGTGACCAAGTAATACGTAGGTGTGTTCCGAATCGAATTTAATTCTATCTTGTCTTTTTGCCACTCATATGCTTGTGGAGGACACTTTGGGAGTAAGAGAACCGCTCTCAAGGTACTAGAATGTGGTTTCTTTTGGCCAACTTTGTTTAAGGATGCACATGCATTTTGTATCACATGTGATAGGTGCCAAAGAACATGCAATCTAGGTGCTCGAAATCAAATGCCGCAAACTATTATTCAATTTGTGGAGGTTTTTGATGTATGGGGAATTGATTTTATGGGTCCTTTTGTCAATTCTAGTGGGAATTATTATATCTTGCTTGCTGTGGATTATGTCCAGAAATGGGTGGAAGCTAAGGCCACCCCAACTAATGATTCTAAAGTTGTTTCAGATTTTGTGCAAGCTAATATATTTGCAAGGTTTGGCATTCCAAGGGCTATAATTAGCGATGGAGGTTCACACTTCAAAAACAGGTTCTTGCAAAGCTTGTTAAAGAAGTACAATGTGTCGCATAGGATTGCAACTCCCTACCATCCACAAACAAATGGACAAGCCGAAGTTTCCAACCGAGAGGTGAAATCCATTCTTGAAAAGACGGTGAATCCAACAAGGAAAGATTGGAGTTCGCGACTTAATGATGCTTTGTGGGCGTATAGAACCGCATATAAAACACCTATTGGGATGTCTCCTTTTAGGCTTGTTTATGGTAAACCTTGTCACTTACCCGTTAAAATTGAGCATAAGGCGTTTTGGGCTATTAAGCAATGCAACATGGAGTTGGATGGTGCTGTAAGGCAAAGAAAGTTACAGCTTCAAGAGCTAGAGGAGATTCGTAATGATGCATTTGAAAGCTCACGGATTTACAAGGAAAAGATGAAAGCTTTTCATGATAATATGATTACAAAGAAACAATTTTGCATTGGGCAGAAAGTGCTTTTGTTTAATTCTCGCTTGCAATTATTTAGGGTAAATTAAGGTCACGTTGGATTGGACCTTTTATTGTGACTAATGTGTTTTCTCATGGTGCAGTGGAAATTCGTAGTTTAGCTACAGGAAATGAACTTAAAGTGAATGGGCACCGGTTGAAACCATATTATGAGAACTTCTCTTCGGATGTCGTGGAAGGAGTTAATCTTGTGGAAGTGCTCCCTCCGGAGGAGTCATAGAAAGCAAGGAGATAGTCGGGCTGACGACTTTAAACCAAGCGCTAAATGGGAGGCAACCCATCGGTTTTGTATCTTTTATCTTTTCTTTTCTTTTCTTGTCATGTTTTTACTTTTTCTGATTTTTTGTCACTTTTCCGTTAGGATTTCCCACCTTGACTTTCTTTGGAAGATTCAATTTACATTGAGGACAATGTAAAGTTTAAGTGTGGGGGAGTGGTTTGCTTTGTAAATTTTTCAAATTTTTCAACTTTTGTGTACATTAGTGAATAAGAAAACTCCAACTTGTGGTTAGTTTAGAGTCACATAGTATACATGTCGCTAAGATTACATCGAGAATCTCATAAGAGTGACTGAACTTAGAGATGACGGAGAACATGATCGGGTTTCTTACTTGAATGAGAGTTAAAGTTGGATTTAACCATGCCAGTGGCAAATAAGGTGCAGACTGAATTCGGTATTAGAGTAGTGATCCCCTATAGTGGAGACTACCCATGTTACATATTGTGAGGCACCAACCTTCAATTCTTTGTACCTGTCTAAATTTGTGCTTTTAGAGTGTGTGTCACCATACGTAAATTTAAAGGCGAGAATGGTGAGCTGTCCAACCTCCCACCATAGAAGCACTATTTTGATCTCTTGAGTGATATTTTTATCAACCATGTTGGTGACATCGAATTGCTAACTTACATACCACTTGTAATCTTGTTCGCAGTTAGCACCATCCACCTTATCTCTCTCTACACCAACAGGTCCATAGAAACACCATCATCATCAACAAGAGGAGCATCACGAATTCGAAGGAAAGTTGAAGACGTTCAAGGTTTACAAGCAACAGTACAGAAATGAGCAGATTTCAAATTCAAGTAAAGCAACAAGACAAGGAGCAGAATTTTTATAAGTTGAAGACTATTGTTCAAGAGTGAAAATTATCAAGGATGAGAGTTCGAGAAGTTTATGATATCAAGACATACAAGTTGTGAAGAATCAAGTGGTAAAGTACTTACACCATGGCCTTTGTACTTACATTTTTTTTATTTTATCTTATTTGTATTTTATTTTTCTCTTGTCTCAAAAAAAAAAAAAAAAAAAAAAAAAAAAAAAAAAAAAAAAGAGAAAAAAAAAAGAAAGAAAAAAAAAAGACAAGAGAAAATGTTTAGGTTTGTTAATAGTTTTTATTATTTTGTTTTATTTTTATTTTGTATTTGTTTTATTTCTTATTTCTACAAAAGAAAAAAAGAAAAAAAAAGAGAAAAAAAAAACGAAAATTAGAAAAAGAAAAAAAATAAAATAAATTTTGGGTGTGTAAAGTTTGTTTTTAGTTTTGTATTCTTTCAAATAAAGCCAAGGGAAAGAAGGAATATCTATAATGAAGTTTCAAGCAACAAGGAATTTGAGGAAAAGAGTCATATTGTCAAGATTCTACGAAGTTCAAGAGTTATCATCAAGAGTTGAAGACCGAAGACGAAGATGAAGACACCGATTGAAGACCGAAGACGTTTCTATGGATCTTTGTGAGAGTGGTGCTAGCTGCACGCCGAACGGATAACGAGGTAAGTAAGCATATTCCCACATTCGTTAAGTGGTTGATTTCCTTTCGAAGAGATCGTCAGAAAAATAGGTTTTCAAAATGAATAAAAGATGTGGGCTTTCAAAACATTCGGAGGGTTTTGCCTTCCTACCATTCAACATGTCTCGGGATTCTCTCTTCATTCCTACCTAGACACATGTGTGACCCATAAAAAGCTGTTTATTATTGAGAGCAATATCATAAAACCCTTTCTTGTGAGGCAGAGTCGAGACTTTCGATCACTCTGAACCCGAATTTTTGTCGAGAAGGGATGGTTATTTCTCTCTCAAATTTTAAGAATGAGATTGTGTTCATTTATAATATACCTAAAAGGTGCTCAATAATTCAAAAACAAGTTAACCAGACAGGAGGATGAACTGTACAGTCCCGACTTTCTGAAGACTACCTTCGCAGTTCACACTTCACAGATTGTTTGGGTATTTATAGGAGCGTCATACTCGATTTTAATGAATAGAAAATAAAGAAAAGTTTGAGCAAGTTCAAGAACTTAAGTTTGTAAAGCTTTTCTACTTACATCCTCCCTTGATCAAACAATCAATGGCTTCAATTCATATAAGTACCTTTGCTACAGCAAGTTCTTTATGTGTTAAACCAAGCACTCTCAGACGAACCAATTGAAACATAACCATTAGGTAAATACCTTATTTTCACTTAATCTTTTTGTTGTTTTCTGATTTATTTGGTTAAGATGTTTAGGTGTATTTGAATGTTTAGAGCTAGGCATAAGTCGCTCATTTGTATAACCTGTCACAACAAGTGATGAGACTAAAATGCATAGAAAATTGTTAAAGAAAAATGTCTTCAATTGTTCGATTTTGCTACCTTTTCCTTTTCCTTTTTCCCGAAAATCTCTTTTGTAAGGAAAATCTGATAGGTGTCTAAAACACCTAATTTACTATATAGTAGTTACGCTTTCTTTGCTATTTTTCTTGTGAATTATGTACTTTACGCGTGGTTTTGAGTTATTAGGTACTCTGGAGTCGCACGGAGGAAAAGAAGCGGAAATCATTCAATTTGAGCAAAAAGAGCAAAATTATCATTTCATGGGCGAACACTATCCGGAGCCCAGTCAAGGTTAAGGGCCAACTTTGTTGGAGAAGTAGGGAAAAGAATGGTTGGCCCTTATCTACTCTACCAGGGTGGCTGTAGCCATTTTCATTTCCTACAGAGCCCTAAAATTCAGAGAGAAATCAATTCTCTCATAATTATTGTTTCTGTCTAAAACCAAGAGAAGTATGGCGGGACCGTTATTACTCAGAGAAAATTGAGAAAATGAAGAAGAACCAGGGATCGACGTTGGTTGTTCACAGAAGCCTTTGGTTGTTGTTGACATCAGTGATGGAGGAGATATTAGAGAAGATGAACTGATGAAGAACAGATGGGAGATTTGAGATTTCAGTTAAGAGAAGTTAGGGTTTTTGCTGAAGACGATCGATTTAAGAATTTGGTGATGTTAATGATTGGTTCAAAGGTTGATTAAACGTGGGTATGTGCTTAATCTCAAGAATCTGAGGCTGCTATGAAGAAATCGATGTAAAAATCAGAGTCTGTAACTCGTATTTGAAGAGAAGAACTGATGCGATCTGTTGCTATTGAGTTGCATATGGAACCAGTGAATCTAAGATTTGAGAATGGGTTTGAATTTGAAGAAGATGAGGGTTTGATGGTGTTTTTATTGCAGCCTGGTGATTGTGTTGGTGTTGCTACTAGAAGAGATGGGAACTGTTTTTGGAATGTGGTTCTTGAATAAGTTTGTGACAGTGTGGTTGTAGACGGAATTAAGGAATGACTGTGGTGGTGAGTCAGTTCAGAGGTTGATGCCGCTAATGGAGTTGTTGCTGAGATTTGGGAGATGTTATGTACCAGCTCATTGCAGATGAAGCAAAAGATAGGGCTGAGTTAGTGCTACTGATGTTGCTTTGAAATTGATGAGTTGCAGTTTTAGAAGCTAAGAAGAGTTACAGGGAAGCTGGGCTGAAATGGAAGTGATGCTTAGATGTATGTTTAGGTTGCAGAATTGATAGTGAAATTGGTGTTGAGTCACAATGGATAGATTCACAATGAAGGGTTAGCTTTGTTGCAGTTCAAGCTGATGTTGCAGTATGGCAGTTGTGAATTGAAGCTTTGGTGATTGTGGCATTGAGGCAGTGAATGAGAAGGCTAGAGTGAATTGGTAGTTTGCAGCCTAAGCTGTTGATGGAGCAGCAATGTGAGCTAACAGGGTGGTGTGCCTGTGGAGATGGAGTAGCAGCTGGAGTTGGAGCCGCAAGTTGAAAGGCAGTGCAATTGCAGGGAAATGGTGATATGAATGGTAGAGTTTGGCAGGGAAGCAAGGATTGCAAATGCAATTGCAGCTTGTTGGATCAGAATATCGCGACATCAATACCTTGCGAGATCAATAAACGACAGCATTGCGAAGGTGTCGCAGGGAAATAATATAAATGACGCAATGGATGACGACAGCCAGAACATGAGAAAAGTGTGAAGATTTGGCGAGATTTAGGAGCGTCGCGAAGACGAATACTTATACACTTGCGATACTTCGCGAGTCATTCCCGAAAATAAAGGACAGCTTAGTTGTCATCCACTATGTAATACCCTATATAAAGGGTTGAGTAAATCTGTTGTAGGAGAGGTCTTTTTGAATTGTTAAGCAAGTCATTAGGAGAGAGAAAATCTAGAGTAATTGTACTTTCCTTAATTCTGTTCTATCTTTGTTTGTAAACATTTCAAGAAAATAATCAATCAAATTCATTATTATTCATCTTCAAATGGATTAATTGTGTTGAAGCTAATGAGGGGTGTAGTGTAGGAAATCCTGCAACTACATATGCGCTAGAAACAGGGACTGAGTAGAAGATTAATCTTGTGAATTGAAATAATCAGGAGTAACGAGAAAGAAATTTTGAATAATTTTCAAACAATTTACTAAAATTGAGAAATGGCTAGAAGAAGGAATGCATCAGAACAACCAGCAATTGTGAGGAGAAGTGGGAGATTAGATGGAGAAAGGAGAAATGAAGTAGGTGAACCATCAAGAATAAACGCAAGAGATAGAGAAGAAGGTCAAATTCAAGTACCAATTCAACCACCAATTCAACCAGCACCGAATAGAGTAATAGATTATGATAGGGTGAGCGTGCATACATGGAGATCAGATTCTATGGAAGAAAGAGAAGAAGTGCAATAATTGATAAATAATGAACAAAAGGAGAGAAATCGAGAAGAAATGGGAGAAACAGCTCATAGAAATGAAGAAATTGTAGCATTAGAAACGTTGAGACAAACAATACATGAAGAAAGACGATTAGAAGCGGAAGAACGCGCAAATTTAACAAGGCAAAACCATGAGTTAAGAATGGAAAATATGAGGTTGCAAAATAGGAGGTCGAGAAATAATACCAGGTCAAGATCAGGATCGGTTAGAGATGATAGAAGGAGAATGTTACCGGTAGAAAATGTTAATGAAGAAAATTTAGAAAGAGAGCTAAATCTCGGTGAAGGATACTGCGAAAGAAGGGAAATGGTGTGTATTCCGTGTCCAGAGATTTTACAGGGTGACCAAAATAATGGAAATCAAGGAAATAGGCAGCAGAATAATCCAATTGATGAAGAAAATCTGGAAGAAGGAAGAAGAATAGTGCATGGAAGAGAAACACAGAGGAAACAAAAGGAGATTGAAGATGATATCGAAAGGCATTATATTGAACAGGCGCGTCTAGCTCGCGAAAGGGAAAGATTAAGAGTAGAAATGGAAGAACGAGAATTGGAGGAAGCAATCCGGCAGAATAATCATGACAATCGAGAAAGAAGGCGCGAGCAAAATCGCAACAATGGGAATATCAATGAAGAGTATGAAAGAATACAAAGGAGAACTGATAGACAACCAAGAAGAGAAAATGATGGATACAATGGTGTGCGAATCCGAGAACGAGATGGAGAAGAAAGTCGCAGAGAAAGAAGAGAAGAAAATGCTGAACAAGAAAATCAAGATAGACATGAACGAAGAAGGAGAGAAACGGAACTAAAAAGACCAATAAATTCGAACCCTGATGTAAACGAACAAATCTTAAAAGAGTTGGCAGAAATGAGAGGAATGTTGAACAATAGAAGAGGAGGAGGAAGAAGACAATTGGATGAGGCAATCGAAGAAGCTGCGAAAAATCCTTTTACACTAGAGGTGCAGTTAGGGGGAATACCCCCAAAGTGCAATTTACCTGCATTGACCAGCATTTTTGATGGAACAACTTGCGCAATACAACACATCAAAGCGTATGTAAGATGTATGTTACAGTGGGAAAATCATGACGCTATATTGTGCAAATATTTCGCATCAAGTTTAACAGGAGAAGCATTGAAGTGGTTTGAAGGTTTACCAAGAAACACCATCACGTCATTCAACCATCTACAAGCTATATTCTTAGGGGCATACATAAGTAACAACTCATCGCGACCAGGAATTGAAGATGTATTTGGGCTGAAACAAAGAGTTGGCGAAAGTTTAAGACACCTAACTGTGAGATGGAAGACGATGTGTAGCGAGATGGATGGAAGAGTGGATGAAAGATATCTCATTTTATCATTTATAAATGCTATGTTCGCAACCAATTTGCTATATATTCAAATTTTTAGAGTCAAGATTACGATCACGATGACGGAGCTGCGAGAACTTCAAGAGGAGTATATTGCTTTAGAGGAAAGGCAAAATGAGATGGAATCATATCCAATTGCGAATACAAGTTCAAATCTTTGCGTATGCAAGTTTATTACCCAAACTGATAAACACGGTGGCGAGTACTTCGCAAGGTCAACAAGAAAGGATAACAGATGATGGACAGCCAAAGATAGTAGCCATGGGAAGCCGTGATCAAGAAGAATTTTAGAGAGAAAGGAACTACTATAACCGTGGTGGCAATAACAAAATTCCAAGACTTGATCATCCGCAAGAAACTTATGGAAGTCAAAGGCAGAATTATCATGGAGGGCAGCGACGTCACAGAGTAGTATGGGAAGAAATCAAAATGCCACCATTAAATGCTAGTGTCGAAAAAATATGGGAAGCTATACTCTTGATGGAAAACATACCTGCGCCATGGAACATGGGGAAT
Organism: Papaver armeniacum; assembly: GCA_023531295.1. NCBI lineage: Eukaryota > Viridiplantae > Streptophyta > Magnoliopsida > Ranunculales > Papaveraceae > Papaver > Papaver armeniacum. Next base: position 767,354 of record JAJJWW010018201.1, read on the forward strand.
GAGCCACCACCAAGTGATAGAAGTCACGAGTTCTGTTCTTACCACCGTTTTCATGGACACTTAACAAATGACTGCAGAAATATAAAAAGAATCATCCTCAGAATGATTGATCAAGGAAAGCTAAGTCATTTTCTAAAAAGTGAAGAGAAGGTTTGATAGGTGTAGAATACACCGTATTTACTATATAGTAGTTTATGCTTTCTTTGCTATTTTTCTTGTAAATTATGTATTTTACGTGTGTTTTTGAGTTATTAGGTACTCTGGAGTCGCACGGAGGAAAAGAAGAAGAAATCACCAAAATTGAACAAAAAGGGCAAACTTGTCATTTCATCAAGGGCGAAGACTATTTGGAGTCCAGAGGTGGTTAAGGGGCTCTCATTCGTGGTACCCCTTATCACTCAAAGAGATGGGTGTTACTAACACCGGGTAGCCCTTATCCAGAGGATGGTTATGCTGGATAGCACCCAATTGGGTCGGTCCTATCCATGGCCCAGATCCGGATCCAAACCCGAAATCGGATCCAGACCCACTTCACAACCTAACCCTATGTCCGAGAGATATTGGTATCTCATCATTCATTCATATCCGAAATTGAGAAACAGAAAAAATAGAGGCGCGGATGAAATTCAGTGAAGATCTCGTTGTCACTAGCATTGCCGAGAGATCGAGAACTGACAAATTGAGAGATGGCAAAGAGATTGGAGCCCTAATGAATCAAGACTAAACAGGGTTTGAAGCTGTCTTTAGCAGAAGATGCGTTGCCATTGAATGGTGGATGAATAAGGGTTTGGTGGAAAATGAGTGAAATAGAGATGAAATTGAAGGGGATCTGAAATTAGATTGCAGCAATGTGTTTGTCGATCTAGGAAATCAGATGAAGGTATTGATGATTTGTGGTCTTGCCGTTGTTGTCATTTGTGAAGATAGAGTTCAACTTGAGATGGGTTAAGGATTTGAGTTGAGATTGGAAGTCGCTTGTGGTTGATTTCGAAGGAGGGTCTTTGTTGAATCTCAGATGTAGAAACTGGGTGAGAATTGTTGAGGGTTAAGATCGAGAAGCTGTTGGTAATGGTGGTGACTGGGTTTAATGGATGAAATCGCAGGTTGAGAAGCAAGAATGGGTTCTCATTGCAAATGGGTATTATGAAGCTATTGAGTTTGAAATGGTGGGTCTCGTGGAAGGTTGAAATGGATTTGGGTCGATTTCGTTGTTGAATTGATAATGATGATTACGCAATTGGTGATGGTACTTGAGATGATGGTGGATTAAAGGAATTGGGACTTAGTTGAGGCTGAGATGGTGCAAACTGGTTAACAAATATGAGCTAGAGAAGGTGCAGTTCAGCTAAAGTGGTTATGATGTGGAGTAGTGGTGCGGAGCTTAGCCATGTTGCAGCTGATGTTGGTGGAGTGTGAGAAGAAGAACAAGGCCAATTGGGGCTTATTTGGTCGTGACAGCAGAAGTGGGATGCTTGTTAGGTTACTGGGGATGGCTTGAACCCAGTGACATTGCAGGTGTTGGCATGGTTGATGCAAGCTGCGATTAGGAATGGAGACCGAGGTTTTGGTTTGATGTTGTTAGTCGCTTGAGATTGCAAGGGGGTAGGTGGTTTGTGTGATTTGCAAGGGCTGGCATTGCGGTGTAATGGGTTATGTGCAATTTGGAGTGGCTATGTTGCAGGCAAATGGGTATGAAACTGGTAGGACTTGTGGTGGAAGATGGCTTGTGATCAGTTGGAATTGATGGTTAGATGTTGGTTCAAGAGCAGCTACAGCTTATGGCTTGTGTTGCACAAGGTAGTGGTGAATGGGTAGGAGGCCTTGGAACTAGAACAAGAAGTTGCTGCCAGTGAGACATGGAGGGTTGCAGTGGGTAGAGTTGGTGTTGGTGCTATAGCTGGAGTGTGTAAATTGCAGGGTATTGGCTCAGTTGGTTTGAGTTTTGTGCATTGCAGTTGCGGCATTGGTGGATGTATCAACTGGTAGCTAAGGAAGTTGCAGGGTATGAAGCTCCAGTATTACACCCGCAATGGAATGAATGGGCTTGTTGGCTTGAGAATGATTTGGTTTGAAAGCGGCTGAGATGTGAAAAATGATCTAAGTGCGATTGCGGTTTTGACCATCTTGGCCGAGAAGAGAAGTTCTGACGGGGAAGGCATGGCCATCCGGGCCGTGAAGTACTCGAAGCCGGTGCAGCAAGACCGATCGGCAACGAGTTAGCTAGCCGACTCGGTTCGACTCGATGATTTCTTGACCCAATTGATCGACGGCTTGACCTATTTGACCGTTAACTCGGACGACGCCGTGACGGAATATTCCGTCGAATATTCTCCCGACGAGAGAATTTTCAGGTGGCGGCGACGATATTTTCCGGCGGTGACGGATTCCGGTCAAATTCCGGCCATAATACCAGTTTTCCGGCGAGCCAAAAATTCCAGAATTTTCTATGGATTTCTCTCATGGGTGTGAAAACTTGGACTAGGAATTGGATGGAGAATTGGGCTCAAATTTGGAAAGAGAAGATGAAGAGTTGAGAAAGGCTTGGATTTGGAAATTGAATTGCTAAAGGAAAAGGATTCTATTCCTTGGAAGATTTGGAGAATATTGAAGCCTATAAATAGAGAAGTTTTCTACATCTTTTACGACACACCTCTCTACACACACAACACTTTTCTTTTCTTATTCTTTGTGTGAACTTTTAGCATGAGTAGCTAATTTTCTTATTGATTGAGGATGAATTCCTAGTTTTTAACATATGATTTAAGTTTTTGTTTTCAATTCTATCTTGAAGTTTTTCACATGATTATCGTTTTTTTTTACTAATAGGAATGATCTTAAAGACATTCATGATTGATTGATAGATTGTTTGGGTGGCCAACTAAATTGATTTGTCGATTTAATCTAATGCTAGTGAAAGTTAGGGGATAAGTAATCGTTTCTTGACTCTTTACATAAGTAGCAAACACGAGACCTTGCGGAGGGATTCCGTGGAGCAATTGTGTGTGGAAACAACGCTAGAAAGTGAACCAAGCGAACCGAGTTTAACTACTAGTACTAAACCTAAATTCATAAATCTTAATGCATTCATGGAATTACATCTTGTAAGCGAACCTCAGGGTGGTTCTTTTGAATAGAATCTGATAACTAAGCGGACCTGTTACTCAGTGAAATTAGGGATTTTGGGGCTAGCTAAGCGGACCTGTTATCCTACGGTTGGTGATAATCTGTGACTAATAACAAGTAGAAAAGAACATAACTTGATTCATTGTTTTGCAACGAAGAAGGATTCCTTGATCTTGTCTCTCTTATTGATTTCAACTTTAACTTTTAATTGCTTTCTTTACTTTCTTTTGCTTTACACCCCCCTTTTTGTGACAATTTTACAACTAGAATCTCTTGCTCCTCGTGGGAACGAACTTGACTACACTATATTACTTGTTAATTAGGTGGAAAAATCTTGAATTAATTTGTTGTGGTACGACACGCATCAAATTTTGGCGCCGCTGCCGGGGAGCAACGGACGATTTTTAGTTGTTTTTATTTTTCTTTTTGCTTTATTCTTGCTTTGTTGGATTCTATACCGTATCTAACTTAGTTTCTGAGAATCTTATTTCAGGTAACGGTTTTCCATGTATGGTGGACAAGAGCAAGCATATTACAACAATCAATACGGTTTTCAACCTCAACATTATGACAACTTCCAACCATCCTTAGGATACAATCAAAACCAATATTTTGGCTATGATAAATTTCCTACAGAACCTTATGGATATTCTCATACATATCAACAACCTTATGACGGTAATGTGCAGACAGAGAATTTGGAATATACTCCTCTTCATCGTGTTCTTCCTTCACTTTTTCCAAAAGAGGAGATACAGTCTAGAAACTCTATCAACGGTGGTAAGCGTGTGAACGTCAGGAAACTTGCACATAAATTATACAAATTGGAAGATGATGGAGATTCGGAAGAGCTTGTCGCAGAAATTAGTAGGACTATTCATATGGAACTTAAACGACGTCGGGATAAAGGTTATGAAACCGATGAAGATTCTTATTATGGTGAGTCTGAAAATGAAGATGATTGTGTTGAAAAGGACCAACCTTTGGATACTTTTGATGACGATAGTGTAGCTTACTCGATCCTTGATCTTAATAATGATCAAGCACCTATTCAAAAGGTAGAGCTTGAGGAAGATGCATTTAGTGCTTGGAAAAAATTCCTTAGGGAAAGATATGAGTCCGCGGAAGTGTATGAGCATTGCAACAATGAGGAAGTTATTCCAACTCCGGATCATAATAACGATCCTTCGCCTATTCAAAAGGAGGAGATTGGGTGTGACTTACCTATTGTTATAAACGGTGTAATACCCTCACAAGAAGATCTTACAATTTATACCGACGAGAATCATTTTAGTGAATGGCCCGATTCCGATGATGAGAATGTTGAAGAGATGATACTAGAGGATGAAACTAAATTGATTGATTTTGTGGAAGACCCAATTGAACTTGCCAATGATTTTAATGATGCCAAGACTTTGGTTAAGGTAGAAAACGACGAAGAATGGTTGCAAGGTTTAATAGAGGACCACGATATACAAGAGGTAAGTAATTCACTTGAATTTTTTAAGGATGAAGAGGATTCTATAATACAAGAGATTGTGCAAGGTTTGTCTAACCCTTTGCCTATTGATTCTTCTCCTTTACCTCTTATTGGTTTGAATGTATGTGCTTCGAAAGTATTTTTGGATGATTTTGTTTCTAGATATCCACCATTGGAAACACTTGATGCTAACACTATGCAGGTTTGCCAAGAGGAATACATGGAAGTTCCCAAATTCTATGTTCTTTATACACTTCCGAGTGTGGAAAAGAATAAGTGTGGGGGAAATTTCTATCGGGCGATAACATCATTATTATTTTCTTGTGCTAACATTTGTATGGAGTTATTGTTTGCAAAACAGGTATTGTGGGTGGATCCTCAAATTTTCAGATTGTTAGTATATGGGGAATGAATCGTGCAAGAGCTAAGTCGGGCCGTCGACTTTAAAACAAGCGCTTAATGGGAGGCAACCCATAGGTTTTGTATTTCTTATCCTTTAGTTTTTTATTTTTGTTATTTGTTTTTCTTGTTTCATATCATGTTAAAATTTCCCACCTTGACTTTATTAGGAGGATTCAATTACATTGAGGACAATGTAAGGTTTAAGTGTGGGGGAGTGGTTAAGCATGTATTTAAAAAAAAAAAATTAAAAATTAAAAAAGTTTAAAAAAAAAAAAAAATGTTTACTTAAAACCTTCAACTTTTAGAGATTTTAGAATCACTAGCATACTTCTAGGTATGTTTACATAGAGATTTTGACCAACATAATTGAACTTGGAAATGTTAGAGAACTACATTCGGATTTCTTGCTTGTTTGAGTGTTAAATAATGGATTTAATCATGCCGGTGATGCGAATTTGGTGCAGGGAGAAATGCGTTATTAGAGTTGCTGATCAATCATTAGTGGAGACTACCCGTATTCATATCATGTGAGGTACCGACCAGAAATTTTCCATCTACTAAAGAGCTTCTTTTGAGTGTGTGTCACCGTAAGTAAATTCCGGGTAGAATGGTGAGCTACCCAACCTCCCACCAATAGAAGCACTACTCTTTGATCTCTTGAGTGCTAATTTTGTCAATCATAAGGGTGACGTCTATGGATGAAAGCTTCCTTCTTGTAGTTCGATTTGCAGTTAGCACCATTCTCTCTCTCGACAATAACGGGTCCATAGAAACACCATCATCATCAACAAGGAGCGACACCAAAATCTACAAGGAAAGTTGGAAAAGTTTAAGGTTTACAAGCAACGGAACGAGAAAAAGAGCAAATTTAATATTCAAGTAAAGCAACATACAAAGGGCAGATTTTTACATATATGTTGAGGACTTACAATACAATGAGGTAATTCTATATCCGAGTATAAAGACTTATTCACAAGAGCGAAGAAAATCAAAAGGTGAGAAGTTTTGAAGTTTATGATTTCAAGACGATACAAGTTGTGAAGAATCAAGCGGTAAAATACTTCTCCCACGGCCACGGTTTGTTTTTGTATTTTATTTCTCTTGAAAAAAAAAAAAAAAAAATTGAGAAAAAAAAGAAAAAAGAGAAATATTTGTTTTGTTTTTATTTATTAAGCCGTGGGGAAGGAAAATTTATAAGGACGTTTCAAGCGACAAGGATTTTAAGGTACAAGAGTTAAAAATTGTCAAGGATTTATGAAATTCGAGGGTTTATCACCAATAGTTGAAACCGAAGACCAAGAAGATAAAGACGAGGAGCGGAAGACGTTTCTATTGGATGCCGTGAGAGTGGTGTTATCATAATTAGCGATCGGATGTGAAGGTGAGTAAGTAATCTCATCCTCGATAATAATGGTTGATTTCCTTTCTTAGAGATTGTCGGAAAAATGGTTTTTCAAAATTAAAAGATGTGGGTTTTTAAAAATATTTCGGAAGTTGTCCTTCCCACCATTCAACGTGTTGCAGGAATTCTCTCTTCATTCCTACCTGCACACATGTGAGACCCATAAAAAAGCCATCTTTTTGAGTGCAATTATCATAAAATCCTTTTTGGTGAGGCAGAAGTCGAGGCGAAATGCTTATTGATCGTTTCTCAAACACGCGTTCTCTCATTATGGTGTGGTTATTTCTCACTCAACATTTAAGAATGAGAATATGTTCTTTAGTATTTCTAACTTCTTATTACTAGAATGCAAAAACTCTATGTCCTCATAGCTCTTTGGATGCTTGGGACGCTTGAACGCTTTGAAGTTGTGAGTTTTTAGTTTGATTTGCTCGAGGACTAGCAAAGTCTAAGTGTGGGGGAATTTGATAGGTGTAGAATACACCGTATTTACTATATAGTAGTTTATGCTTTATTTGCTATTTTTCTTGTAAATTATGTATTTTACGTGTGTTTTTGAGTTATTAGGTACTCTGGAGTCGCACGGAGGAAAAGAAGAAGAAATCACCAAAATTGAACAAAAAGGGCAAACTTGTCATTTCATCAAGGGCGAAGACTATTTGGAGTCCAGAGGTGGTTAAGGGGCTCTCATTCAGGGTACCCCTTATCACTCAGCAGTGGGTGTTACTAACACCGGGTAGCCCTTATCCAGAGGATGGTTATGCTGGATAGCACCCAATTGGGTCGGTCCTATCCATGGCCCAGATCCGGATCCAAACCCGAAATCGGATCCAGACCCACTTCACAACCTAACCCTATGTCCGAGAGATATTGGTATCTCATCATTCATTCATATCAGAAATTGAGAAACAGAAAAAATAGAGGCGCGGATGAAATTCAGTGAAGATCTCGTTGTCACTAGCATTGCCGAGAGATCGAGAACTGACAAATTGAGAGATGGCAAAGAGATTGGAGCCCCGATGAATCAAGACTAAACGGGGTTTGAAGTTTGTCTTTAGCGAAGATGCGTTGCCATTGAATGGTGGATGAATAAGGGTTTGGTGGAAAATGAGTGAAATAGAGATGAAATTGAAGGGGATCCGAAATTAGATTGCAAAGCAATGTGTTTGTCGATCTAGGAAATCGAGATGAAGGTATTGATGATTTGTGGTCTTTGTTCATTTGCACTGTGAAGATAGAGTTCAACTTGAGATGGGTTAAGGATTTGAGTTGAGATTGGAAGTCTTGTGGTTGATTTCGAAGGAGGGCTGCTGTTGAATCTCAGATGTAGAAACTGGGTGAGAATTGTTGAGGGTTAAGATCGAGAAGCTGTTGGTAATGGTGGTGACTGGGTTTAATGGATGAAATCGCAGGTTGAGAAGCAAGAATGGGTTCTCATTGCAAATGGGTATTATGAAGCTACCGAGTTTGAAATGGGTGGGTCTCGGGGAAGGTTGAAATGGATTTGGGTCAGTTCTGTTGTTGAATTGATAATGATGATTCTGCAATTGGTGATGGTACTGAGATGATGGTGGATTAAAGGAATTGGGACTGAGTTGAGGCTGAGATGGTGCAAACTGGTTAACAAATATGAGCTAGAGAAGGTGCGGTTCGGCTAAAGTGGTTATGATGTGGAGTAGTGGTGCAAAGTAGCTTAGCCATGTTGCAGCTGATGTTGGTGGAGTGTGAGAAGAAGAACAAGGCCAATTGGGGCTTATTTGGCTGTGACAGCAGAGGTGGGATGCTTGTTAGGTTACAGGGATGGCTTGAACCCAGTGACTTTACGGTGTTGGCATGGTTGATGCGGCTGCGATTAGGAATGGAGACTGAGGTTTTGGTTTGATGTTGTTAGCTGCTTGAGATTGCAAGGGGGTAGGTGGTTTGTGTGATTTGCAAGGGCTGGCATTGCAGTGTAATGGGTTATGTGCAGCTGGAGTGGCTATGTTGCAGGCAAATGGGTATGAAACTGGTAGGACTTGTGGTGGAAGATGGCTTGTGAACCAGATGGAATTGATGGTTAGATGTTGGTTCAAGAGCAGCTACAGCTTATGGCTTGTGTTGCACAAGGTAGTGGTGAATGGGTAGGAGGCCTTGGAACTAGAACAAGAAGTCTGCTTTGCCAAAGTGAGACATGGAGGGTTGCGGTGGGTAGAGTTGGTGTTGGTGCTATAGCCGGAGTGTGTAAATTGCAGGGGTATTGGCTCGGTTGGTTTGAGTTTTGTGCATTGCGGTTGCGGCATTGGTGGATGTATCAACGGTAGCTAAGGAAGTTGCGGGGTATGAAGCTCCAAAGATTACACCCGCAATGGAATGAATGGGCTAGTTGGCTTGAGAATGATTTGGTTTGAAAGCTTTTTGAGATGTGAAGAATGATCTAAGTGCGGTTGCGGTTGGCACAACCATCTTGGCCGAGAAGAGAAGTTACTGAGACGAGGAAGGCATGGCCATCTGGGCCGTGAAGTACTCAGGCCAGTGCAAGACCAGTCAGAACCGAGTTAGCTAGCTGACTCGGTTCTGACTCAGTGATTTCTTGACCCAATTGACTGACGGCTTGACCTATTTGACCGTTAACTCGGACGACGCCGTGACGGAATATTCCGTCGAATATTCTCCCGACGACAGAATTTTCAGGTGGCCGGCGACGACATTTTCCGGCGGTGACGGATTTCGGTCAAATTCCGGCCATAATACCAGTTTTCCGGCGAGCCAAAAATTCCAGAATTTTCTATGGACTTCTCTCATGGGTGTGAAAACTTGGACTAGGAATTGGATGGAGAATTGGGCTCAAATTTGGAAAGAGAAGATGAAGAGTTGAGAAAGGCTTGGATTTGGAAATTGAATTGCTAAAGGAAAAGGATTCTATTCCTTGGAAGATTTGGAGAATATTGAAGCCTATAAATAGAGAAGTTTTCTACATCTTTTACAGACACCTCTCTACACACACAACACTTTTCTTTTCTTATTCTTTGTGTGAACTCTTTAGCATGAGTAGCTAATTTTCTTATTGATTGAGGATGAATTCCTAGTTTTTAACATATGATTTAAGTTTTTGTTTTCAATTCTATCTTGAAGTTTTTCACATGATTATCGTTTGTTTTTACTAATAGGAATGATCTTAAAGACATTCATGATTGATTGATAGATTGTTTGGGTGGCCAACTAAATTGATTTGTCGATTTAATCTAATGCTAGTGAAAGTTAGGGGATAAGTAATCGTTTCTTGACTCTTTACATAAGTAGCAAACACGAGACCTTGCGGAGGGATTCCGTGGAGCAATTGTGTGTAGAAACAACGCTAGAAATTGAACCAAGCGAACCGAGTTTAACTACTAGTACTAAACCTAAATTCATAAATCTTAATGCATTCAGGGAATTACATCTTGTAAGCGAACCTCAGGGTGGTTCTTTTGAATAGAATCTGATAACTAAGCGGACCTGTTACTCAGTGAAATTAGGGATTTTGGGGCTAGCTAAGCGGACCTGCTATCCTACGGTTGGTGATAATTTGTGACTAATAACAAGTAGAAAAGAACATAACTTGATTCATTGTTTTGCAACGAAGAAGGATTCCTTGATCTTGTCTCTCTTATTGATTTCAACTTTAACTTTTAATTGCTTTCTTTACTTTCTTTTGCTTTACACCCCCCTTTTTGTGACAATTTTACAACTAGAATCTCTTGCTCCTCGTGGGAACGAACTTGACTACACTATATTACTTGTTAATTTGGTGGAAAAATCTTGAATTAATTTGTTGTGGTACGACACGCATCAAATTTTGGCGCCGCTGCCGGGGAGCAACGGACGATTTTTAGTTGTTTTTATTTTTCTTTTTGCTTTATTCTTGCTTTGTTGGATTCTATACCGTATCTAACTTAGTTTCTGAGAATCTTATTTCAGGTACCGGTTTTCCATGTATGGTGGACAAGAGCAAGCATATTACAACAATCAATACGGTTTTCAACCTCAACATTATGACAACTTCCAACCATCCTTAGGATACAATCAAAACCAATATTTTGGCTATGATAAATTTCCTACAGAACCTTATGGATATTCTCATACATATCAACAACCTTATGACGGTAATGTGCAGACAGAGAATTTGGAATATACTCCTCTTCATCGTGTTTTTCCTTCACTTTTTCCAAAAGAGGAGATACAGTCTAGAAACTCTATCAACGGTGGTAAGCGTGTGAACGTCAGAAACTTGCATGTAAATTATACAAATTGGAAGATGATGGAGATTCGGAAGAGCTTGTCGCGTAAATTAGTAGGACTATTCATATGGAACTTAAACGACGTCGGGATGAAGGTTATGAAACCGATGAAGATTCTTATTATGGTGAGTCTGAAAATGAAGATGATTGTGTTGAAAAGGACCAACCTTTGGATACTTTTGATGACGATAGTGTAGCTTACTCGAGCCTTGATCTTAATAATGATCAAGCACCTATTCAAAAGGTAGAGCTTGAGGAAGATGCATTTAGTGCTTGGAAAAAATTCCTTAGGGAAAGATATGAGTCCGCGGAAGTGTATGAGCATTGCAACAATGAGGAAGTTATTCCATTTCCGGATCGTAATAACGATCCTTCGCCTATTCAAAAGGAGGAGATTGGGTGTGACTTACCTATTGTTATAAACGGTGTAATACCCTCACAAGAAGATCTTACAATTTATACCGACGAGAATCATTTTAGTGAATGGCCCGATTCCGATGATGAGAATGTTGAAGAGATGATACTAGAGGATGAAACTAAATTGATTGATTTTGTGGAAGACCCAATTGAACTTGCCAATGATTTTAATGATGCCAAGACTTTGGTTAAGGTAGAAAACGACGAAGAATGGTTGCAAGGTTTAATAGAGGACCACGATATACAAGAGGTAAGTAATTCACTTGAATTTTTTAAGGATGAAGAGGATTCTATAATACAAGAGATTGTGCAAGGTTTGTCTAACCCTTTGCCTATTGATTCTTCTCCTTTACCTCTTATTGGTTTGAATGTATGTGCTTCGAAAGTATTTTTGGATGATTTTGTTTCTAGATGTCCACCATTGGAAACACTTGATGCTAACACTATGCAGGTTTGCCAAGAGGAATACATGGAAGTTCCCAAATTCTATGTTCTTTATACACTTCCGAGTGTGGAAAAGAATAAGTGTGGGGGAAATTTCTATCGGGCGATAACATCATTATTATTTTCTTGTGCTAACATTTGTATGGAGTTATTGTTTGCAAAACAGGTATTGTGGGTGGATCCTCAAATTTTCAGATTGTTAGTATATGGGGAATGAATCGTGCAAGAGCTAAGTCGGGCCGTCGACTTTAAAACAAGCGCTTAATGGGAGGAAACCCATAGGTTTTGTATTTCTTATCCTTTAGTTTTTTATTTTTGTTATTTGTTTTTCTTGTTTCACATCATGTTAAAATTTCCCACCTTGACTTTATTAGGAGGATTCAATTACATTGAAGACAATGTAAGGTTTAAGTGTGGGGGAGTGGTTAAGCATGTATTTTAAAAAAAAAAATTTTAAAAATTAAAAAAGTTTAAAAAAAAATAAAATGTTTACTTAAAACCTTCAACTTTTAGAGATTTTAGAATCACTAGCATACTTCTAGGTATGTTTACATAGAGATTTTGACCAACATAATTGAACTTGGAAATGTTAGAGAACTACATTCGGATTTCTTGCTTGTTTGAGTGTTAAATAATGGATTTAATCATGCCGGTGATGCGAATTTGGTGCGTGTGGAGAAATGCGTTATTAGAGTTGTTGATCAATCATTAGTGGAGACTACCCGTATTCATATCATGTGAGGTACCGACCAGAAATTTTCCATCTACTAAAGAGCTTCTTTTGAGTGTGTGTCACCGTAAGTAAATTCCGGGTAGAATGGTGAGCTACCCAACCTCCCACCAATAGAAGCACTACTCTTTGATCTCTTGAGTGCTAATTTTGTCAATCATAAGGGTGACGTCTATGGATGAAAGCTTCCTTCTTGTAGTTCGATTTGCAGTTAGCACCATTCTCTCTCTCGACAATAACGGGTCCATAGAAACACCATCATCATCAACAAGGAGCGACACCAAAATCTACAAGGAAAGTTGGAAAAGTTTAAGGTTTACAAGCAACGGAACGAGAAAAAGAGCAAATTTAATATTCAAGTAAAGCAACATACAAAGGGCAGATTTTTACATATATGTTGAGGACTTACAATACAATGAGGTAATTCTATATCCGAGTATAAAGACTTATTCACAAGAGCGAAGAAAATCAAAAGGTGAGAATTTTTGAAGTTTATGATTTCAAGACGATACAAGTTGTGAAGAATCAAGCGGTAAAATACTTCTCCCACGGCCATGGTTTGTTTTTGTATTTTATTTCTCTTGAAAAAAAAAAAAAATTGAGAAAAAAAAGAAAAAAGAAAAAAGAGAAATATTTGTTTTGTTTTTATTTATTAAGCCGTGGGGAAGGAAAATTTATAAGGACGTTTCAAGCGACAAGGATTTTAAGGTACAAGAGTTAAAAATTGTCAAGGATTTATGAAATTCGAGGGTTTATCACCAATAGTTGAAACCGAAGACCAAGAAGATAAAGACGAGGAGCGGAAGACGTTTCTATTGGATGCCGTGAGAGTGGTGTTATCATAATTAGCGATCGGATGTGAAGGTGAGTAAGTAATCTCATCCTCGATAATAATGGTTGATTTCCTTTCTTAGAGATTGTCAGAAAAATGGTTTTTCAAAATTAAAAGATGTGGGTTTTTAAAAATATTTCGGAAGTTGTCCTTCCCACCATTCAACGTGTTGCAGGAATGCTCTCTTCATTCCTACCTGCACACATGTGAGACCCATAAAAAAGCCATCTTTTTGAGTGCAATTATCATAAAATCCTTTTTGGTGAGGCAGAAGTCGAGGCGAAATGCTTATTGATCGTTTCTCAAACACGCGTTCTCTCATTATGGTGTGGTTATTTCTCACTCAACATTTAAGAATGAGAATATGTTCTTTAGTATTTCTAACTTCTTATTACTAGAATGCAAAAACTCTATGTCCTCATAGCTCTTTGGATGCTTGGGACGCTTGAACGCTTTGAAGTTGTGAGTTTTTAGTTTGATTTGCTCGAGGACTAGCAAAGTCTAAGTGTGGGGGAATTTGATAGGTGTAGAATACACCGTATTTACTATATAGTAGTTTATGCTTTATTCGCTATTTTTCTTGTAAATTATGTATTTTACGTGTGTTTTTGAGTTATTAGGTACTCTGGAGTCGCACGGAGGAAAAGAATAAGAAATCACCAAAATTGAACAAAAAGGGCAAACTTGTCATTTCATCAAGGGCGAAGACTATTTGGAGTCCAGAGGTGGTTAAGGGGCTCTCATTCAGGGTACCCCTTATCACTCAAAGCGATGGGTGTTACTAACAGGGTATCCCTTATCCAGAGGATGGTTATCTTTGGATAGCACCCAATTGGGTCGGTCCTATCCATGGCCCAGATCCGGATCCAAACCCGAAATCGGATCCAGACTCACTTCACAACCTAACCCTATGTCCGAGAGATATTGGTATCTCATCATTCATTCATATCCGAAATTGAAAAACAGAAAAAATAGAGGCGCAGATGAAATTCAGTGAAGATCTCGTTGTCACTAGCATTGCCGAGAGATCCAAAACTGACAAATTGAGAGATGGCAAAGAGATTGGAGCCCTGATGAATCAAGACTAAACAGGGTTTGAAGCTGTCTTTAGCAGAAGATGCGTTGCCGTTGAATGGTGGATGAATAAGGGTTTGGTGGAAAATGAGTGAAATAGAGATGAAATTGAAGGGGATCTGAAATTAGATTGCAGCAATGTGTTTGTCGATCTAGGAAATCAGATGAAGGTATTGATGATTTGTGGTCTTTGCTGTTGCCATTTGTGAAGATAGAGTTCAACTTGAGATGGGTTAAGGATTTGAGTTGAGATTGGAAGTCATTGTGGTTGATTTCGAAGGAGGGTGTTGTTGAATCTCGGATGTAGAAACCGGGTGAGAATTGTTGAGGGTTAAGATCGAGAAGTTTGTTGGTAATGGTGGTGATTGGGTTTAATGGATGAAATCGCAGGTTTAGAAGCAAGAATGGGTTCTCATTGCAAATGGGTATTATGAAGCTACTGAGTTTGAAATGGACTGGGTCTCGTGGAAGGTTGAAATGGATTTGGGTCGATGATTGTTGTTGAATTGATAATGATGATTCGCAATTGGTGATGGTACTGAGATGATAGTGGATTAAAGGAATTGGGACTGAGTTGAGGCTGAGATGGTGCAAACTGGTTAACAAATATGAGATAGAGAAGGTGCAGTTCAGCTAAAGTGGTTATGATGTGGAGTAGTGGTGCGGTAGAGCTTAGCCATGTTGCGGCTGATGTTGGTGGAGTGTGAGAAGAAGAACAAGGCCAATTGGGGCTTATTTGGCTGTGACAGCAGAGGTGGGATGCTTGTTAGGTTACAGGGATGGCTTGAACCCAGTGACATTGCAGGTGTTGGCATGGTTGATGCAGCTGCAGTTAGGAATGGAGACTGAGGTTTTGGTTTGATGTTGTTAGCTGCTTGAGATTGCAAGGGGGTAGGTGGTTTGTGTGATTTGCAAGGGCTGGCATTGCAGTGTAATGGGTTATGTGCAGCTGGAGTGGCTATGTTGCAGGCAAATGGGTATGAAACTGGTAGGACTTGTGGTGGAAGATGGCTTGTGAACCAGATGGAATTGATGGTTAGATGTTGGTTCAAGAGCAGCTACAGCTTATGGCTTGTGTTGCACAAGGTAGTGGTGAATGGGTAGGAGGCCTTGGAACTAGAACAAGAAGCTGCTGCCAGTGAGACATGGAGGGTTGCAGTGGGTAGAGTTGGTGTTGGTGCTATAGCTGGAGTGTGTAAATTGCAGGGTATTGGCTCAGTTGGTTTGAGTTTTGTGCATTGCAGTTGCGGCATTGGTGGATGTATCAACTGGTAGCTAAGGAAGTTGCAGGGTATGAAGCTCCAGTATTACACCTGCAATGGAATGAATGGGCTAGTTGGCTTGAGAATGATTTGGTTTGAAAGCAGCTGAGATGTGAAGAATGATCTAAGTGCAGTTGCAGTTGGCACAGCCATCTTGGCTGAGAAGAGAAGTTCTGAGACATGGGGGAAGGCATGGCCATCCGGGCCGTGAAGTACTCGAGCCAGTGCAAGACCCATGTCGGTAACCGAGTTAGCTAGCCGACGACTCGGTTCGACTCGGTGATTTCTTGACCCAATTGACTCGACGGCTTGACCTATTTGACCGTTAACTCGGGACGACGCCGTGACGGAATATTCCGTCGAATATTCTCCCGACGACGAGAATTTTCGAGTGGCCTGGCGACGACATTTTCCGCGGTGACGGATTTCGGTCAAATTAGGCCATAATACCGATTTTCCATGAGCCAAAAATTCCAGAATTTTCTATGGACTTCTCTCATGGGTGTGAAAACTTGGACTAGGAATGGATGGAGAATTGGGCTCAAATTTGGAAAGAGAAGATGAAGAGTTGAGAAAGGCTTGGATTTGGAAATTGAATTGCTAAAGGAAAATGATTCTATTCCTTGGAAGATTTGGAGAATATTGAAGCCTATAAATAGAGAAGTTTTCTACATCTTTTACAGACACCTCTCTACACACACAACACTTTTCTTTTCTTATTCTTTGTGTGAACTCTTTAGCATGAGTAGCTAATTTTCTTATTGATTGAGGATGAATTCCTAGTTTTTAACATATGATTTAAGTTTTTGTTTTCAATTCTATCTTGAAGTTTTTCACATGATTATAGTTTGTTTTTACTAATAGGAATGATCTTAAAGACATTCATGATTGATTGATAGATTGTTTGGGTGGCCAACTAAATTGATTTGTCGATTTAATCTAATGCTAGTGAAAGTTAGGGGATAAGTAATCGTTTCTTGACTCTTTACATAAGTAGCAAACACGAGACCTTGCGGAGGGATTCCGTGGAGCAATTGTGTGTAGAAACAACGCTAGAAATTGAACCAAGCGAACCGAGTTTAACTACTAGTACTAAACCTAAATTCATAAATCTTAATGCATTCAGGGAATTACATCTTGTAAGCGAACCTCGGGGTGGTTCTTTTGAATAGAATCGATAACTAAGCGGACTTGTTACTCGGTGAAATTAGGGATTTTGGGGCTAGCTAAGCGGACCTCGCTATCCTACGGTTGGTGATAATTTGTGACTAATAACAAGTAGAAAAGAACATAACTTGATTCATTGTTTTGCAACGAAGAAGGATTCCTTGATCTTGTCTCTCTTATTGATTTCAACTTTAACTTTTAATTGCTTTCTTTACTTTCTTTTGCTTTACACCCCCCTTTTTGTGACAATTTTACAACTAGAATCTCTTGCTCCTCGTGGGAACGAACTTGACTACACTATATTACTTGTTAATTAGGTGGAAAAATCTTGAATTAATTTGTTGTGGTACGACACACATCAAGGTTC
>JAJJWW010018202.1:0-18198 GCA_023531295.1 Papaver armeniacum
GGTCATGGATTTCGTCTTCAATCACAAACATGTTTTCAACACAATAACTAGGAATTGATATTTTAATCTCAACTTTTATCAAAGGCCCTAGAATACCTTGATCGCAAGTATATCCCGCAAATCTCCTCATGTCATCAACAAACACATTAAAAGATGCGAATATGAATTCTATCTAAAGGAATGATGAGTGCCAAATATTGCATATTTATACACCTTTTTATTGGCATTTTACTCATCTTTTGTACTCAAGAATCAGATATTATCCCAGATTCTGTGTTTTCTTTGTTTTCAAGAATAAATATTTGTATTAATTAATTTTGTGTTTTTAGGTACTAAATAAAGTCCTGGGAGAAATCGAGGAGCCAAAGGCGAAGAATTGGAGTCAAGCATCTATGGAGCCCAGATAGCCAAAAGCCACAGCACAATCGGTTACAACCTAACAAGGAAGACATGGGCTGGAGCTAACCATGACCCGGATCCGAGTCCGCTCACTTCGAGACGTTGAGATTTCTTTCTCCCTTATCCAATCTGCCGCTTCCCACGTGCATCGAAGATCGCCGCTCCCGTGCAACACTAGATCACACCAAACCGTCTACCTCCCTCTACTGTTCGGATCTTATCGGCTCCATCCATCGCTCGCTAGGCAGGCCCCATCATCCTCACACACCGCTACACACAAATCTACCTAACCCTATACCCCCCACTCGACTAAACCCCATTCTTCACTCCACCTTCTCTTTCTTCTTCCCTAGCTCGCAAAACCCCTCTCCCCGACCATCTCCCGCCACACCATCCCTTCACCACCTTCACCCATCGTTCCTGCACCCATCATCACCTTCTTCCATCACCAACAACCCCATCCCAGTGGTACCGCACCAGTTTCTAGGTCTAGTCATCTCAATCATAGCTTCTCTCAAAACCCTAGAAGCTAGGTTTGAGATAATAGAACTAGGGTTTCTGATCGAAACAAGGGAGTTGTTGAAGCCAAGATGTGGGGGAGACAGCGATTCCAGAGTGTGGGTACTGGATTTTTAATTTTGTTTTATCTTTAATTTATGTTTTGAAATTAATTTAGGGTTTGGGTGTTTTTCGATTCTTGCATGTATAAATAAGAACTTTTTGTGTGTGTGTGAGGGTTCGCCTGGATAGCTTGATTACAGTCATTTAGGGCTTAATTTGTGTTTTAATTGTAGTTTCAATGTTTTAATTTAGTTGTTAGGGTCTCCATGAAACCCTAATTTATTTATGTTCTTCATGCTCATGTATTGTCTTGAATGCTTGAATATTTTCTAAGATAGATTTAATCTCAGCACATCACACTTTGCTCTCACAGGGGTGTATACCACACACCATGGATGCACTGTAGTTGGATTATCCTTTGTGTTGTTTATGCTACAACTCCAAGCTCATTAGACTAATGTTTATCTACAGTTAATTGTGCTTTAGTCGGATGTTAATACTTAGGATAAATACTTAGTTGTGATTAAAATTATCAGTTGAAACATCTTAGACATAAAATGGACTCGACACCTCTCCCTTAGCCGTCATAAGAACAAGAGTAATATCATGAGTAGAAGACATGGTGTAGGTTGAACAGTGGTGGAATTATTCCTAGTTTCACCCTTTGCTCTGTTGTCACTACCACAACCTCAGTGCTTTCGGCAACAACAATCTCATAACTTACAATTGTGTCACTTATTTGCTAGAAATTGGTTTGAGCCAAGCCTTGATCAATCAAGCACACCTAGTCCTTGTGGGATCCACCCACTTGCCGTCTCCAATAGACGCCGTGCACTTGCAGTATAACCCAGTGAGCCATAAAATTCATACACATCCGAGGCCTACCAAGGAACAACCTAACGTGTAAAAGCACTAATCAAGTTTAATTCCCTAGATGCATTAGGGTTCTATGAAATCAGGCCAATCAAAGCAATCGAACGTGGAAAGCGCACTAATCCGATTTAACAAAGGTTATGGTTCACATGTGACTACTAGGATATATCACTACAAAGCAATAATCACAATTATGCTACTTGTAATCAGAATCTATCACTTTTGCGTATAATAAATCCTAATCTAGCAAGAAAGATGAAAACAAACTCAATCGATTCGCGACTCGACTAACAAGCATTCAAATCATGTAACAATATTAATGGTGAATCATAAACGATAATATGAGAGAAAACTAATTTATTGAATTAAAACCCATATTTGGAAATCCAACTTATTCCATAACCAATAATAAAACTTTAGCTCATATTCATGGAGTTCATAACAAGAAGAAAGAGAAAAGACTTCATGGTTCTAAACCCTAGAAAACAAAGTAGAGGCAAAAGATAGATGATAAAAGATAAAAGATATCTCTTTATATGTTTCTCAATTTCCATAAAGGATACTCCTTCCAATATTAGGTCTTCTCAAAACCCATCTCCAAGTGGTCCACCAAGCCCATGTGTGAGAAATACCCATGTGAAATTATGTCCAAAAAAGCGTCGCCGGAAACCGGGATTACGGTGGAATCTACAGGAATAGTCGCCGGAAAGTGTCTCAGTGACCGGCAAAGTCAACCCTCCGCCACCGGGTCAACGGGTCAAAATGGTCGAGTCAACCCTGGCCAAGTGAGTCAAACAGGGTTAGCTGGTTCCAAGTGAGTCAAACTAAAGTTAGTTGTTCTAGTGGGAGAGTCGTCCGAGTCATGGGCTAACTCATCCGACTTGATCCTAAAGCAAAGCAGTCAGCTTTGTTTCAAAGCCAAAAATTGTGTTGCACCAAGATGGTGCTTCATCATTTACTTCAGCCCATGATGGCCCGGGCTACCAACCGCATCCATCACCGATCCCGTATTTCAGCCAACACAAGCTCCATTTGCGCTTGCCCGCACCCTCATGAGCAACAATCAACACCAGTTTCATCTCAAACAACATTACACAGCACCACAACCTCTTCTAACTTCCCATTAACACCATCTGGCATTGCAGCCACAACTCTACCCATAGAAGCATCCTGCTGTAATCCACCTCAGTAACAGCTCAGCCCATTTTTTAATATCCATCTAAACCTCACAGCAGCACCAAGCATTCCCTGTCTCAAATCATCACAACAGCAACGCCAGCTCAACTCAACCTGTCACATCCATTCTGCACCACTACGGGCCACAACAAGCACCAGCCATACCATTGCTTCACCTGAACTCCCATGCCTGCAATAACCCACTTCCTTGGTCATAAGCTTCACCTCATTTCAGCTCAAAGCTACAACACCACATCTCCTTCAATTTCTTTATCTGGTTCACAATTCCGTCTTAGTTACAGATTCAACGCCACCAACACTCCAGCCTGCCTACAACACAGCATCCATCTCAATTAATTCTCGCCACTCTACCAGAACAAGCATTTTCCACCCGCAAGACTCGACACTAGTTCAAGACATTCCAGTGCCAATTTTTGCAAAAACTCACAAAGATCGTAACCCATTCAGCTCCAGATGCTTCACCTTCCATTCCTATTCAAACCAACATTGGTTCACAGCATCACCAGCCAAACCCCCTTATAGCTATTGCACCACCATAGTAACCATTAGCTTGAATTCATCCGAGTCCCGGCCTCCTCCCTGTGTCACCCACCATCTTGCCATTCTTCTCAAGCACAATTCTTGCTCACTTCTTGGCTCAATGCAAACACCCTGAACTTATGGCCATGACCGGCAGCAACTCCTCTCTGCATTGCAGGTCAGCTTCAGCTCTTCCATCTGTTGTTCTTAACTTCTCAGCTCATTGCAGACTTCATTTCATTCCAGTACTTTGTAGCCAGCATCGCAATCTCAAGTCAAAATCTCAAAGATTCTCAATCCCGCAAGCACAACATCTACATCTCCACCTTTGAGCCTCTCCCGCCAACAAATCCGATTCAAACCCAACTTCAGATTCAGTTCAAACCCATTTCTCTCTCAAAGAAAAAGCTCACCAATCCCTGATGTCGACTTCAATTTCCTCCATCCGCCATCGGGCCGCATCTCTATTTCTTCTTTGGCAATTTCTCGGTATCAAAATATCTTCTCATCAACTCCTCTCGATTTAGGGTAAAAGAGAATTAGGTGCTACAACAGACACCCACCTTCCGGATAAGGGCCACCCATCCGGGCAACCCCTTAACCACAAATGGCTCTATTTAGTACTCTTCCCAATAGAGTTGCCCCTTAACCTTTGGTTTGGTTCCCAATAGCATGTGAAATGACACTTTGCCCTTTTCGCCTCAATTTGGGTGATTTCCGCTTCTTTTCCTCCGTGCGACTCTTAATACCTAATAACTCAAAAACACGCGTAAAGTACATAATTCACAAGAAAAATAGCAAAGAAAGCGTAACTACTAGATAGTAAATTAGGTGTTTTACAACACCTATCAGATTCCCCCACACTTAGACTTTGCTAGTCCTCGAGCAAATCAAACAAAACAATTCTAAATCATACAAACAACTCTGTGTCGTCAAGGCTACGGTCACTTTTAGCGTAAATAACAAGCCTTTAAACCACTAGGTGTCCCTAGTGGACGAGTTATAGTCTCGTGACGGTTTACTAGAGATTTACCCACAAAACCTATTTTTCCAACTTACTAGTTCTCTGTAATGATAGCATCCAACGCGCTAAGAAGACATAGAGATTCTGCACACTAGTCATAAGAAGTTAGACACATAAATGAACACAATCTCATTCTTAAAAGTTGAGAGAGAAATAACCATCCCTTCTCGAAAGAAATTCGGGTTCGGAGTGATCAAAAGTCTCGACTCTGCCTCACAAGAAAGGGTTTTATGATATTGTTCTCAATAATAAATGACTTTTTATGGGTCACACATGTGTCCGGTTGGAATGAAGAGAGAATCCTGCGACACGTTGAATGGTAGGAAGGTAAAAACCCTCCGAAGTATTTTGAAAACCCACATCTTTTATAATTTTGAAAACCCATTTTTCTGACGATCTCTTCGAAAGGAAATCAACCATTTAACGAAGGTGGGAATATGATTACTTACCTCGTATCTGTTCGGCGTGCAGCTAGCACCACTCTCACAGCATCCATAGAAACGTCTTCGGTCTTCAATCGGTGTCTTCATCTTCGTCTTCGGTCTTCAACTCTTGATGATAACTCTTGAACTTCGTAGAATCTCGACAATGTGATTCATTCCTCTAATTCCTTGTTGCTTGAAACTTCATTATAGATATTCCTTCTTTCCATTGGCTTTATTGAAAGAATATAAAACTAAAAACAAACTATACAAACCCAAAAATTTAATTTTTTTTTTTTTTTTAATAAGAAATAATACAAATACAAAATAATAAAACTATTAACAAACCTAGACATTTTCTCTTGTCTTTTTTTTTTTTTTTTTCTAAGACAAGAGAAAAATAAATACAAAATAAAATAAAATACAAAGGCCATGGTGTAAGTACTTTACCACTTGATTCTTCACAACTTGTATGTCTTGATATCATAAACTTCTCGAACTCTCATCTTGATAATATTCGCTCTCGTACATAAAGTCTTAAATCTGCTCAATTTTGTACTGTTGCTTGTAAACCTTAAACATTTTCAACTTTCCTTCGAATTTGTGATGCTCCTCTTGTTGATGATGATGGTGTTTCTATGGACCTGTTGGTGTAGAGAGAGATAAGGTGGATGGTGCTAACTGCGAACAAGATTACAAGTGGTATGTAAGTTAGCAATTCGATGTCACCATCATGGTTGATAAAAATAGCACTCAAGAGATCAAAATAGTGCTTCTATGGTGGGAAGTTGGACAGCTCACCATTCTGCCCGGAATTTACGTACGGTGACACACACTCTAAAAGCACAAATTTAGACAGGTACAAAGAATTGAAGGTCGGTGCCTCACATTATGTAACATGGGTAGTCTCCACTATAGGGGATCACTACTATAATACCGAATTCAGTCTGCACCTTATTTGCCACTGGCATGGTTAAATCCAACTTTAACTCTCATACAATTAAGAAACCCGATCATGTTCTCTGTCATCTCTAAGTTCAGTCACTATTATGAGATTCTCGATGTAATCTTAGCGACATGTATACAATGTGACTCTAAACTAACTACAAGTTGGAGTTTTATATTCAAATATATACAAAAAAATTGAAAATTTTGACTCAAAAAAAAACAAACTAAAAACTCTATATGCAAAAGACTCCCCCACACTTAAACTTCACATTGTCCTCAATGTGTAAAACCGAAAATTCTGAATTCTGACGTAACAGCAGATAAAACGCAAAAACTGTACAAATTGGTAAGGAATTTGGAAAAACTCCATTTCACAAAAGTTGTTCATCTACGTGTTTTATACAAAGTGTCAAAAGGGCACAATGTTTCGATAAACGGTCTGACAGTTATGGTCTCTGGACTGAACTACGTACAGTCTGAATTTTTCTGACGAAAAGGTGATAGATTCCGGACTCAATGAAATTAAACATGGGGATGAAAATATGATATGAAAACAATAAAAAACAAAAAAAATAAAAGGGACTAAAATACAAAACCTATGGGTTGCCTCCCATTTAGCGCTTGGTTTAAAGTCGTCAGCCCGACTCTTTTGTTATCGTCCATATACCAACAATCTGAAAATCTGGTAGTCTGCCCAGAAAACAATCTGCAATTCTAGTAACAACTTCACACAATGATTAGCATAATATATGAATAATGAAATTGTTATAGCTTGAAAGTTTCCCCCACACTTAGTCCTTTTTACACTCGGAAGTGGATAAAGAACATAAAAGTCGGGTACTTCCACGGTTTCTTGTTCCAAAACCTGCATAGTATGAGAATCAAGTTTCTCTAATGGCGGAAAACGAGAAACAAAGTCATTTAACAATACTCTCGAAGCACATACATTCAAACCAATAAGTGGTAAAGGAGAAGAAACAATATGCAACGGGTTAGACAAACCTTTCACAATCTCTTGTATTACGGAATCCTCTTCATCCTTGAAAAACTCAAGTGAATTATTCACCTCTTGTATATCATGGTCCTCTATCAAACCTTGCAACCATTCTTCGTCCGTTTCTGCCGTATCCAAAGTCTCGACATAAACATTATCATTACAATCATTTGCAAGCTCAATTGGGTCTTCCACAATATTGGTCAAACCGGTCTCATTCTCAACATACTCCTCTTTGTTGTAAGGCACATACTCTTTTGCGGATCCAAATTTTATTATAAGAAACTTTTTTAGAACACTCGAAAATGCATCATCCTCAAGCTCCACCCTTTGAATAGGCTCTTGATCATTATTAAGATCAATGCTTGAGTAATCTACACAAGTGTCGACATATTCCTCTTCGTCTTCATCTTGATCCCAAAACGACTCCGTTGTACACTCCTCGGGGATGTCACCATGAGTTGTTTCAAGCAATGTATCATAATCACCGTCACTATCATAGTCAACATAAGATTGGTCCTCGCTGAATTTAGTGTTGCTAATCTCGAACTCATCCTTTTGAATAGGTGAATGATCATTATTACGATCAAGAGTTGAGTTAACTACACAATTATCAACGAAAATGCCCAAGGATTGGCCTTTTTCAACATTAGCATCAATCAAATATTCATCACAAACCATATGCACATTAGAATTATCCATATCTTCCTTGCATTGATCAATGCCTCTTCGCAAGCTAGCAATACCTTCACGAAGTTCTTGGAGTTGCTCGTTTGTAGTCTCTTTTGCTTTTTGAAATTCCTCTTGTAAAAAGTTGGAAACTTTGTCTATAAAGTTAGAGACTTTTTGTTCACGAGCATAAGAATCCTCCCATCCTTGTGGTTGTTCACACACATACTCGCCATAAGGTTGTTGAGGAAAACCATAAGGTTCCATGGAATATTGGTCATAACCAATAAATTGGTTTTGATTATACCCATAGAGTTGGTAGTTGTCGTATTATTGAGGTTGTTGAAAACCGTATCCATCCATGTAGTATGCTCCTTCCATGAGAAACAAGTACCTGAAATAAGATTCTCAAACCAAGGTTAAAACCCGAAAATAAGAAAAATAAAACAAAAACTAAAAAACAAAAATAAGAAACCAAAAACAAGTGACAACCGCTGCCTCCCCGGCAACGACGCCAAAATTTGACCGGTTGTCAGCCGACACAAATATAAATTACACTTTCTTACTACTCAAAATATATAATAAAGCAAGGGCAAGAAAGGATCGATCCCACAGAGAGGTCTAGGTTGTCAAATTGTTTCGGTTCCCTATAAATAACACCGGTAGTTTTGTGATTTTTATATAATAAACTAAATAAAAGCAAATAAAGAAATAAGCAAACAAATCAAATCAAGGATAAGAAGGTATTGGTCATGGATTTCGTCTTCAATCACAAACATGTTTTCAACACAATAACTAGAATTGATATTTTAATCTCAACTTTTATCAAAGGCCCTAGAATACCTTGATTGCAAGTATATCCATAAATCTCCTCATGTCATCAACAAACACATTAAAAGATGCGAATATGAATTATATCTAAAGGAACAACCTAACGTGTAAAAGCACTAATCAAGTTTAATTCCCTAGATGCATTAGGTTCTATGAAATCAGGCCAATCAAAGCAATCGAACGTGGAAAGCGCACTAATCCGATTTAACAAAGGTTATGGTTCACATGTGACTACTAGGATGTATCACTACAAGCAATAATCACAATTATGCTACTTGTAATCAAGAATCTATCACTTTTGCGTATAATAAATCCTAATCTAGCAAGAGAGATGAAAACAAACTCAATCGATTCGCGACTCGACTAACAAGCATTCAAATCATGTAACAATATTAATGGTGAATCATAAACGATAGTATGAGAGAAAACTAATTTATTGAATTAAAACCCATATTTGGAAATCCAACTTATTCCATAACCAATAATAAAACTCTAGCTCATATTCATGGAGTTCATAACAAGAAGAAAGAGAAAAGACTTTATGGTTCTAAACCCTAGAAAACAAAGTAGAGGCAAAAGATAGATGATAAAAGATAAAAGATATCTCTTTATATGTTTCTCAATTTCCATAAAGGATACTCCTTCCAATACTAGGTCTTCTCAAAACCCATCTCCAAGTGGTCCACCAAGCCCATGTGTGAGAAATACCCATGTGAAATTATGTCCAAAAATCGTCGCCGGAAAACTAGGATTACGGTAGGAAATCTAGGAATAGTCGTAGAAAAGTGTCTCGGTGTCAGCAAGTCCTTGGCCACCGGTCAACGGGTCAAAATGGTCGAGTCAACTCGGTCAAGTGAGTCAAACCGGGTTAGCTGGTTCAAGTGAGTCAAACCGGGTTAGCTGGTTCTAGTCAGAGAGTCAGGTCTGAGTCATGGGCTAACTCATCTGACTTGATCCTAGGCCAAAGCAGTTGCAGCTTTGCTCAGGCCAAAATTGTGCTGCACCAAGATGGTGCTTCATCAGTTTACTTCAGCCATGATGGCCCTGGGCTACCAACTGCATCCATCACCAGTCCTGCATTTCAGCCAACACAAGCTCCATTTGCAGTTTCTTGCCTGCACCCTCATGAGCAACAATCAACACCAGTTTCATCTCAAACAACATTACACAGCACCACAACCTCTTCTAACTTCCCATTAACACCATCTGGCATTGCAGCCACAACTCTACCCATAGAAGCATCCTGCTGTAATCCACCTCAGTAACAGCTCAGCCCATTTTTTAATATCCATCTAAACCTCACAGCAGCACCAAGTATTCCCTGTCTCAAATCATCACAACAGCAACGCCAGCTCAACTCAACCTGTCACATCCATTCTGCACCACTACAGGCCACAACAAGCACCAGCCATACCATTGCTTCACCTGAACTCCCATGCCTGCAATAACCCACTTCCTTGGTCATAAGCTTCACCTCATTTCAGCTCAAAGCTACAACACCACATCTCCTTCAATTTCTTCATCTGGTTCACAATTCCGTCTTAGTTACAGATTCAACGCCACCAACACTCCAGCCTGCCTACAACACAGCATCCATCTCAATTACTTCTTGCCACTCTACCAGAACAAGCATTTTCCACCTGCAACAGACTCGACACTAGTTCAGCACATTCCCAGGCCAATTTTTTGCAGCTCACAGCATCAGACCCATTCAGCTCCAGATGCTTCACCTTCCATTCCTATTCAAACCAACATTGGTTCACAGCATCACCAGCAAAACCCCCTTATAGTTATTGCACCACCATAGTAACCATTAGCTTGAATTCATCTGAGTCCCAGTTTCTCCCAGGTCAGCCACCATCTTGCCATTCTTCTCAAGCACAATTCTTGCTCACTTTTTGGCTCAATGCAAACACCCTGCACTTATGGCCATGACCGGCAGCAACTCCTCTCTGCATTGCAGGTCAGCTTCAGCTCTTCCATATGTTGTTCTTAACTTCTCATCATTGCAGACTTCATTTCATTCCAGTCCTTTGTATCCAGCATCGCAATCTCAAGTCAAAATCTCAGGATTCTCAATCCCGCAAGCACAAGATCTACATCTCCACCTTTGAGCCTCTCCCCGCCAACAAATCCGATTCAAACCCAACTTCAGATTCAGTTCAAACCCATTCTCTTCTCAAAGCAAAAGCTCATCTCGTGAATCTCTGCATTTTCTCCCATGGATTCCAACATCTCGGATTCAGAGGCAAATCAACTCAATCCACAGCCACAAACCATAGTTCCTTGAATTTTCACTCTTCTCTCGATCGAACCATTAACAGCACATCGATCTCCTCCATTTCACGAACCAAGATCATCTTCCACGGTTACAATTTCATGATTTCTCTGAAATACGGTGCCGCCTCCAATTTCCGCATCGACCCTTTTCATCTGTTCTTCATTCAATCAACAACAACCTGTGAAATCTTCTTCTTCTTCTCACTCTGGTTCTCTACAGATCGAACCCCGTAAAACGACAACAACCAATCCCTTGATGTCGACTTCAATTTCCTCCATCTGCCTGGCTGCATCTCTATTTCTGTTCTTGGCAGTATCAAAATATCTTCTCATCAACTCCTCTCGATTTAGGGTAAAAGAGGATTAGGGTGCTAACAGCACACCCACCTTCTGGATAAGGGCCACCCATCTGGCAACCCCTTAACCACAGCTGGCTCTATTTAGTACTCCTCCCAATAGAGTTGCCCCTTAACCTTTGGTTTGGTTCCCAATAGCATGTGAAATGACACTTTGCCCTTTTCGCCTCAATTTGGGTGATTTCCGTTTCTTTTCCTCCGTGCGACTCCAGAATACCTAATAACTCAAAAACACGCGTAAAGTACATAATTCACAAGAAAAATAGCAAAGAAAGCGTAACTACTAGATAGTAAATTAGGTGTTTTACAACACCTATCAACTATGGTGTTGGATGGATTTGCAATTGGAACCGTGAGACCCTTTCTTGAAGCATGTTTTTCGTTCAGTATTTATGCTTAATGTCTTGCATTTTTTTCCTTCAAACCTCTGGTTTTCCCTTAATGTTGCGGTGCATTTCAATATGTTTCTCTTGAGAGTAAGTTCGACATACCTATTGAGATTACTAGAATGTTTTACTTGAGTCTGAACTGTTGAAGGCATGATCTTGCAGTTTTTGTCGAGCACGGGAACTGGTGTCAATGGTTCCACACTTTCACTCTTGGTTCGTCAATATGGGAGTTCATTATGACTCATCCTGACATTGAGGTTTGTATGCAGTTGATATATTGCAAGAAACAATGATATCTGAACTTCTTTACTTATGTAAACTATTTCCTTTAGCAAGTGATTCCAAGTTCTCTTTCTCATGTACTACAGATGCTTTTGGAAATTAAACCACTTGTACTACTTTTTACTACCTTGGCTTAATGGCATCTTATGATGCAGGGTATACTGAATACTTGTCTCCTTCTAAACTGTAGTTCATTTGTAATGCATCTAATTTATGCTTCTAAATCCTTTCAGAAGCAGTTGGAGTGGATACTGGTGTTTTGGATCTTAAAGAAATAGGAAGACAATCAGAAATGTTGTTCTCACTCCTGAACCCATGATATCAGGTAGTGCTACTGTGAGCACTGAGAAGTTCATTTTTGTTTCAAGTTAACCTAGAGATTACTTATAATTTGTGGTTTTGACCTTCAGTTTATACTTGCGAGGGGGTTGCCCTCAACATGTATACCAGCTAGATTACATGGTAAGTACTTCACTTGTATACTTGGCATCAACTTGTATACTTCACATGTATTACTCCGGTGAGAGAGCTTATAGACTTTGGTTTGTTGCGTAACCAATTGCATTGATTGACTGGAAGAATCTATATGAAAGACAAAGAGAGTGCCAAAGGAGTTCAAGATTTGTAAGTTCCATGTATTCAAGTTTTGTAGGCAGTTAGTAAGTTTGTATGTGTTCCCTTAGAAATTTGGAACCTTCCATGTTTTCCTTTAGAAATTTGATACTTAACAAAAAAACAAGTTTGGTACTTAAAGAAATTTCAGTTCTTTTGTTATATGAACCTAAGATGAATTGAATGAATGTGATATGCATAGATTGAAGAAATTGTTGTTGAGTGTGGTCATGAATATATTGAAAGGTGTATGCGGGGGTATTGAATTTAGAATTCGGTTTATTTTAAGAAAATGAATCACGGCCAACCTTGACACAGTCAAATTTGGTCAAAGTTCGTAACGGCTCTAAGATGTTACGACAGGCATTGTTACAAAAAAATTGTAACGGCCGGAGCTGTTACCACGTGGCAACCAGTGAACTGCTCCAAAATTACATTGTCTGTTACAACCAAAATTTAATCTGACCACAAAGCCGTTACAAAAAAATGTAACACCCACTTTTTGCAAACAGCAAGAGCCGTTACAACCCGTTTTAGTAACGGCTTGGTTCTGTTTCTAATCCCAGAATTTGGTGTAGTTGATGAGTGCCAAATATTGCATATTTCTACATCTATTTATTGGCATTTAGCTCATCTTTTGTGTTCAGAAATCAGATATTATCCCAGATTATGTATTTTCTTTGTTTTCAAGAATAAATATTTGTACTAATTAATTTTGTGTTTTTAGGTAGTGAATAAAGCTCGGAGAAACGAAGGAGCCAAAGAGCAGAGAATTGGAGACAAGCGTCTATGGAGCAAAAAGCCAAAACCCCGCGTGCGCAACAGTTGCAACCCAACAAGGAGCAACCCATCTACAAGACATGGGCTTGAGCTATCCAAGACCCGACCCGAATCCGAACCCGATTCATTCTGAGCCGTGAAGATTTCATCCATCTTCATCCAACGCTCGCTCCATCCTTCTCATCGAAGATCGCTGCTCCCACTCAACACCAAAACAGCCCGATTCTCTCTGAACCGTTCAGATCTCACCCATCCGCATCCAATGCTCGATCCAACCTTTCCATCGTCCCTTGATTCCCCCGTTCCACATCGAAGCTCCCTATACCTACACCCCATCGACCTTCCCCCATTTTTCACTTCCATTTTCTCTCTCCCACGACAGTTCCAGAGAAAAACCATTTTCTCCCGACCAAGCTCTGAGCAGAGCCATCACCACCTTCTCCATCTCCCTGCCCAGTTTGCCTCACCACCAACCGCACCAAGAGCCACCTACTCCACCACTCTCTCTCGAGTTATCTCTTTCATAGCTTCTCCATTCTCAGAAGCTAGGTTAGAGATAACTAGGGTTAGGTTTACATCAAATCGGTCGACGCATGGAGCTATGAGACGAATTGACAAGAGGAGAGCACGATTCGGAGGGTATGGGCGGTGGGGGTTTGTCTTTAATTTCGTTTTAAAGAGAATTAGGGTTTGATATTTTGCATACATAAATAGAAGAGAACCGTGTTTGTGAAGGGGTATGCAGGCCAGCTGAGCACCAATTGAGTTTAATTTGTAGTTTAATTGTCTTAACTATGTTCTAAATTTAAGTTACCAGGGTGTTGATGAAACCCCTGATTTTCATGTCAAGCATATCTACATTAGGTTTTATTCTTGCTGTGTGATATTATGTATGATTAGTAATTAACTAATGAAGCTTATGAGCCTGTGATGAGCTGTACTGTAAGAAGACAGCTCATACTAGGGGTTAGTTAGCAAAACTAGTTAATAAACATCTAGTTTAGACTTTCATGGGAAAGCTCAAGAATATGGCTTAAGTTAGATTGCATGCACATGAGATTAGAGGTGGATTCACCACCCTGGTGCTCTCCAACTTGTTATAATCTCGTTTGATACTTTAGCTTAGAGTCACAATACAACCAACTCAGTCGTATCGACAAACAAACCAAACATTTGTTACATTTCTCTAGAAATCAGTTAAGTAAAGCCATAAATCAACATAAGCACTCCATTTCTCTGTGGGATCGACCCGTATTTGCCTGGGATTCGCATTGTAGACACTGTGCACTTGCGGTTTAACAAGTAGGCATAAAAACAAACCACTTCCCAAGCCTACCAAGTTTTTGGCGCCGCTGCCGGGGACTTGGCGTGTGCTGAATTGATTATTGCTTGCTTTACTTAATTTCATTTCACCTTGTACATACTACATCAGTGCATTTTAGTTAATCTTAACTCGCATATTTGCTTTTCTCGCATTTTCTTACGTGTTAGCTGAATCTTGTAGGTGCCACTTAACTTGCATTCTTGCATCTATTTTTGTTAAGCCCTGCATATCTTCTAGCTGCATATCTTCTATCTGCATTGTAGTGTATCTTCTAGCTGTAACTTTTATCATCTGCATTTTCCATAGCTGTAAATACTAGTTCTTCTCATCTGCATTCTCACCTGTAGTGTAACTTAGCTGTAATGCTAGTTTTTCTCATACCCATAGCTGCATATTGTATCACTTTTCCTCTCAGGCTTATGCCAGTGTTGATATTCATTATCTTTGCCTTAACATGCACATTTCGGGAACCGAAACTTCTTTGTTGAGCTAGCGGTACCTCCTATGCTATCGTGTCCGCTAAGCAAACCCAAGGAAGACAAAAGAGCAAGAACAATACAACCATTGTGGTTAAAAACCGGTTGGTCACTCTCAATTCCTTTTACACTTTATATCTGCATGAATGATCTGTGAATCTGTGAACCATACCTAGCATATTGTATTGCCCTGTCACATGTGATGTTGTGGTTGCTTTGTGAATGAGTTTGTGGAATGAGCATGAATTGAACCTTGATATCTCTTTGTGATTTTGAACCTTGTAGTGCCCTGTGAACAACCAACTCTTAATTCACATAAACATGATGTTGTGCCATGTATGCTCACTGAACTAGGGATATCTCGCATTCGCATAATCCCGTGCTCAACTCCAGCCCCTGAAGCTGTGAGCTTGAGCAAAACCTGGATAGCCAAGTTAGATACAAAGCCAAGCTAAAGTGCCTTGTGCCTTGTGCAACCCTGTTGAGCCAAGCTGTTGCCTGACCTCTTGCATACTATAACTCAGTCAACTAAAGCCATCTACACCCTAGTGTGAGCAGTTGAGCCAAGTATTTACCAAATAGACCTTGCCAAACCAATCTGACTCACACTTTTGGGCATAACCCTGTTGACACTTGCATCCCGAATAGTGTCTTTGACTTGTCGCTTTCTGCCTTGGCAAATTGCCATGAGAGATTAGCTCGAAAAGTGTGATGTGCAACCTAGGATTCTACAAGGCTTGTGCTCAACTCCATTTTGAAGTTGTGAGCTTGAGCAAAGAACCGAGATAACTTGGAGATATCTGCAAACTCCGATTGAAGTCAATCGAGATAGTTGATATCAATCGGGCTGGTTGCCATCGCTTTTCGGTTTGGTTGCATAAACTTGTCAGCGACCGCTTGAGCCATTTATACTCTTGTGTGGGCTGTTGAGCTAAGTTGTTACCATCTACTTTACATCTTGGTACATAAACCGGTGAAAATTGTGCTTGCCAAACCCCTTGCATGCTCATTCCCTGCAAACTGGGTGTAATTACTCATTGTGAATAATCCTTGAATTTTGAGCTCAACTGGCCTTCTGAGCATTCGTAGAGTGCAGGCATTGTGTATTTCTTTGATTGCTTCGCATCGTGAAGTTTCCTACTTACATTGAGCTAATCATTAACCTACATGATGTTGCGAATGAGAAACCATGTTAATGTATGAAGACCTATGCACTCGTGTCATGTCCGAGTAGCTTGTCGATCATGCATCATATCATCTGTGCATCTGCCCTGCATCTTCGCACATGGTTTGTGAAATTTGAGTCGCATGCTGACCCATTGAATCTAGTTGCTCTGCCTTGGCTAATTGCCATGAGTGCTTGACTCTGTATACACAAATTCTAGGGCTAGCCTTTCAAATCCCTTGAGAATTGTCAACCTGTATTGCCTGAGACCAAGGGTCATCATTTTTCTTTATCAACACTAGTTCTCTGAGTGTGCAGTTTGTGTCTTGGCTGACCAGCACTGCATCCTTGCATTTATGTGCAAAGTCACAGTCCTGTGACCTGTGAGTAGGCATTGGTTGATTGAAATTGTTATTTGCTGTGCCGCACTTGAATGACCATGAACCCATGTATCTGTCTGTCTATTCTCTGAAGCATCATCTGTGCACACAACCTGTGTTGTGCAAGCTAGCCAATCCGCGCTTGAGCTGTCAGCATTCACGCAATCTGTGCTTGGCCTGACCAGTGCATAAGCTGCACTGCACTTAGACCTATGCATAAACCCTGCAGCCAACCCGGGCTCTGCTTCTGCCAACTGCTGGGCTGAAGTAAATAAACAGAAAGCCCAACCACTGGGCTGTGCCTTTCCCCTGTGCTGTGCCTTGCAGCAACAAAAAGCGCTCCTGTGTGCTTGAATTGGTATGTCACTTGTGTGAGTGTGCTTAAACTGTCTTTGTCTTTGTTCACATAAGTTTTGCCTTTGTTAACCAAAGGCATAAATCAAGCCCAATTAAACCAAACCAGCCCAACTAAACCAAAGCCCACTTAAACCAAAACTGAGCCCACAATAGCTGGGCTTGCATAACAACTAGCCTGCGCAACCACTGGGCTTTGCACATAACCTGGGCTCTGCACAAATCTGAAGCCCACAACCACTGGGTTTCCATAACCTTTGGGCTGTGCATTTGCATCACTTGGGCTTAGCTTCCCTGTTTTGAAACATCATTGGTTATACATGCTTGATGTGTGCTAGGCTATGGGTGTTCTTTTTTGAGTTCACATTGAATTGCTAGATCATGTCAGGATTTTGGTCTGCAACTGGGGATGGAAACAAATCCATCAGAGAGCTTGCTTACGGGCATGCTTCACAATATGAATCCCCCACAGACCATAGTGATTTTAGGGAGTACTATGAACCTTTTCAGGGCCCTGACCTTGAATATCCATACCCTAATCATTATGACCACATGTATCATCAACCACCATGGGAGGATGAGCAATTCTATCCTCCAATGAACCCATGTATGCACTCGGTGGAAGAAAACCTCATAGAACAAAACAACGCTAGGTTTGAATTGAATTCAATGCATGATCATCCTCATAGCAACATGTCCGAATTTCCCTTCTCTAGTGAACCATGTGCACAACCATGTAATGATCATTCATATGAAACATGCATACCCACTATGAAGACTCTCCTTCACTTGAACATCTCACTTTGATTCTTCAAATGAACCTGATTCGATCACAAAATGAAGAATGGAGGGAAGTTCATGATAGGATGTTTGTTATCTACGATAATTTTGAAAATAATGTTTCTCTTCCTACTCATGCAACTAACACTTTGAATATGAACCTAATCTAGAAGTAAATGAGTACACTAGAAATGCTACAAGTTTGAATAGGGAAATGCATTTTGTTATGATGATGATGATGATGAATATGATATGTTAGAAGAGCATGTGCGTCTTTGAAAATATGATGGAATCTTTGGGTTCGAGACGTTAAGAGTCTCTTCCGTGAACCCTATGAATGATACTTCTTCTAACATTCATCCATGCGATGTTGACTCGAGTTTGGGTTTGTGAAATTCTTCGGTGAAAGTGAGCATGCTACACAACTTGTTTGTGACTTAAGAAAGGATGAATCTTTGTTGACACTAATGTTCTTTTGGATCATGATATTATTTTTGTGTCGATTCCCCTGCCCATGTCACAATATGTTGCCTCCTCCGATGATTTGACATGGAGATTGATGAATTGTTCTATGCAGTGAACA
>JAJJWW010018203.1:0-66179 GCA_023531295.1 Papaver armeniacum
GTTCAACTTCAACTCCTCTCCCTGTAAATCTATACTAGACCAAAACAGCCAACACTTGCAACTCAGGTTCAACCCCCTGGCTAAATTTGCAACACAACTCACACAGACCAACATGACCCACCTTACTCCACTCTGTCATCTTGCAATCGCAGTGAGTTTGCACAACCATCATGGAGCGATTCACAACCATTTGCTCAATTCCCAGATCTGCGAGTTCATTGCCTCCACCTTGCCACATAAACCCATCTTTAGTAGTGACTCGCAACAAACTCCCAACAAAGACTACAAAGATCTCCATTAAATCCCTTTAATCTCGGTTCACACTGTGGTAATGACATCACCCGAGCCATCTACTCACCGGC
This sequence comes from Papaver armeniacum, assembly GCA_023531295.1. Lineage (NCBI taxonomy): Eukaryota > Viridiplantae > Streptophyta > Magnoliopsida > Ranunculales > Papaveraceae > Papaver > Papaver armeniacum. Next base: position 363 of record JAJJWW010018203.1, read on the forward strand.
TTCCGCCACAGTCCACCAACAAAGCACATAACTCAAGCGATTACCCATAACACCTTCTCGCAGCAAAGACGACCGCAGCCCGCAATGCTCTACTCAATCCAACCATAGCCCGAACACCGCTTGCATACTTCTCCGGCCCAAAGCCATTAAAGATAAGCGGTCCAATCTCGTAATTCTATCTAGAGCTTTTTCTGTCCATGTTCAAGCAATTGAACTCCAACTATTAATCCACCACCAAACTCACAAAGACAACCTCGGCCGCAACATTCCCCGCACATACCCCAGACCTGCCATGCCTCAATTCAACCCCGAAAACAGTCCACCACCAAGAGCCTCACACCTGAACCTTCAACTCTATACGCAGCTCACGGGGCATAACATCATCTCCCGAGTCTTCCACTCCCTAGCTCGGCTTTTGCATTGCCTCACAAACTTGCCGGCCTCGAGCCGCACCTCATACTCCATTATCATCCCCGCAATTCCAATGCGAGCTCGCAATTTCCACTATTTCCGTGAGACAACAGCCTAACCTTCACATTTCTACTTTAGCTCAACTCGAGGCCACCACCGCTATGCCATTGCTTCACCGAACTCATGCCCGAGCTTCACCAAAGTATAAGCCATGTCACATCACCTGAATCAGCTCATTCAACCTCCGGACCAGCCCCTGTGACACAGCAGCATCACCTCAACCAAGGCAACACCATTCCCTGAAGCTCATTCCAAGCCATTCAACACCACTGCCAATAATGGCAGCAACAGCCTTGATTCCCTGTCCTTGTACAGCTCCAATCCACCTTCACAGTGAGCCCATCAAGACCCACCACCACCTGCAATGACTCAAATCTTCTCCATTAACCACCACAGCAAAGCCCCATTTCAAATCTCTATTTAATCCGATTTCTCGATCCCTCAAGCAAATCCGCAGCCAACACAATCCGTAGAACCCTAACTCAGAATCCCCAAATTCAAATCATCCTTGTTCTTCATGAGATAAAGCATAACATCCCTCTCTTCATACCCATCTCGGTTGAGCTTGATTCACAAAGCAACCACTCGATTAATCTGAAATTTATCAACGACTCATTGACAAGGAACCCATCAAGAACCACAAACACCATTAAGAGACACTCATTCTGGGATATCGAATCTCATCTCCCTGATTCAATCAACCACAAAATCCTCTTCTTCATATGAGCTTCATCATCCTCTTCCTGTTGCTAACTCCTAAATTCAATTCAACCCAATCACAATACCACCTTCATCTTCCCTGAACTCTCTACTCATGAATTTGAATTTGTATGAAATCTGATTTTTTCTCTTTTGCAACAGCGCAATGGCTTCTCCGAGTTAGTGAGTGAGTGATTGAAGGAAATCATTTGCTACGAAACTTAGGGCTGTGTAGGAATAGGACGTGGATCGGATACATCTACCTTAGTGAGGTAGATAAGGGGTACTGGGCACCAAATAATGACACCTCCTTTTCCTCTATTATGCTCCCGATAGCGCTAGCCGTGCGGTGACAATCCTTCCCTTCTGCTCAAAAGACACGGATTCTTCTTCTTTTGCTCGTGCGACTTTTGAGTATCTAATAACTCAAAAACAACCATAAAATACATAATTCACACGAAAAATAGCAAAGAAAGCATAAACTCTATATAGTAAATACGGTGTATTCTACACCTATCACTACCTGACTTATCACTTTCGCAGATGTATATAATCTCTCCGAAGAAGCTATTCTTCTCCATTCATTTCCGAGCCTATGGATAATGATACTCTTCTCGCTCATCTCAACAACTCCTTAAGTAGTTCGTCGACAAAATTAATACTCTTTCATTAAGCGAACTCCAAACCAAGTACCGCCTCTTAATAATTGAGCACAGATCTAGTTTAAGTACAGCCAACCAGTTTAAACAAATGTATCTCGAATCTCATGAGGAAATCAAAATTTTAAGGAAGAAAATTAGTGACCATATAGATGACAAAGATCGCATTGCTAATAATGGTGCCTGTGCATTAGCAACATTTCAAAAGTCCCTTCTTGAAGTGCAAATGGAGCGAGATGAATTGCTTCGTCGTAATTCTTTACTCATCGAGCGAGAAAACCAAATTCGTTCACTTCTTATTATAAATAATGATTGACGAATTCGCTTGGGCCGCGAAAATCTTAGATAATGCCAGAATAATTTAGGTGTTGATGTTAGTCTTCATACCGAGCATACTTCCTTAGTTAAAGATATAATATCTCGATGAGAGAAGGTTACTTATTATACCTTCATTGTTTCTTACCTCTGCAATATTCTTTGTTGAGTTGTTAACTTATCGTTGTCTATTTGCGAGTCCGAAAAAGATTTCAAGCAAGAATTGAAGAACTTGAATCGAGAAAGCACACTCGCAAAGCATCTCGACCTTCAGCGAGAATAAGTATTCCAAGTTGAAGAATCAATTCCAAACTACAGTGGCGAATTTTAATAATGATGCCGTTCGTTTTCGCAATGAAGCCATGAAGTATGTTTGTAAAGATCATAAAATTCCTCTTTCTTTATATCCTTGGCTTTTCAGAAGAAGTTCCGAGAATTTGCCTATCTGGACATTTCGATAGTGAAGCCAAGAAGAAAATTCAGCGAGCGAGAATAATAGAATTGAAGGATCAGATAGAGGAGAAGAATGTAGAAGAGATAGTTTTTTTTTGTTTCTTTTGCTGCGTGTAATATCTGTGCATTTCTGTGTCTTTTTTGTAAACTTCTTGGGTTTGTTGTCCATAAATTCCATCTTCATTCCCTTTTCTTGACAATTTTTCTCTTGTAATATAATTGGCTTACATTATTAATGTATAACTCTTTCATGGGAAGATGGATAACAACATTTCATCTTTTCCATCCCACATTTGCCTCTGTTATTCATCTTCGGATGAAAGAATGAATTTTTTGAGATCCGCACGTTCTTCTTCTGATCAGGAATGATGTTTTAAATTTATAATTGCGATGGAATCGCATGAACTTTTCATTAAAGAAGAGATTGTTTGGTCTCGCCTTATCATTTGTGGTGGACTTCTAAGCTTGACCTTCCTAAGTAAAGGTCTTACTCTGCCACCCCTTTATTGCGACAAGATCACGGGACGTCTTTACACTTGCATGTAAAACCCATTGATCTTGTCTTATCATTATTCAAGTATTTTTGCCTCTGCAGGATATTTTGTTTGCGACAATATGACAGGCCTAAATTCTCTTGCGAAAGTAAAGCCCCATGACATTGTCGTCTTGCGACGAAATCGCAGGACGTCTTTACACTTTCATGTAAGGACCCATTGATCTCGTCTTACCCTCGCGTTAGTATTATTGCCTCTACGGCAGATCATTGCACAAATATGACAAGCCTAAGTTTCCTTACGAAACAAAGCCTCGTGACATTTGCGTCTTTGGCACTTATCGGCTCCCTAATGGAGGGTGCCGCCTTATCACCTCCCCAGGTTGCCCCTTCAAGGAGGCGTACATCGCCATACAAGGCCTAGCTCCTCCCATCCGGTCTTAACAACAACCAGTTGTTTTCGCAGCCTCTTATCCCTTATACCTATAGAGTTTATGGTTACAAGGCTGCACCCTAAGTGGAGTTTTCTTGGGCCGAGTGCGGCGTGCGCCAAGACTTGTCAAGAGTGGTAAGGAAGTTCCATGCTCCCGCACTCTTGACTCAACCGGTACCTCGGCGCCTTGATCATACGACTCCTTGAAAGAGACCCTCGGTCGCCCACCGGTATAACCTACATATATAGTTGGGAATCCAAGGTATCTCCTCCGGATAGGCTTTCATGGGCCCCAAATCTGCATGACTCAGTTCCGGGGCGGTGTAACCTTTTCCCCGAGCCATGTTAAGAGATACCCCTTATATGACGCACTTTAGGTCTTACATTTGCCTCTTACGAAATTTTGATTCGCGAACTAGGGTGTACGCCATAAAGGTTCGTCCCATTCATTTATTCATTCATTGTTGTTAAATCATTCAATCATTCATATTTAATTCTTTGAGTGATATTTAATTTGCGAAGACATCGCACAATGTTGTTCATTCATTTTTGCCTCGGATTCTTCTCTTTGTCGAAATTCTCATATATCATTTCTTCTTAGTCTTGCCTTTGATATATCTTTGTCGAGTACTTATCGCAGATCATTCAGCTTACTTTTTATGCCTTTTGTTCATTGCACTCTTTGCCTTAGTGTTATCCCCACCCTTGAAGGACTCCTTTCCATCGTAACGTTCGCCTGCTTCCATGCATTCCTCTGCGGCACTTCGCGATGTTTCTATAGCACTTCGTGATGAACTACAACCAATTATCTTTGCAGCATCGTAACATTCGCCTATTACTGCGACACTTCGCGATGCTTCTTCATTTCTTATTTCAATAGTATCCACCATCAGCTTCTCTTTTCTCTGTTCATCTTTGATATTTTGTTTCAGTCTTTCCTTTTAGCATTTCTCTCTTCACAACTCTCTACGTCAACCTCATAACATTTCGACCTTCCTTCCAATCTCCTTTATAATGCCGATACCATTTGGATGGGAAACTTTATACATTGATGGTATGTTGATGCTACTCCCAAGATTTCGTGTAGCCACGGTCGCCCAATTAATGCGTTATAAGGAGATTCCACATCGACTACGTGAGAATAAAATGTTAGCCGATAATCCTTGTAAAGGTATCCTCATGTGAATCTCTCCTTTAGGTTTGTTCATTGTTCCGTTAAAACCATAAATTTTGTATGTTGAAGGAATCAAATTTTCATCCTCTCCACCCATAGTCTTATAAGTATGGTAAACAGATATTCACCGAACTTCCAAGATCGATTAGGATTCTATTGATTGCCCAACAATTTTTGCTTCGTCATCTTCTCCATCAATTGGTCTTGGTTAATGTCCGATTCGCACCACCAACGGGCTATCATGTGCTTCTCTTCCTTTCTTGGTATTTCGTCTGCGCAGAGAAAGAAATAGTTTTTAAGCGCCAATCTTGCAATTGCGACTTTCTCGCTTGAGGTTCATCACCTCTTTGTTATGAAAATCTCTTGCATATACTCTCTACTAAGCACGTTATCGTGAAAGTCTTCGATTGTACGATATGAATGAACGATAGAATTGCAAAATAGATTTTTGGCCTTTGTTCCCACTTCTATTACGAGTGCTTCTTTTCCCTTCTTTGAAACTGTTCTTTGCACTTCCGACGGTGATGTTGTTAGTACTTGCTTCCCTTTCTCTTCATTTTTTAGAAAATGAGCCAACTTCCGCTGATCAATCATTCGGAGAATGATTCTCTTTGTGTTTCGCAATCATTTGTTAAATGTCCATGAAAGCGATGGTAAGAACAATATTCATGACTTCGTCGCTTGGTGGTGGTTCACTTTTGCATTCCATGGTGGTGGTACGTCCTCCATTACAAGTATAGCTTCCCAAATTTTCTCAACACTAGCATTTAGTGGTGGCATTCTTATCTCTTCCCATACCACTCTACGATTTCTTGGCCTTCCATAGTTATTACGCTTTGTCCTCCATAAGTTTCTTGCATATGATCTAATCTCTCGATTTTATTATTGTTGCCGCAGTTGTAGTAGTTCCTTTCTCTATCAAACTCCTCCCGATCTCGGCTTCCCATAGCTACTATTTTTTCATTGTCCATCATCAACTCCGTTTCCGGTTGCCCTTGCGAAGTGGTCGCTACGAGCTTAAAAATTTTGGTAATAAACTTGCATTCGCAGCGTTTGAACTTGTATTCGCAACTCGGGTATGATTCCATTTCATTTTGTCTTTCTTCCAAAGCAATGTATTCTTCTTGAAGTTCTCAGCTCGGCCATCGTAATCGTATTTTTAATTCTGAATATTTGAATGTATAGCAAACTTGTTGCGAACAGAGCATTTACAAATGATAAAATGAGATATCTTTCCTCTACCCTTCCGGCCATTTCGCTGCACATTGTTCTCCATCTCATTGTCAAATGTCTTAAACTCTCGCCAACTCTTTGTTTCAATCCGAATACATCCTCAATTCCTGGTCGCATGGAATTGTTACTTATATAAGCTCCCAAGAAAATAGTTTGTAAATGGTTGAATGATGAGATTGTGTTTCTTGGCAATCCTTCGAACCATTTCAGTGCTTCTCCAATTAAGCTTGATGCGAAGTATTTGCACAATATAGCATCATGATTCTCCCATTGTAACATACATCTCATATAAGCTTTGATGTGTTGTACCGCACAGGTTGTTCCATCGAAAATGTTGGTTAATGCAGGCAGATTGCACTTAGGTGGTATTCCTCCCATTTGTACTTCTATTGTGAAAGGAGTCTTCGCGGCTCTGCGATGGCTTCGTCTAATTGTCTTCTTCCTCCTTCCTTCCTCTTTGTTTAACAATTTTCTCATTTCTGCTAGTTCTTTCAAGATTTGCTCATTTTCCTCGGGATTTGATTCTCACGCTTTGGTCTTTTTAGCTCTGCCTCTCGCCGCCCTGCGATCATGTCATTTTGACCTTCTTGTTCATTATTTTCTTCTCTCCTTTCTCTGCGATTGTCTCCTTCGTCTCTTTCATCAATTCGCACACCATTATATATATCGTTCCCTCTTCTTGGTTCTCTATCAACTCTCCTCTGCATCCTCTCGTATTCTCCATTGACACGATTTTGTGCTCGCCTCCTTTCTCTCGTTGTCGTGATTATTTTGTCGGATTGCTTCTTCGAATTCTTGGTTTTCCACTTCTCGCTCTTACTCTCTCTCTCTCGCGGGCTAAGCGTGCTTGTTCAGCATAATGTTTCTCAATGTCGTCCACGATCTCTTGTTGCCTTCTCAATGCTTCTCTTCCATGCAGTATTGCTCTTCCTTCCGCGGCTGGATCATCTGGCCCCTGAAATCGCCTAGTTCCCGATTTTCTTCATTCGCTCATCTTGGAAATTCTCGGGACGGGGAATATAACGATCTTCTGCGTCCTCTCTTCTTTCATGATGTTCGATCGAGATTTTGTGCTTCCGTTGGTTTTCTACCTCGAACTTCTGTTGGTAAAGCTCTCCTTCTTTCTTCCCTAGTCGATCTTGAACTCGATCTCGCAGTGCTTCTCGATCTTCTATTTTGCAATCTTATATTTTCCATCCTTAATTCATGATTCTGTCTCGTCAAGTTTGCTCGTTCCTCTGCCTCTAGTCGCCTCTCTTCATGTATCGTTTGTCTCAATGTTTCCAATGCTGTGAGTTCTTCATTTCCTGGATTCGTTTCTCCATTCATTCTTTGATCTTCTTCTCCTTGTCCATTGTTTACCAATTGTTGCTCTTCTTCCCTTTCCTCCTCAGAATCCGTCCTCCAAGTGTGCACGCTTACTCTATCGTAATCCACAGTTTCATTTGTTACCGGTGGAATTAAAGCTTGGACATGATTCTCTCCATCATTCCTCATATTCATCCTTGACGATTCTCCTCTTTCAATTCTCCTTTCTCCAGCAAGTCTTCCACTTCTTCTCACCGGTTGTTCAAGTACATTTCTTCTTCTAGCCATTTCTCTTTTGGTAACTTCTTTGAAAATTATCTCAAATTTCTTTCTTATTAATTTCCTTCTTTTAATCTTTGTTCAAAGCTTTGTTTCTAGCGCCAATATGTAGTTGCAGGAAATCCCACAATACACCCCTCACTATATTTTGTTAAACTAATCCATTCAAAAGATAATAGAAGAACAATTATGAATGTTTATTAATAACTTTCTTGAATCTTTACACAGGAAAATGAGATTACACTTAAGAACTTACAAATGTCTCTCTCTTTCTCTCTCCTAATGACTTACTCTCCAATCCAAAAAAGACCTCCTCGGTGACAGATCCACCCATCCCTTTATATAGGGTAGTACATAGTGAATGACAGCTAAGCCGTCCCCTTATTTTCGGAAATGTCTTGCGAAGTGTCGCGGGCGTACAAATACTCATACTCGCGACACTTCTTAACTCTCGCCAGATTTCATATCTTCCTATCGTCATCCAGTGCGTCATTTACATTCAATCCTCTGCGACTGACTCGCAGTGTTGTTATTCGTTGTCTTCGCGAATTGTTGTTGTGGCGATATTATGATCCTACAACATCAGTATCAGCTTGAGGGGGGCTGTAAGGATTCAGATACAGCTATGTCAGATATAGTTAGCATATGAGTCAGCCATTGCATATGAGCCAGTTATGAGTCAGTCAGTTTGTAAGTGTGTGATTCACACAAGTCCTGTAACTGTATGTCATAGCTGTAATAACAGACTGTCATGTCTTAATTGTGTCTGTATTTAACAGACTCTGTCTGTATTGAATCCTGTATTGAAAAACTTAATAAAAATCTGTTCAACATTTCTTTCAGTGACCATCTTCATGGATGCCATGTGCCGTAGGTAAAAACTACACCTAACTAGATGCCATGTGCCATCTGCCAGAGGGTATTAGACCCCATCCTAGATATCATAGCAGCACCCAAACCCTGTTTTAGAGATGTTAGTAAAAAAAATCATGAGATGACTCTGATTTATTTTAGAAACCTATTTGGAAAGTCGTTTTCCCATCTAAGGTGGGTAGATTACTAAGTTATCCTTAATTATTTTAAATTAATTAAATATCCTTCCCCTAATTTTAAAACATAAACCTTAACTAGTCAAAATCCAAATTCATTTTCAAAATCATTTTCATTCCTAACCTAATTTAATCATTATCAAACCGTTTTGATTTTATTTTTCATCGGTGACTAATTGTTGATTCGTAAATATTTGATCATGGATTAAAACCACAAGTATAAATGAGTCATGTAAAGCATTGCGCAAGAAATTAGTTCCAGATCCGCATATTGGAACCCAGATTTGTGTTCTTCGTTTTTTTATGTTTCGGAAGAACAATTCGGCTGATACTAAAATATCACATTTTCAGCCGAACCCGGTATATAATGAAGAAGACCTTTAGGTTCGGCTGATTATTTGATATATTATTTTCAGCCGAACCTTGTTTATTTCGGATAAATCCATGTTCGGCTAATTCGAAAAGTTAGAATACTAGACGAACATATAAAAACGATCCACCAAGGCAAGGTTCGGCTCATATTGGAAATACAATTGTATATCCAAACCTTTAACTTGTGTTTTTACACTCCCAGGTTCGTCTGTATCATAGTAAGCCGAACATGATCACTCTTCTTATAAAACATCAAACTAAGAAGTTCAAGTTCGGCCAATAACGATTGCAGTTCGAATAAGCCGAACGTCAAAAAAAAATCATACACTTAGGTTCGCCTTCAGAAATATCATCCGAACGGTTCTTCCTAACAAGATTCGTCTAGTAATTCTATACACGAACGCAGCACCGAACAACCATAAAAGTTTGTAAAAGTTCTTTTTTTTTTTAAGAATTCAACCTAAACAATGAAGATCAAACATCGTCCACAAATATACTCGTGAATATGATTTGAATCACATATTTTGATACTTCTAATCACTAAAATCTCAAAACCCAAGTTTTTTTTTTCACTTCTTCTTCTTCCTCTTAAAAACCCAAACTCTCTCACTTAAATTTGATTTCTCCACTAATTTACCACTAATATAATTTTAATCAATCCTTAACAATCCTAATTAATCATTATCATTAAATCTAATCATAATCATTAACATTAATCATGTAATGGTAGTTATGCCATTATAAAAAAATGGGAAGATAAGGAGTGATGAGTTCTTTTTTACCCAGTGACCCTATTTTGGCACCATTAAGTATGCCTCAAAATAGGTTTTTTATTTTAAGAAGAGGCGGTGCAACACATAATTTAGTTCCATTTGTTTGGTGTACCGAAAAATTTCGTTACTTTTTAAGTAGACATAAATCCCCCAATTCATAACTTTTTGTTAATGGTTTAATTACCTACCAATGAAATCAATTACTAGGCGACCATCGGAAGCTCCACCCGTAGCTTGATGGAAATAGGTCTCTCCATAAGGTAACCGAGCGGCGGGAGTATCGCCTGGAATAGAGTGAATTCCAAAGTGTCGGCAAGGGAGTCCCCAAAGCTGAAAATGGACTTGTAGGACACTAATACTGGATTAGCCGTAGATACAAGGACACAGATTGAGAGGAACAAAGAGAAACAGAAAGCCATAGCAGAGGAGAGAATCGTAGAAAAAAATTAGACACGCAATAACACATCAACCTTGGTTAATTTTATGCTTCAAAAAAAAAAAAAAAACTTGGTTAATTATATTTTTTTCATTTGTTCTCGTGTTTTGAGCATATTTGTTCCCGTTGGCAAGGAGACACTTTTCCGTTGGCAAGGAGACATTTTAGTATTAATAATAATTTTTTTTCCTAGTTATCGGATTTTAACGGATAAAAATAAATCCCCTCAGTGTTTTTCCCTTTCTGATTGTTAAGGATAACACAGTTGAGAACTCAACTGAATCTGGTTGAGTCAGTCAGCTGAAAAAGTAAAAGAGTTTCCTACTTCTATGTTTACGTTTCAGTTAGAGTCATAGCTTAGCTTTTGTTAAAGTCTTCAGTTTGTTGAGTCAATAACGAAAATCATGTAACTGCATTGCAGAATTCTTTTGATATAAATAACACTGTGATCTCCACATCAGAACTGTGGAAGATCTTCTACCCAATATCAAGTTTTAACTTGGTATCATCCTACGATCCTATCTACGCTTCTACAACACAAAAAAAAAAAAAACAACAAACCCTAAAGCCACAATGGCAGGAAACAACAACAACAATACCAATACCAATACCCTAAGAAACATCCAGATCCATCACCTTGTCACCCTCAAACTCACTGAAACAAATTACTCTCTTTGGAAAACTCAGTTTAAACCTATCCTCAAAGGATATGGATTACAAGGCTTCATTGATGGAACTGAAGAAATACCACCAAGAATACTTCCAAATTCACAAGCAATAAACCCAGCTGTTGATGGTGGATTTTCGTTTAAGGTTAAATTTGTAAAAAACCGAAAAATCATGCGCTGACATCTTGTAAAAGATAAAGCCATTTATAAGTGTTGGATACTCCCTCACTTAATTCACCAAGAATGGAGCATGTAGCAACAATCCCATTCTGTGAATACATGAAATTCCTCCAGGTTGGAGCATGTGGCAACAATCCCTTCTGTGAATTTCATATCGCCTTGTATTTCCAAGTACTCATTATCGGTGTGGAATGACGATCGAGTGTTACTCTTGAGAATAACACGAACCTCCAAGCACTATAATGAAACCATGTACGAAATACCCGTACAGCTGATTCTCGGTGTGTTATACTAGCCCGAGCCCTCTCGGTGTGTTATACTAGCCCGATTGAGCATCCCGGACTGACCGTATCAGTCCGGATATGATCTGATCGTAGTAATCCAACTCCATAAGCATGATTGGATGACCCAAGATCAATTCCATCATCCCCAAGCAGGTATGGAATACCCACGGCCGACCCCGCATGGTCGGCCATTGGCCTTTGCTTGCCAAAAGACGTTCATACCAAGCATTATGGACGGAAAACCCTAAATAAGGGTTTGCGGCATATTACATGTGTCGCAAAATAATCTCAACCATCCATTTTCGCATGTATAGATGGAGGGTGTAGATGTAGATTCAAAGGGCCCAGAGCATGTCAACACGATCACCGTGGGCCCGCCTACACACTTGACTAATCGGTCAAGACCAACAATGTTTGGCCGTGACAAAATCATCACCCAAACAAGGAGTGGCGCACGGCTTTTGAAAGCCAAAATTAGGGTTTCAAATCATCACGTGCGTCCATCTTCTCCGGCACGAATGGAGGGTCACAGATTAGATTAAGCAAGGGCCGGTCATACCAAAGATGACCACCGTGGGCTCATCTACCTCCTCATGCGATCGGCCAAGGCATCCCATGCCCAGCCTAATCCAAAACGCCCGCCCAAACATGCGTGGTTACACTTCCCAAATTGCAACCGATCTCGACCACTCAACTTCACAGGATGATTTGAATGGCTTAGATCACGTTTTCATGGGATAGTCGGTATAGGTGTGAACACCAGCCTACCACCTACACACTTTGGTATGATCGACCAAGACCGACCAAGATGGGTCGTCTTGAAACGCTCGAGGAATGTCATGCGATCTCCAACTCCTTTGCGGCAAGGATTTTCAAACCGATCTCAACCACTCCTCTTGCCGGTCAAATTGAGTGTCCTAGATCGCACCTTCATGGGACGATAAGACATGGACGTGTACACCAAAGCATGCCATCTACATACACGTCCCGGTCGGTCCTCTCCAAAATTCTTCCATTACTTGGTTTCGACCAAGTGAAGAGTCATGCTTGCGCTCCTCTTCAAAAACCCTAATATTCATTAACGGTCGCAGATGAGTGTCTCAAAGATCATCTCATCCGTCCAACTTCACCGGCTTGGTTATACAACCACGGTCGGAAGTTATTTGGTTAGTGAGGCGTCATTACCCATCACTTTACCACACCATAATGCGACTCGCATAAAATACACATGATACTTCACAAGTATCGACTTTCTCGAATAACACGGTTATTCAATTCAAGCATTACATGCTATCTTTCGTGGATCCACGATCCACACATTCCGAACATCAATCATGTCACAAACGGGGGATACATATCGGGGTATTGGTCGGCGGTTTACGGCGTGCGGCGTGCAACGCGCCATCACAAGAACGTGTCGGGAAGTCATGGACGGTTAGAGATGAACAGGATAAGTGGGCAAGACGGGTCGACGCACAACTCCACTACTCCATCACTCCACTTCCTCCACTTCCCACGAGAGACGTGAATGAGGCTCAATGACTTGTATAAATAGGTTCTCCGCCCTATTTCAAACAACACAAGTTCAGACGAGACAGAAAATCAAGTGTTAATACAAAAAATCGTATTCAAACACCCGAGCTGCGCTTGTATCAACCGCAAGCCTCGCTTACCTTTCGTTACAAGTCATAAGCAAGCCAACACCTTCACAATCTCAACAACTTCTTCGCTTCCCTCCCTAAGATCAACCCCATCTCCTTCACTTTGTGACCGAAACAAGTCTGGAACGGCCATTTCTTGGTTTAGGCCGGACTTGCACAGATTGATCTCTCGAATCTACAAGCACTCACCGCGCAGTGCATTTGTTTAAAGGTTTAAATTCATTCCTCATCCACACCCCAAATTACCAAATTCTGCAGGAGTAGTTTTCACCCATAAACAATTGGCGACCACAGTGGGAGATTAATCTCTCGGTTGTAAAGTCAATTTCTTCAAAGATCGATTCAATTTCAACAATTTCAAAAAGGTAGATCTTAGAACCAATTCAATCAGCAATTCATTTTCAAGATGGTGGAACTAAGGTCTGGATAAGCAATCAATTCGGACGGAGCTAGCGTGGATAACACTCCCGGTGTTGACGTACCTATCAGTGGAGCTACCGTAGCCAACACATCTCGAGGAGCCGTTACCTCTGTCACCAACACTAACGGAGCCGGAGACATCCCAGTAGGTGTGACGCCTCCCATCACCAGAGCCAGAGCAGCCGCAAATCCTGGCATCTCTTCGAGCGTAACGCCTCCAGTGGTTACCAGAGCAACAACTCTCACTCCTCCATCAGGACGAGGAGCCGGAGGCACAAGAGGGGGACCACCGTCTAGTACCATTGCAGACTTGATGGAGAAGCCGGAAATTCTTGCTAAAACTCAAACAGATATGGCCGCAACTCAGAAAGAGGTACTCACTTTCCTTAAAACTTTGACTGAACGATTGCCGCAAGATTCACGGCAACCCTTGGAGTTGGCAAGAGATGCATTCAATACACCCGGAGCAGGCGTTTCCACTCAGACCCACATGAATGAAGAAACTCGTGTTGCTCCTGAGCGCCAAAGGGAGAGAGACCAGCCTTCCAACTTCATTACGCGTGAGGATCTAGAGCGACTTCTCCAAAATCGAGGAAAAGGGGACCGAACGGACGTACACCAACATCAGCCACCGTACCCTCAAGATGTGCAACGGATTCCTCTACCAAGAGGTTACACCTCTCCCCAGTTCTCCTCTACGACGGCATCGGTAATGCTCGTGAACACATTTCTCGATTCTTGGAAGCCTTGGGGGAACATGAATACAATCATGTTTTACGCCTAAAAGAATTCTCAAAATCACTCACGGGAGGGCATACACAGTACAACAACATTGCTCCTAACAAAGATATCCAATTGGAGCGAGATGGTCGGTGCTTTCTACGGGAAGTATTTCTTCGTGTCCGAACAAATCACGTTTTCGGACACAGGAAGAATTCTCCAGTGGAACAACGAACATCCCAACGACTTCGTTAAAAGATTGTAACCCAAGCGCTGGATTGTCACGACCCGAATGTCACCGAACGGCAATTGGTGGAATCATGCATCAATGGGATGATACCCATATACCGCGCTCTGTTGGAGAATCTGGGCTTTCAAACATTCTCTGAACTCCACGAAGCTGCAAAACGTTCAAAGAACAATCGCACCAAAGACTACTAGAAAGAACCAGAGTTGTTCGAAGTGAAGATTTGCGTGAAAGTCGAGGAAGCAGGCGTCTCACGAACAAACAATACAACACTGGTCCTTCTGTGAGTGTGGTAAGCGGAGGAGAAAAGAGGAAAGCTTCGATAACGGAACAACAAACCAAGCGAGCATCCCCAGCACACAAGACTTCGTCTCGAAAAGGAACAGACAAAACTCTTGTACAAAACACTAAAGACACAGGTTTTCCTTTTCCCATGAATGAAGTGATAGAGCTCCTGGAAGCGTGGATCCAAGACGACGCCGTAAAGCTGCCCCCTATCAGGCGTCCTCCGACCGAGGAAGAAATGGCAGATCCCAGATATTGTTGCTACCACAGGTTCGTCCATCATCCGACCAAAGATTGTAACCGGTTGAAACAAATATTCAGGGAAAAGGTAGAGACAGGGGAACTCCAGCTTGGAAACGAAGGTGTTCATAGAGATCCTCTACCTATCAGGAACTGCATGATTTCTGGGGATTCTGTTCGCAAGACCGTACAATCTATGATGGAGCGCATATGTGAAATCTTGTACTTCTCCAAAGGACAACGTCAAGACATATTTACGGCCCTCAACCACGTTGTGTCAGGTAGACGTTTGCATCCGGTAACAGTCCAGGAACCCCAGTCTTTCCTGAAAGACATGAGCAATGGAAACTGGGGACTCCTAACCGTCACTCGTTTGAGAAACGTTGAGTTCGACAGCGTGTTGATTGATACGGCTTCCGAATTTAACATCGTTACTGTCAAGACCTTGAGAGCGGCAAAGATTTCAAAGCAGGAAGCTACTCGTCACCCAACTGTGGTTAAAGATTCAGCAGGAGAGCTCAGAGATGCATATGGATACATCGATCTTGAAGTCGAATTGGGTGATGCCTCGACGCAAGCAAAGTTCTACATAGTCAAAGATCATCCCAACTACAACATGATCCTGGGACGCTCTTGGATGCATGACAATAAAGCAATACTAGGAGTCTGTCCTCTACCGGTTTCGATACCTGAAAGAATCTCCAACATGCCTTCTGGACCTCCCGATGATCGCATCATGTTGCCGCACCAAAGAACTTACCAATGTGACACAACTTACCGGAGAGAGCCTGTCAGCATACATTGAAAAGTTCCGATCTCAAGTAAGTCTCGCCACGCAACCTTCCTTACAACCTACCGCCCTTCATTCTGACAAGTCCTGGGGACTGACCCCAGCCAACGGACCAACCTCGACTAAGAGATGTGAATGGGAAGCCGGCCCTTTCAAACGTTTTATCAAGAGTGTAGAGGCTGTCTTGGTCAAAGGCGATGAGAAGAATGTCCAAGTATCTGCACGTCCAAACCCGTTTGGAATTGGGGACCTGGTGACGAAAAAGGCAACTACATTCAAAGTCGGGAGCATGACGGTGAAAGTGACCACTCCTCCTGATTCACCCGCCGAAAGAGAAGATGAATCATACCTGGTAGCAGATGTTATTATAGGCGGCTACTGCAAGCTCATCAACGCCGATAAACTAGAGGGCATAACAATTCACTCACGATGGCTCAAACCCTATCGAACTTAAGATGTTGTGCTACCACCTTTTAGCGTTCTCCACCCTTTAAAACGCTGTGCTATTTTTTCCAGCGTATTTCCTTTTACAATTCCATATCATATTTGTAATTCCTCCAGAAAATGATTGCAATACTTGCATTCATAGTTAGGGTTTCAATTTTCAATTTTCAATTGAAGCATTATTTTCATCCGAGAGCATCTTTACTCCTAAAAACACAAGTTCCTGAGTCAGCTTAAATCAACCCACTGGAGCAAGAAAGGAAACCCTAAGTAAACACCTCACGGGAAGAAGGAAATAGAACGTGTGCACAAAAGGAAAATGATTTGAGACATCTGCCCCAGCAAAGCCAAGAAGATCTTACATCAGAAGCACAGGTCCGTGGATATTCCATTATAATATTGTTTCTTTTATCATTAAGAACTATATGTGAAGGCGCACCCTTGCACCTGAGAAGGATCGGTTGCAGTCTTGACAAAAGATTATAAAAGAAAACTTTATTCAAACAATCAAATGGAAGAAAAACCTTGAACTCAGCCGCCACCGAGTACAAGGAGGATGTTCGAGTATACAGAATATACTTGGAAAGAAAAATAAAATAAAAGAGGTTTTAGTTGTCAAGAGAGCCGGCCTCGTCTGCGCAGCCGTTGGGTTCTTCTCCATCACCTGTTGATGCACCTCCTTTTGGATCTACCGCAACTTCTACATCAGACATCTCCGCAGCAGCAGCGCGCTCCATCCCAACATCATCAGCGGGAGCATCAAAAGGCACAGCAACACTAGGGGCCGCGCAAATTGCTTTCACATGTTCAGGTTCGTCTGTATCAGAATCAAGAATTATCACGCCGTCCTGGATCGGGTAATCACACATGTCTTCATTCGGAGGTCGTTTATGCTCAACTCTCCGCCTCTTCAATCGCGCTGCAAATCTTTCTGCCCTTGCGCTTACTAGTGTCTGCAGCGTTTCCTCGCGCCTCCACCGCTCCTCCATGTCAATCGCAGCTGAAAGTGCACAGATACGTCCTCTGACAATACGAAGGTGGGAGATGGACATCCCCTGTATAGCACGGCCGACTTCGCGAAGTGGAAGATCTATATTAGCCATTACTTCTTCGTGCGCATGGTTTTCGGGCTTGTCAACTTCAAAACTTCTTTCTGGGGAAGCAACAGAAGGAGCGTCCACTGCTTCCATGATGAACTGCAAAGGAGAGGGAGTTATAAGCACGCACAAAAAAAAGAGAGAGAGGAGATCATCAAATCCATCGATCGGTTAATCAGAAAATCAGAGCAGTACCTGAGATATAGAATAAACGACCACGTGAGACGATTCTTTATAATCTCACAAGTCGACATAATCCCAGAAGGAAAAGGAGTCTTTACTTGCCACCTATGAAGGCTGCTAATTCGGGATAACAATCGACGAGGCTTATCAGATATGCCTGAGGAAAGCCGTGTATGATGAGGGAAATACACCTGAAGAAGCGGCCGAACTTAAATATGTACAAGAGGAACCAAAGCGGCTCACCAGATCAAGTCCAGTTTCCTTCGCATCCTTAATCAGAACCAACCAGTTCCAGGGCAACGCCTGACTATCCGGTAAATATGTATCTACTTTAGCCTGGTCATTTCAGTATATATGTATGTCACCATCTCATGCCTACCACACAATAGTGTAACCATTATGTGCTAGGCAGGGGACTTAATGTTGATGGTGGATTTTCGTTTAAGGTTAAATTTGTAAAAAACCGAAAAATCATGCGCTGACATCTTGTAAAAGATAAAGCCATTTATAAGTGTTGGATACTCCCTCACTTAATTCACCAAAAATGGAGCATGTAGCAACAATCCCATTCTGTGAATACATGAAATTCCTCCAGGTTGGAGCATGTGGCAACAATCCCTTCTCGTGAATTTCATATCGGCCTTGTATTTCCAGTACTCATTATCGGTGTGGCATGACGATCGAGTGTTACTCTTACGTAATAACACGAACCTCCAAGCACTATAATGAAACCATGTACGAAATACCCGTACAAGCTGATTCTCGGTGTGTTATACTAGCCCGAGCCCTCTCGGTGTGTTATACTAGCCCGATTGAGCCCCTCTCGGTGTGTTATACTAGCCCAATTGAGCATCCTGACTGACCGTATTAGTCCGGATATGATCTCGATCGATCATCCAACTCCATAAGCATGATTGGATGACCCCGGATCAATTCCATCATCCCCAAGCGGTGTATGGAATACCCACGGCCGACCGCATGGTCGGCCATTGGCCTTTGCTTGCCAAAAGACGTTCATACCAAGCATTATGGACGGAAAACCCTAAATAAGGGTTTGCGGCATATTACATGTGTCGCAAAACAATCTCAACCATCCATCTTCGCAGGTATAGATGGAGGGTGTAGATGTAGATTCAAAGGGCCCAGAGCATGTCAACACGATCACCGTGGGCCCGCCTACACACTTGACCAATCGGTCAAGACCAACAATGTTTGGCCGTGACAAAATCATCACCCAAACAAGGAGTGGCGCACGGCTTTTGAAAGCCAAAATTAGGGTTTCAAATCATCACGTGCGTCCATCTTCTCCGACACGAATGGAGGGTCACAGATTAGATTAAGCAAGGGCCGGTCATACCAGCATGACCACCGTGGGCTCATCTACCTCCTCATGCGATCGGCCAAGGCATCCCATGCCCGGCTAATCCAAAACGCCCGCCCAAACATGCGTGGTTACACTTCCCAAATTGCAAACTGATCTCGACCACTCAACTTCACCTAGGATGATTTGAATGGATTAGATCACGTTTTCATGGGATAGTCGTATAGGTGTGAACACCAGCCTACCACCTACACACTGGTATGATCGACCAAGACCGACCAAGATGGGTCGTCTTGAAACGCGTGCAGGAATGTCATGCGATCTCCAACTCCTTTGCGGCAAGGATTTCTGCCGCAAACCGATCTCAACCACTCCTCTTTGCCGGTCAAATTGAGTGGCCTAGATCGCACCTTCATGGGACGGTAAGACATGGACGTGTACACCAGCATGCCATCTACATACACGTCCGGTCGGTCCTCTCCAAAATTCTTCCATTACTTGGTTTCGACCAAGCTGAAGAGTCATGCTTGCGCTCCTCTTCAAAAACCCTAATATTCATTAACGGTCGCAGATGAGTGTCTCAAAGATCATCTCATCCGTCCAACTTCACCACTTGGTTATACAACCCCGGTCGAAGTTATTTGGTTAGTGAGGCGTCATTACCCATCACTTTACCACACCATAATGCGCACTGCATAAAATACACATGATACTTCACAAGTATCGACTTTCGAATAACACGGTTATTCAATTCAGCGATTACATGCTATCTTTCGTGGATCCACGATCCACACATTCCAGAACATCAATCATGTCACAAGGCGGGGATACATACTGGGGTATTGGTCTGGCGGTTTACAGCGTGCAACGTGCAACGCGCCATTACAAGAACGTGTCAGGAAGTCATGGACGGTTAGAGATGAACATGAGAAGTGGGCAAGACTGGTCGACGCACAACTCCACTACTCCATCACTCCACTTCCTCCACTTCCCACGAGAGACGTGAATGAGGCTCAATGACTTGTATAAATAGGTTCTCCGCCCTATTTCAAACAACACAAGTTCAGACGAGACAGAAAATCAAGTGTTAATACAAAAAATCGTATTCAAACACCCAGAGCCTGCTTGTATCAACCGCAAGCCTGCTTACCTTTCTGTTACAAGTCATAAGCAAGCCAACACCTTCACAATCTCAACACCTTCTTCGCTTCCCTCCCTAAGATCAACCCCATCTCCTTCACTTTGTGACCGAAACAAGTCTGGAACGGCCATTTCTTGGTTTAGGCCGGACTTGCACAGATTGATCTCTCGAATCTACAAGCACTCACCGCGCAGTGCATTTGTTTAAAGGTTTAAATTCATTCCTCATCCACACCCCAAATTACCAAATTCTGCAGGAGTAGTTTTCACCCATAAACACCAGCATACAAAGAATATGAATTGCAGGACTCTCTGCTAGTTGGATGGTTAAATTCAACCCTGACTCCAGAAGTCCTTTGCCATGTAAGAAATCTGGATACTGCCAAACAAGTTTGGGACAAACTTGAAGCATACTTTGTTCCCAAAACAAAGGTTCATCTGATGAACCTGAAGAAACAACTTCACTCCCTGAGCAAAGGTAACAAGTCTTTAAAAAGTTTTTTGAATGATGCTAAGAATCTGTTTGATCAGCTTGCAACATCAGGGTATGCTACCACTGATGATGAGAAGAAACAGTCGATCTGCAATGGACTGAATCAGTCCTATGATCCCATTGTCACGACACTAGGAACCCATGAGGATATGGAGATGGAAATATTGTATTCTCACCTTCTGAGCTATGATATGCGGCTTGAACAACAGTTGGCTTCAATTCAGCAACCCATTGCTAATGTTGCGAATACCAACACAGCGTCCTCTAGAAGATCTGGTGCTCGCAACAACAATCAGCAGAACCGTGGGTTTCAGCCAATGCAAAATAACAACTTCCAGCGCCGCAATCAATCTGGTCCAAAGAAGTTCGAACAGCCATGCCAGATATGTAAGAAGGATAACCATCAAGCTACCAGATGCTAGTTTAGATATGACAAATCAAACAACAACCAGCCAAAGCCCCCTGCTGCCTATATAGCTCTTCCAGGAGGAGGATATAACAATGAGTGGGTGACTGATACTGGCGCTACCCATCATCTCACGGCTGATATGAGGAACTTGGCAATTCCTCATGAATATGATGGCACTGAACAAGTGCATGTTGGTAATGGCAATGCACTTAACATTGCCAATGTTGGTAATGCATCCTTCACCCATAACTCAAGATTGTTTAAATTGAATCAAATATTACACATTCCTCAAATTAAAACAAATTTGCTATCTGTTTCGCAATTTTGTAAGGACAATGATGTTTACTTTGAGTTTCAAAATTCTTGTTTCTATGTGAAGGACAAGCACACGGGAACGCTGCTGCTCAAAGGGCTGAATAGGAATGGACTGTATATCTTTGAGGGAATTCATGAGCTAGATCCAGGAAAACCACAAGCGAATGTTGCTTCTTCCCTCCCTATTTGGCATCAACGCATGGGTCATCCTATGATGCGTACTGTTTCTAGCATCTGTCATAGGTTTTCTTTACCAGTTTCCAATAAGCAGGTTGATTATTGTCATCCTTGTCATGTCAGTAAAAGCAAGAAATTGTCCTTTTTTTTCAGCAAAACTATTTATGATAAGCCATTAAGTTTAGTAGTTTCAGATATTTGGGTTTCACCAAAATTATCTAGATCAGGTTTTCGTTACTACATGCTTATAATGGATGTTTACTCGCATTTCACTTGGATTTTTCCACTAGTGCAACGATCAGATGCTTTAAACACATTTATTCAGTTTCGCAAACAAGTCGAAAATCTCACAGATCATAAAATCAAAGTTTTTTCAGTCTGATAATGCTTTAGAGTATAAAAAGTTCACAGCATATCTGAATGAATCTGGTATACAACATAGATTCTCTTGTCCTCATACATCTCCACAAAATGGTCTAGCCGAAAGACGAATCCGCCATGTTACTGAGTCTGGCTTAGCACTTCTCTTTCAGGCATATATGCCTGTTTCGTATTGGTATGATGCATTCACCACTGCATGTTATCTGATAAACAGGCTTCCAAAATCATCCACAAATCCCAAAACTCCACTTGAACTACTTTTTCAAAAAGAACCTGACTATTCTTTCCTTAGAGTGTTTGGTTGTCTTGCATATCCATGTCTTCGGCCATACAATAAAAACAAACTAGAACCCAGATCTTTAGCATGTGTGTTCATAGGGTACAACAATGCACATAAGGGCTATTTGTGCTTGCATAAAAATTCTGGCAGAATTTACATTTCACGTCATGTGAGATTTGAAGAAAAGATATTCCCATTCATGCCAACGCAGCAACAAGTACCAGTGCAAGGTTCAGGTATTGTACCATCTGATACTAATCTCTTATTAAAACCCCCATTTAGAAATAGAGACTTACAATGTAATCAGCGTATTGCTGCTGAACAAGCTCCGTTGCACTCACCTGTTGTGAGTCATTCAGATTCTGTGGCTTCACCAAATGTTGATGCACCATCTCCAGCGCACTCTTTCCAACAACAATCTGAATCGTATGACTCTGCAGCAGACTCTGTGGCTTCACCAAATGTTAATGCACCATCTCCAGAGCACTCCTTTTAACAACAATCTACATCTCAGGGCACTATATCAGATTCTGCTACATCCAGTATTGCTCCACAAATTCAAGAAGTCGTGCAAACATCTCAAAGTGGTGTTGTTTCTCATCCAATGGTGACAAGAGCCAAGTCTGGTATCAGTAAGCCCATACAAAAGCTTTGTTTATCTGTCACCAAGCATCCAATGCCAGACTCTGATTTCATGGAACCAACTTGCTACTCTGAAGCCTGTAAGAACCCTAAATGGAGAGCTGCAATGGATGTTCAAATTAATGCACTTATTCGCAATGGTACATACTAACTTGTGAAGTATTAAAAAGGAATGAATGTTGTTGGATCAAAATGGGTTTTTAGGGTGAAGCAAAATCCAGATGGATCAATTGAGCGCAGAAAAGCTCGTTTGGTTGCTAAGGGCTTTAATCAGCAAGAAGGAATCGATTACGGTGAGACGTTCAGTCCTGTCATCAAACCATGTACAATAAGATTGGTGTTAACAATTGCAGTCATGAATAACTGGCCACTAAAGCAATTGGATGTTGAAAATGCTTTCTTACATGGTCATCTAGAAGAAGATGTCTACATGAAGCAACCAGCTGGGTACGTTGATCCTAATTTTCCTAATCATGTCTGCAAATTGCATAAATCCTTGTATGGACTTAAACAGGCGCCGCGTGCTTGGTTCTCCAGGCTAAGTACTTACTTAAATAAAATAGGCTTCAAAGGATCCATTGCAGATAGCTCATTATTTGTCCTCCAAACACAAACATCGATTACGTATGTTCTTGTGTATGTTGATGACATCATTGTCACAGGTTCTAATTCAGCTAAAATTAAAGAGCTAATTGCATCACTTGGGTCTGAGTTTGCAATTAAAGACATGGGAGACTTGTCTTTCTTCTTAGGAGTAGAGGTACTAAGAAGTGAAAGAGAATTGGTTCTGACTCAAAGGAAATATGTATCAGATCTCCTGAAACGTACAAAGTTGGATGGAGTTAAACCGGTTGGCACACCGTTAGCTACAAATGTGAAGATTCAAAAAGGAGGCACAAAGAAATTTGAAGATGCAACTTTGTATCGGAGTGTGGTGGGTGCACTGCAATACTTGCACTTAACCAGGCCAGATATATCTGTGGCAGTTAACAAAGTGTGCCAATATATGCATGATCCATACATTGAACATTGGGAGCTTGTCAAGAGAATACTGCGATATCTTAAATGTACTGTGGATTATGGTCTTCATCTGTATGCCTCGAAAGACTTCTCTCTACATGCATACTATGATGCAGATTGGGCTGGGAGCTTGGATGACCGTCGATCCACTAGTGGATATTGTATTTATTTTGGGGGTAATTTGATTTCATGGAGTGCCCGTAAGCAAAAAACGGTTTCTAAGTCGAGCACGGAAGCTGAATATCGTGGAATAGCGATTGCAACATCTGCATTTGATGGAGAAATTCCGTCATTAGCTGAACTGGCACGAAGGCAGGAAATTTTGAAAAGGAACATAAATCGATTGAAGAGAGCAATCGATAATTTGTTCAACTGCATGGCGGATAATTTGTTCAAATGTTCAAACAAGATTATGAGCAAGACTAATCGTCAGAGTCATCTGATTCGTCATCATCATCCTCTGAAAAATCCTCTTCACACTCTTTCTCAGAATGACTGTATGAACTAGGGAATTCCTCATCGAGGTCTCTATACGTTGCATCCCAGTAATCTTCTTCATCACTTTCAGCTTGGAGATCAGCTTCAACCAATCGCTCAATCTCCTTGTGCGGTGGATATGGCCCACTTATGCGCTCAGCCGGCTCCCATATGGGTTCCTCTTCTTCGGCATCTGTATCTCATGCTACACCATCAGGACGAGATCGGAGTTTCTCCTCAACTTCTAGTGTTTTCCGCTGAATTCTACGCCTTTTCTCCCGATAATCAACTATTATCTCCTCCCTAGATTTCCTCTTCAAGAGCTCATCACGAGAAGCTTTTAACTCATCGAGAGGCATGCTATTTATTATCTTCTTAGCGTGATCCGTCTTGGCACGTTCTTTAGCCGCAAAAATCTTGGAATCCTCCTCAGAAGAGCTAGAAGAATATTCACTGCTGGAAGTCACCATTATCTGGAACCAGAAACACAGAATCATGGATATGCCAATCTCAATTTCACAACAAAATGGTAATCCTTAACTCTTACCTATTTATGATTTCACTAACAGTAGTGATTATGATATAAGAGTTAACACTTCAAAACTTGATCGTTTCTTCGAATCTACAAAAGACGAGCAAAACTAAGATTTTCATAAAATCATGAATACATCCACCGTGTGAACATTCACCATTGAATTATGAAAACTAAACTATATTTCATCATAATATAAAAAAAAATCTCTCCTAACTCAGGGATTATTACTAGTTTCTTAAACTAACAATCGAACAAACGTACGTTTTTAAAACGAGGGTTTTCTACAAAACTCACACTTATATATGCACATGTATATATATAACTTTAACATGAAAAAAGCATGAACAACTCATGAAACAACAAACAAAAAAGGAAAAAAAAAATTACCTGGTCGATGCCGGCCGGAATATGGCTGGACGGTGGCAGCGACGTCGGCGGCGTTGAAGCTCCGGCGAAATTTCTTGTCTTCTCATGTTGATCAGACGTGAAGGGAAGAAGGAGATGAAGATGGTGGTTGGACGTGGGAGAGAAATTAAAAAAAAAAAGATATTAGCACCGCTGATTTGGTGATGGAGCCTTGGTCAGTTTAGGATTCTCGGGTCAGGGCCCAAAAAGGAAATCCTTGTGGAATTAGGTTTTGGAAAGTAGGAAATACCATTAGGTCCTAGGAATAATATATTAGGATGAGTCTAGTCCATTTGACCCAGTCAAATGTCTGTTTGGTCCTATTTGGTAATATAAATTATAGTTTGGTCCTAAAAATTATTGTTTGGTCATACGCTGATGTCATGGATGATGTAAATATCACCTTGTAGTGGCAGAAATACCCTTTTGGGACCATGACATCATCCATGACGTCACCCTAGGTATATATATTCAATTATCAAGAGAGATAAAATCATTTTCAGATTTACTTTCTCTCTCATCTTATTTTCTTTTTCAGATCTACTTTTCTCTCTTTCTTTTCTTTTTTTTTTCTTGAATTTTTGATCTGCTGCATCTGTTGAAGATGTTCAAGACGACGACGAACTCGATCTGTTTGATGAAGAATACGACGAAATCATGTTGTTGCTGCTTGTGTTGAAGATGAAGATGAAGATGAACTCGTTTTTAGGGTTTTTTCTGTTGTTGTCTTTGATAAAGAAGATGATGAAGACGATGATGTTGAAGACGACGATGCTGTTGAAGACGACGATGTTGTTAATGTAAACAAGACAATGAGACGACGATGATGCTGTTGAAGACGACGATGATGTTTATGATGAGACGACGATGATGTTTATGATGTTGAAGACGACGATGCTGTTGAAGACGAACTCGATCTGTTTGTTAAGATGATGTTCTCTTTGGTGTTTGAAGACGAGCGATGTTGATGTTCTTTGTTGAAGACGTCGAAGAAGATGAAGATGATGATGTTGTTCATTTTTACAAATGAAGTCTGTTTTTTAGCTTTTTGTATGGACTTCATTCCTGGGAATGAAGTCTGTTTTTTTTAGCTTTTTGTATGGACTTCATTCCTGGGAATGAAGTCTGTTTTTTTTAGCTTTTTGTATGGACTTCATTCCTGGGAATGAAGTCTGTTTTTTAGCTTTTTGTATGGGCTTCATTCCCGGGAATGAAGTCTGTTTTTTTAGCTTTTTGTATGGACTTCATTCCTGGGAATGAAGTTTGTTTTTTAGCTTTTTGTATGGACTTCATTCCTGGGAATGAAGTTTGTTTTTTTAGCTTTTTGTATGGACTTCATTCATGGGAATGAAGTTTGTTTTTTTAGCTTTTTGTATGGACTTCATTCCTGGGAATGAAGTCTGTTTTTTTAGCTTTTTGTATGGACTTCATTCCCGGGAATGAAGTCTGTTTTTTTTAGCACGGAAGAACTACTACAAAAATAAAAATTTAACACGGAAGGGTATTTTTGTCTATTTAAATATTTTTAAATAATTATGGACCAAACAGTAAAGGTGTTTGACCAAAGGACTAAACAGACATGGGCCCACCTAAAAAAGGACCAAACGATATTTTTCCCTTTTGGAAATAAAATTGGATATAAAAGGGAATATGAGCGAAAACCGAGTAATGTTCTTTCTTACGACTAAGTTCAATTACTTATTTCGTCTGTGACTAGAAAATCACCATCCAGTGCTGACTGAGGAACGTGACTGTCCCTCACTAAGCAGGGGACTTAATGTAGATGGTGGATTTTCGACAAAGGCTAAAATCGTAAAACCATAATTGTACATACTCCTGATCCAGCAATCAGATGAGTATTGAGGCTCATGTCTCTCATTGAAGCATGAAAGCTCATGCCGCAAGAACCTCTGACTGAGAATACTGTCTCTCAGAGCATATGTAAATGTGCAGTCTCTCAAACGAGACAACGGAATATCTCATGAATACTGATCAATTTCAGTAATTACTTCTATATAGAATCGAACGATTGGACGGCTCCTAGACAGCTTGCCTGCTAGTATAGAGCAATAACGTCTTCAGGATGTAACAATGTTTTCCCTGACTATATAAAAGAAATATGACGCTTCAACAAGCTCATATCACTCAATTCTCAAATAATTAATGCTCCTAGACAGCATGCCTGCTAGTATAGAGCCATCAATTAATTAGTTCTAATCCTTAAATTCATTAACTGAATATTCGGAAATATTCTACGTTCTTCATAATATTTCATTACTTCAATTCGTGGTTCTTCCCAGCAGAATTCCATGAGTTAGTAATAAATTTTCAACGTACGAACATCTGAGCTGTTATCGAGTAAGCCCCGACCAAAATGGTGCAAGTGTATTCAGCAATAATGCACTAACGAGCACCTGAATGCACGAACGAGCATTCCAAAATACGAAGGAACGATGAACCTATGCAAAATAGGAAGAAAAATAATAATAATAAAATATCAGCTAAGGCGCTAGGGGACTGGGCCCACCGGCCGGCCAGTCATGTCGTGGCCAGTCCCACGCCTAATTCTTTATTTTATCATATTTTATTATTTTTCCTTGATCTCATGAAAATCCCTTCATTTAAAAAAAACTCCTTCGTTTGAGGAAACTCCTCAGTTTCATGGTGTTTCCTTCACACCAAGGAAATAATATAAAACTAGGAAAAGTGCCATGGGACCCGGCTTATTGGACGGTCGGCCATGCCTTATCCATAGTCGGTCCCACACTTCATGATTCTTTATTTTATTATTATTATTTGCTTCATCTTATGAAAACTCCTTGATTTCATGGTATTTCCTTCAAATCATGAAAATAATATAAAATTAGGGAAGATTCACGGGACCGGGCCACTAGCCGGACGACCATGCCCTAGCCATGGCCGGTCCCACACACCCCTTATTTATTATTATTATTATTATTATTATTGAAAAAAAATAACGAAAAGTTATACATGGTTTGTTGGCAGTCTAGCCACCAAAATCGAAATATTTATTATTATTATTATTATAACTCAATATCAAAATCGACATTACAGGAGATGGTGGGCAACCTAGCAACAAGCTGGGCGCCGACACCTTTTTGAATAACGATCCCTAACCTATGAAAAAGAGAATTGCCCATTTTGAAATTGGCATCGTGTTGAGCCATGCAATTCCTTATTCGCTTCAAAAAAATTACAAAATCCGAACCAAGTTCACCAAAGGTGGAAAAGGCCAGTACCCTAAACCCATAACCGAGTGAAGTACAAACACTCAAGTATTTATTGTTCTTGCGGGTAACAGCTGCATAAATGGCATGACCTGGAATGAAGTTGCGAGTACGAGCACTAGTGAAAGGGGAAACTCCAGTAACATCAAGGCAAACATCCCTACCATCTTCCCAATTATAAGCCATGATATCAGCTGGACGAAATTCCTTGCCATTGATGACGCCTAAAGAAACCTCCTTTCTAGCTACAACACCAGCACGATAACACATATCTGCCAAAATATCCCTCACCAAATCATGTCTGAATTTGAGCCCGACCTCACTTGCACAATGGATAGCATGATCGCCAAAAATATCCATAAGTTTGCCACAACAAGAGCACTTACTACCATCAGCAAAAAGGGGTATTGCCAAGCGGTACATCGAAGCACTTTGTGCTAAAACTGTCTAGGCCCAATAGCTTGGCCAAGGCCAGGAATCGGGATTGCCTTGAGGAAGTCCATAGCATGGACGGATCATTACTTGCCAAACAAGCCACCTCACGTGAAGATAGAGCAAAGGTTGAGGGTACCTGATCTCGGACTGCACCAAAATAAATAGCCGCCAAAGACTTCATGTAAAGGGGCGCGGTATCATTAATGTTGAAATCCGAAGAGGTAATCCCGCAAGATTGCTTGAAAAATTGTAAGGTATTTGTGGAATTCGGGACCAGGGGACTTTGTGGTGTCATGGCTCTTCAAAATAGAATACCGCAAATGTCGGGTGCACTGGGAAGCTAGGTAGCAGTACTTCATTGTATCAGACATCGTAAGTATACCAAGTCCCCCATCCTTGATGGGAAGTGTAGACAATCGCTGTTGGACCGACCCAAAACCTGCACCATCTCCAACCACCAGACGACGAAGATACTACAAGAGATAGCCATCAAACCGTTCAACTGCAGGTACTAGCGCCTTCGTGCAGGTGGTACGCAAGGCGAAATACAACCTCGATACCCCAGTACAACTACGTAAGAGCGGGGAGTTCGCATTGGGGATCTTGCGACTCTTGGATTTTGTCCATAAGTCGTAAGGTCTTATCAATTCTATGCGACACGGTACTGCAGCAAAAATTCGAATCCAAACTAACCGGCCCACCAAGCAACCGCACACCATCTTTAGGCTTACCAATATTCACAGGAAAGGCATCGACAACATCTCTTCTCGTGTCATACGAAGGCCAAAATAGTTCGGTCTTCGAAATATTAAGATGTAACCCGTAGCCTGGTCCATCTTCCTGAAGAATTTTAAGAGCTTTGGATACCTCCATCGTATCGCCTGCTATGGTGCCATCGTCCAGATACCAAGCATGGAAATCTAGACTACAATTAGAAGCAATCTTCTCCACGAGTGGGTGTAGAGCTAAAGCAAATAGCAGGGGGCCAAGGGGGTCACCCTGCTGTACTCCTTGTGTAGAGGATAATACGTGGTCACGGTAATATAGCCTGGCGGGATGTGTATAGCAAAATTCAACCCAGTATGCAATACTAGGGCATCGAGTGCGCACCTCTCTAATGATAGCAGACCGATCGACGAGATTAAAGGCGTTAGAGAAATCGATCAGCAACATAGATTTGGTGGCGTCAGAACCACATAACTCGAGCAGTCTGTTGGCCGAGTGCAAAATGCCTTCCCCTCCTCCCGGAACACCTACGCCAAACTGGAAGTTGCCAAGATAAGTATTCAAGCTTTTACAGACCGAGTTGGCAGCCATTTTGGAGCACAGCCTACGCCATATAGTACCCACCGCAATGGGTCTCAAACCACCACCAGGCTTGAGCAGCGGCGTCAAGGGGGCGCTGGCAACGAATTCACCTAGAACAGAGGGGCATTTGCCCGCAAGCCAAAGATTTACGACACCGATGTCGATCGCACGTCACGTCATCCGCAATAGCAGCACTAGCACCACTCAAAGCATCAAGGAGATGCTGAGCTCTGAGGCCGTCCCTGCCACAGGACGTTCCCTTAGGAAAGCTCTTAAGAGCAGCAAGGACGTCCTTAGCATTCACAGACATGGCAGGAGACGAAATGGCTTCTGCGGGAATGATAGGAGGCCGAGCTAGAGGATGTTTCTGCTGTAGTACATGTAGAGTATCTGGAGTCGGAGGAGCAACACCACTGGATGAGAGGATACGTATAGCCGCAGTGTAGTGACCATAACTCAGCTTCTTCCTGCAGGTAGAAAAATGTTTGCTAATTTTCTTCTTGCTGGGAGCACGCTGCTTTGGATGCTGTTTAGTCAGGTCAAGCAACTGTTGAACTAAGCTGAGACAGCCAGAATGCTCACTCCAAGTCATTAGCGCTTTGTTGATCGCGGCTGTTTGTAGCTTCTTTCTATTTCCAGAGCGCTCCTCTCTCGAGTTTTGTGGCTCATACAGGTTTAAGGTACAAATCGGCATCAAAATAAGACGTATCCAGGCAGCAAGGCATGTGGGATTTGCAATAACAAAATCCAAAGCAGATTTCAACGTGCGTGAAAAGAGAAGTCTGCAGTGTGGTGGAATACTGACCGTAGTTGGAATCTGTCTCTGCAGCATTTGGTTGAACATTTCCACAGTAAGCCCTGCAACTCCATCATTAACCAGTTCACTTGGCGTTGAACTATCAGCTGCAACTGGGAACACAGTATGAGGCTTCTCCACTCCGTAAATCAGGAAATCTTCACCAACACCATTGAACGACCCTGGTATAACATCTGCACTGTGCGCTTTCGATTTGCAAGCCATCTTCCATGTATGAGTGGTCATGGAAACTCCATAACTTCAAGGAAACTCCTTAGTTTCAACAAACTCCTTGATTTCATGATATTTCCTTAAAATCATGAAAATAATATAAAATTAGGAAAAGTGCCATGGGACCGGGCTTATTGGCCGGCCGGCCATGCCTTAGCCATAGCCGGTCCCACACTTCATGATTCCTTATTTTATTATTATTATTTCCGTCATCTTATGAAGTTTCCTCAGTTTGAGCAAAAACCTTGATTTCTTCATATTTTCTCAAAAAGTTGCTCAAATGCGCATCAGAAAATATCAAAATTCTCAGGACTGAGACATGAACATTTTGGCGACATGAGCATATTACCTTGACCGACCAAGGTTGGCTCTTTGGCTTGCAAGAGGCCGGTCCCACACATTTTCGTCATTTGACCTAATTTGTTCACATTAGGTTCAAACTCTTCCAAACAACTTGGAATTTCATCAAATGACCGTCAATCGATCCCATGACCAACCAGGGCCGGTTCCATGACTTCTTGGTCGGTCCCTCACTCCGTCATAATTAGGTTTTATCACCTAAGGCTCAGACGAGCATTATTTTAATAAATGATTAAACAACATTTAATCATCCTTTCACCAACTGGTCTTCAAGAGACTTTGGTATTTGCTCACTCGAGTATCTAGGCGCTACATGGTCGACCCATCATCCCATATAGCCGGTCCCTCCTTCACTCCGTGGTTGATTTTCAATAAATCATCAATTGATCAGCAATTGATCGAAATTAGGATTTCGAATCCAAGGTTCATAATTCCAGATTCAAGCACTAATAATTTTATGTTGATCCCGTAATCAACACTTTAATTATTATACTCGGTTCAGTTGCCAATATTTTGAATTAATAATTCATCAAACGAGCAACATTTACTCAGATGAGCAATATTTGCTCAGACTAAGGAATATTGTTTCAACTATCAATATTCAATAATTCATCAAATGAGCAATATTTGCTCATCTTAACTATCAACATTTATTCGAGAATTATATCTTTGTCTCAACAGACACGTTCAATTCATGAGTCTCAGAACATTTGCAAATCACGTTCGACTCAGCAATACAAGGACTCATCGTCTCATAAAGTCAGCAACTGACTAACTAAATACACGTCTGCCTTGAAGACTCCACAATCACGAGACATCAATTGTGTCACATGGGGGTATATCAATTAGGGTTTTGGTTTGGCCGTCTATGGCACGTGTGTTCATACACACGATGATAATGTGATCAAGTCGTGCAAGCAGTTGGAGGAGTTAGCAAAGTATTGGGTGGAGAATCAACCAAATCTCCTCACGATGAGCAACTGGTTTTAACACGATTCCCACTTCCCCACTCTTTGACTCCAGCAACTGTCACGCTTCATGGGATCAAGGTGTTTAAAATTCTTGCAGTATAAATAAGTCTCTGAATCATGATTGAAACAACAAACAATCTTTCATCAAACAGACAACAAGAGATTAAGAACTCGACGTCTGAGCAATTACTCTCAACAAAGCAAAATTCAATCAATCAGAAGTTATCTTATTTCTTCACGCAGAATACACAACAAACCTATAATCTTCGATCACCATTGATCTCACACATTTCTTAGCTTCCATCCTATAGATCGACCCATCTTCTCTTGTGACCGAATTGACTCTGGAACGACCATTGTCTTGGTTTAGGCTGGAGTCATACAGATTGATCTCTCGAATTCAAAGCACTCCCTTTTTGCAGTGCATTTTTGTGAGGTTAGACAGTTTGCTCGGTTCAAGGAGTTTCCTCCGTACGGTCGTCTCCTCAATTCCTTAAAAACCAGCAACTCGTTTTGCCCCATCTACAGATTGGCGACCACAGTGGGAGATCATTCTCTCGGTTGTAATCCAATTCTCACAAAATATGGTCAGTCTTAGGTCCAATTCAGTTACTCAAAATTCCAGTCAGGGTCTTTCAAATGGTGACGCTTCTCTTGCTTATCCGAATGACTCTAGTAATATTCGTCATCCTTACTTTACTACTCCTTTCTCATCTATCAATGCATTTGATGGAGAAATTCCGTTATTAGCTGAACTGGCACGAAGGCATGAAATTTTGGAAAGGAACATAAATCAATTGAAGGGAGCAATCGATAATTTGTTCAACTGCATGGTGGATCTGACAAGAATCTTAGGGGATCAAGTCATGGAACGCTCGTCTCTTGACACCGCTGATGCTAGTCCTCAAGCCAATAGCTTCACCACTTATGAAAAGCCGGTGGACCTGGAAGTTACACATTTGATCGAAAATTTATGTGAACTCCTGCACTTCTCCAGAGATCATCGTACGAGCACATTTGTTGCACTCAACCAAATATCATCCGACGTGCAACTAACTCCATCGTCTATAGCCGTTGAAGAACTATCCATGGTGTCTGAATATTTGATTGACAATATCACCTTCGGAGAAGAAGACCGCATGGCAGATGAAGGGCATAATCGAGCCTTATATATGTGACCGGTTTTATCAAGGACTTCAAATTCAGGAGAGCTCTCGTTGATACAGGCGCTTCTACAAATATTATTCGTATGAAGACTCTCAAGAAGGCCAAGATCCCACAGAATAAAATTGTCTGTCATTCCATCTTGACGAAAGGTTTTGAAGGAAGTCAGAGTCATACCTACAGATATACATATGTAGACCTGAAGGTAGGACCTATCCAATCAAAGGTCAAGTTTCATGTAATTGAGCAAGAACCTGATTATCACATGAAACTCGGACGACCCTAGCTCCATGATAACAAGGTGGTTTCCTCGACATACCATCAATGCATGAAAGCTCTGCTCAACAACAAGATTGTTCGCATTGCGGCTTTATCATCTCCTTAAGCTCCCGTCTATGATGTTGAATTCCTTGAATCTCAAAAAAGCATCTCCGAGCCTCCAAGCAAGATCTACAGTACTCCACCCCCAAGCTGGTAGTCCATTGAAGAATTTGCTGACAAACCATCATCATCCTCAGGTGCTAAACCGATCAAGTCACCAGCTACACTAATCAAGCGCAGTAAAGACCAGGTCTCAACTTCGGGATCTAATTTCATAGCCAGTCATGATGCGGATGGGAGGATCATTTACCGTCGACGTAAAGATTAGAAATTAACAGGGAAGAACGATAAAAAGTCTCCCCGCCCCGAAGAATCATGTCAGAGTAAACAATCACTCAACGAAGAGATTCAAGATGCTCCACGACAATTGCAAGACGGCACTGATTCCACCACTGATGATCTCGAGACAATCAACGTCGAGATGGAGGATGATCCAAGGCTAATTTTAATTAGTTCCACACTGATACCAGAGGAACGGACGGAACTGATAAGTCTATTGAAAGAGTATCAGGATATCTTTGTTTGAACATACGAAGAAATGCCTGGTCTAGACGACAAATTAGTCACTCATCATCTGCACATCACTCCTGGCTCCAATGCTGTCAAACACCGCCTAGGCAGTTTAGACACGAAGTCGAGGAGCAAATCAAAGTCGAGATTCAGAAACTACTAGCAGCGGGATTCATCAAACCCATTCAACACCCAACATGTCTAGCGAATATTGTCCCAGTAAAGAAGAAAAATGGTCAAACCAGATGCTGCGTTGATTTTAGGATTCTGAATAAATATTTTCCGAAGGATGATTTTCCCTTACCCAACATTGATATGCTCGTCGATGCAATCAGCGGTCACGGTATGTTCTCATTCATGGATGGTTACAGCGGATATAACCAAATCAAGATGTACGAACATGATGCTAACAAGACCGCGTTCTGGACTCCCATCGGAAACTTTCACTACACGGTGATGCCTTTCGGCCTGAAGAATGCAGAAGCCACTTATCAAAGAGCCATGACTGTAATATTCCACGACATGATGCACAAGCAAGTGGAAGACTATGTTGATGATGTGGTGGTGAAGTCGAAGACTCGAACATCCCACCTGGAAGTTCTGAGACAAGTTTTTGAAAGATGTAGAGAATGCAAATTAAAGATGAATCCTTTGAAGTGTGCTTTTGGTGTTTCTTCCGGAAAGTTTCTAGGATTCCTGGTCACTGCAGAAGGAATCAAGGTCGATCCAGACAAGACGAAAGCCATTACTACCATGCCTCCTCCACGCACTGTGAAAGAACTCCAGAGTTTTATGGGCAAGATGAATTATATTCGACGCTTCATTCCTGGATTGGCTCAACTCAATGCTTCGTTCACCCCTCTGTTGAAAAAAAGGAGCAAGTTTTACATGGACAACCGTCCAACAAGAAGCATTCCTGAAAATATAACAAATACTATTATCACCCGCTGT
Organism: Papaver armeniacum; assembly: GCA_023531295.1. Taxonomy (NCBI): domain Eukaryota; kingdom Viridiplantae; phylum Streptophyta; class Magnoliopsida; order Ranunculales; family Papaveraceae; genus Papaver; species Papaver armeniacum. Next base: position 35,679 of record JAJJWW010018203.1, read on the forward strand.
CATGAAATCTCCGGTGCAAGGACGGCCACTAAAACTTTACACAATTTCCAGTGACGTCGCTATTGGAGCGCTTCTTGCTCAAGAAGACGAAGAAGGTATCGAACGTCCGATCTATTACTTCCGCTGTACGATGAGAGACGCTCAACTCCGATACCCAAAAGCCGAAAGAGCATGTCTAGCATTGGTGCATGCAATCCAGAAGTTTAGACACTATTTTCTATCCAACAGAGTCGTGCTTGTTTCCAAAGCTGACCCTATAAAGTTTTTACTATCAAAGACAGCCTTGATAGGAAGACCGGAAAAGTGGCTACTTCAGATGTCATAGTTTGACATAGCCTGTGTACCGCCTAAGGCAATCAATGGCCAAGCAGTTGCAGACTTGCTCGCTGCTTTTCCTGGAAAAGATGCAACAATGTTACATGAAGATGTGCCCGGTGAAGTTCCAGAGGTTTTAGTTGTCAAAGAAGAGACGTGGCTTTTGTACTTTGACAGATATGCCACCCCTAGCAACGACACTGGAGGAGTAGGCTTAGTGCTAGTATCTCCATCTGGCGAAGTCTTCTCACACTTATTCAAGTTGGATTTCCACTGCACCAACAATTCAGCAGAATATGAGGCTTTCTTACTAGGTTTGTCCTTGTCCAAGCAAGCAGGAGCAACACACCTTGAGATAAGGGGAGATTCAAAACTACTGGTCAATCAAATGAATGGAGTGTACTCTCTCAAAGAAATCACGCTGGCCCCATTTAGAAATGAAGTGCAGCGGCTATTAACTCATTTTGCTGATGCAACGATTGTCCATACCGGACGAACTAAAAACAGGCATGCTGACTGCCTAGCGACTCTCGCTTCCAAGTTGCAATTCGAAGGAGAAGAGAAAATAATCACGGTACAAAGGCGTGATGTGTTATCTACCTGGCTTGCTCAAGTTGAAGACATTCAAGCAAACGATTGCGAGCGCCTATTATTCATGAATTGAGCAGTTATCTTTCAGAAGGGAAGGTCAGCTTCGAGGAATCACAGAATTATTTCTTGCTTCATGGAGCGTTATATTATCGAAATCCTGATGGGTCTTTATCACGATGCCTCGAAAACGACGAAGCGAACGAGAAACTCAAACGCATATATGAAGAAATCTACGGACATACGTTGGTAGTAACGCTTTACAGAAAGCTTCAAAGGATGGGATACTATTGTCCTTCCATGGAGGCTCAGTCGAGAATTCTGCAAAGATCTTGTCCCAATTGTCAGACGCCTCCTCATCATTTAGAGGCTCTGACGGTCCATCACACTGGGGACTGGAGGGAACCTTAAATCAAGTACCTTCGGGACAATGATTTGTCATTGGAAAACAAAGAAACAATCAAACTCATTCAAAGAGCTAAAAGATTTGTCTTTCTTGATGGAATCTTATACCGCAAAATATTTGGTGGGAACTTGCTGAGGTGCTTGGCTGAACATGAAATCCCAACAATTTTAAAAGAAATGCACGAGGGAGAACATCAACGAAGGAGGAAATTATTTCTCCAAATTCATGAGAAATATTATTGGCCGACTATGGAAGACGACGTAGCTGCACATATTCAGAATTGTCATCAATGCCAAGTCCATGGTAATCTCATTCACACTCCTTGTCTCCCATTAAATTCTGTGAATAGTCCATGGCCTTTCTATACCAGGGGACTGGATATCATCGGAAAAATCAATCCTGCATCTTCGAAGCAGCATGAATACATCATCACCGCAACTGAGTATTTCACCAAATGGGTTGAAGCTATTCCTATTCGAAGCACCACTGGAGTCACGATTGCAGCCTTCATCAAAGAATACATAATATATAGATTTGGTGTTCCTAAACACATAGTCACCGATAATGGAACTCCTTTTGCCAACAAGCATGTGACAAAATTGCTCGAGGAATACGGCATCAAACAAGTTTTCTCCACACCATACTATCCCCAAGGAAACGGACAAGCATAGAGCACCAACAAAACTTTGATCTGAATTCTCAGCCGAACAATTCATGATAATCCTCGATCGTGGCATGAACAATTGCCTATGTCTTTATGTGCCTATCGAACCGCACCGAGAACTCGATCGGAACTTCACCGTACTCTCTCGTATATGGAGCCGACGCCATACTCCCAGCATAATTCAAAATTCCTTCAGCAAGGATTGCAATAGCCAGTGGAGTACAATTGGATGAAGCCGAAGTGTCTAACTCAAGAATCGCTAAACTCGACATGCTCGAGTCAAGGAGGGCTAAGGTAGAAAAATACGTGAAGCATACAAACAAAGGATCTCCATAGCTTACAACAAAATGGTAAGAACCCGAAGATTCCAAGTAAGAAATTTGGTATTAAAGACAGCAAAACACATTCAACAAGATATGTCTTCTCCCAAGTTCCCTCCGAAATGGGAAGGACCATATGTAGTCATCAAGGCAGTATCCAGTGGGTATTACAAGATCTTAGCTATTGATGGAGGAGTGGAAGGAAATATAATCAACGGTAAATGGCTCAAAGCATATTATGCCTGGTCCGTAGAAAACAATTACCTCTTCATCATTTCAAGCATATTTCAAAATGTAATTTTGTTTATGGGTGAAAACTACTCCTGCAGAATTTGGTAATTTGGGGTGTGGATGAGGAATGAATTTAAACCTTAAATAAATGCACTGCGCGGTGAGTGCTTGTAGATTCGAGAGATCAATCGTGCAAGTCCGGCCTAAACCAAGAAATGGCCGTTCCAGACTTGTTTCGGTCACAAAGTGAAGGAGATGGGGTTGATCTTAGGGAGGGAAGCGAAGAAGGTGTTGAGATTGTGAAGGTGTTGGCTTGCTTATGACTTGTAATAGAAAGGTGAGCAGGCTTGTGATTGATACAAGCAAGCTCTGGGTGTTGGAATACGTTTTTTGTATTAACACTTGGTTTTCTGTCTCGTCTGGACTTGTGTTGTGTTTGAAATAGGGCGGAGAACCTATTTATACAAGTCATTGAGCCTTATTCACGTCTCTCGTGGGAAGTGGAGGAAGTGGAGTGATGGAGTAGTGGAGTTGTGCGTCGGTGCCACACGACCAGTCTTGCCCACTTCTCTTGTTCATGTCTAACCGTCCATGACTTCCTGACACGTTCTTGTGATGGCGCGTTGCACGCTGCACGCTGTAAACCGCCAGACCAATACCCCAGTATGTATCCCCCGTTTGTGACATGATTGATGTCTCGGAATGTGTGGATCGTGGATCCACGAAAGATAGCATGTAATCGTTGAATTGAATAACTGCGTTATTCAGAAGTCGATACTTGTGAAGTATCGTGTGTATTTTATGCAGTCTTTGCATCATGGTGTGGTAAAGTGATGGGTAATGACGCCTCACTGACCAATTAACTCCTGACCAGGGTTGTATAACCAAGCTGGTGAAGTTGGACGGATAAGATGATCTTTGAGACACTAATCTGCGACCGTTTATGAAATTAGGATTTTGAAGAGGTGTGCAGGCATCACTCTTCAGCTTGGTCGAAACCAAGCATGGGATACAATTTTGGCCAGGCCGACCATACATGCGTGTAGACGGCATGACGGTGTAGGCGCATGTACTCCATTCCCTCACGAAAGTATGATCTGGGTCACTCAATTCATCCGGTGAAATCGAGTGGTCGGGATTAATTTGCGATAGAAAACCAATGCCGCAAGGGCCGCTCATCACGCCCTCTTCAGGCGCGCGTTCCAAGACGACCAATCTTGGTCGGACTTGGTCGGTTGGCCTGGCGTGAAGGTGGTAGGCTAGTGTTCACGCCTATACCTGAATATCCCATTAAAACGTGATCCGAGCCATCTAAATCGTCCGGCGAAGTTGAGTGGTCGAGATCAGTTTGTGGTTTGGGAGGCGTGGCCATGCTAGTTTGGGCGCACGTTTTGGATTAACCAGGCATGGTATGCCTTGGCCGAACACATGAGGAGGTAGATGGGTCCACGGTGGTCATGCTGGTATGACCGGACCTGTTTAATCTAATATGTGACCCTCCATTCGTGCCGGAGAAGATGGACGCGCGTGATGGCTTGAAACCCTAATTTTGGCTTTCAAAGCCGTGCGCCATCTCTTGTTTGGGTGACAATTTTGTCACGACCAAACATGGTTGGTTTTGACCGATTGGTCAAGTGTGTAGGCGGGCCCACGGTGATCGTGTTGACATGCTCTGGGCCCTTTGAATCTACATCTACACCCTCCATCTATTCCTGCGAAGATGGATGGTTGAGATTGCTTTGCAACACATGTAATATGCCGCAAACCCTAATTTAGGGTTTTCCGTCCATAATGCTTGGTATGAACGGTTTCTTGGCAAGCTAGGCCAATGACCGACCATGCGGGGTCGGCCGTGGGTATTCCATACCGCTTGGGGGTGATGGAATTGATGCGGGGTCATCCAATCATGCTTATGGAGTTGGATGACTGCGATCGAGATCATATCCGGACCGATACGGTCGGTCCAGAATGCTCAATCGGGCTAGTATAACACACCGAGAGGGGCTCAATCGGGCTAGTATAACACACCGAGAGTCAACTGTACGGGTATTTCGTACATGGTTTCATTATAGTGCTTGGAGGTTCGTGTTACTCTGTAAGAGTAACACTCGGTCGTCATGCCACACCGATAATGAGTACTTTGGAAATACAAGGCCGATATGAAATTCACAGGAAGGGATTGTTGCTACATGCTCCAACCTGGAGGAATTTCATGTATTCACGAGAATGGGATTGTTGCCACATGCTCCATTCTGGTGAATTAAGTGAGGGAGTATCCAACACTTATAAATGGCTTTATCTTTTACAAGATGTCAGCGCATGATTTTTTCTGGTTTTTTACAAATTTAACCTTGAACGAAAATCCACCATCAACATTAAGTCCCCTACCTAGCACATAATGGTTACACTATTGTGTGGTAGGCATGAGATGGTGACATATACGTGAGAAAGACAGGATGAAAGAAGTTTACCCGGAAGAGTGTTAGCCAACCGCTAGTCGCCCACGCCGTTATGCTTGTATGGAATCCTTTGGTGGGACCGGTTTCCTTCTTTGGGTATTTGAATCAAAAGAGGAATCCAAACAAAAGAGGTATCCTTGTTCCATTGGGATTCTTCTAATTTTTGTCTATAAAAAGAGACCAACCCCTTTTCTTTTCTCACGAGTTTTTTTTTTATTGTGAAGCAGCTCCCGTCCGGGTCTTCCTGCCGTCGCCAATCGCCGCCGTCCGCCGGAGCTCGTTGCCGCCGTTGCTACTGGAGTTGTTGCTGGAGTTGCCACGCGCCGCCGTCCGTCCGTGGTTGGTTTTTTTTTTTTTTTTTTTTTTTTTTCTTTCAAAGGTAAAACCCTAGTTTGTTAGGTAAACACCTTTTGTAAGACATGTATATGCTTAGTTTTTCCACCAAGGTTGATACGTCAATATTTTCTAGAATTGCTTAGTAAGACAACCCGTGAATCCATGATCATGTTGCTTTTGCTTCTTTCCACCATTGCATGCAAAACTAGCTTCTTAGATTGTAGCTTAGGAAGAGACTTTGGCTTGGATTTTTAAACATAATTCCCATGATCACGAGGAAAACCGTGTTGTAATACATGCCCGTGAATGTAGTCCCACCTTGTGCGTTTGATCCGAACGTGGGTCTCACCCACATATGCCTGACTGATTTGAAACCAATACCAGACTTGAAACTTGTACCGGACTTGAAACCAATACCAGACTGAAACTTGTACCATGACTTGAAACCAATACCAGATCGAAACTTGTACTAGGACTTGAAACCAATACCAGACTGAAACTTGTACCGGACTTGAAACCAATACCAGACTGAAACTTGTACCGGACTTGAAACCAATACCAGACTGAAATGATACTGGTGCTTGGACCCAATCCCAGCTTTTGTGTATTTCAACGTGGGTTGTGTCTTGTCATGCGTGACTACATGCCCCATGCGTTTTTCATACAAGTTCTAACTCCTATTTTCATTGTGGAATGAAGAAAAGAACTCCTGTTGAGATGTCTTCTGGAGATAATGTTGGTTCCAAGCCAGGAAGTGTTGACGGCTTCAAAGATATGCCGAACATCGATGATGAGTTGTTTACCTCGCCTTTTCCAAACATTAGAAGGCATCCTTCTCATAAGATAGTCCTGCTTTCCGATTCAGAAAATATGGATGCTGATCCATTTTCTTCTTCAGCACTTGTGATGAGATTTTGTCTCCGGAGAAATGAATATCCGCCTTCCCCTATTGACTTCAAGATTTGCCATACTCCACTGGGTTCTTATGAAGGATGGATGAGACGTATGTTGAGTAATAAGGACATTAAAGATAATTTTCTTTCAGCGCAAATCCTCAATGCGGTCATGGCATCTGCTGCTCTTGAAATTAAGAAAGACAATTTTGCATTGAAAGATGTAAGGTTTAATTACCTTCATTTCTCGGTGGTGTATTTTCACTCATACATCCATATCTAGATGGGGAGAGATGACTATTACCCTGGAGAGTGTAGCTGCATTAATGAACCTGCCTGTTGCTGGAAGCCTTTCTTACGATCTCTCTGATACGGAGCAACGTAACTATGATGTTATACTTCAAAAGGTGGCGGAATTCGACAATCTGGATAAGGAGGAAAAAAAGATACGAGATGCTTTTACACCTGGTGGGTGTCGGAGTGGTCTCCTGCGAGGGGAGAATGTCATGAGAATCCGCAACTACTTAGAGCGGATCAAGAGTTGGAAAATGAGCTCTAACGCCGGTGTGATTATCGACCATTCCCGTTCGTGTCTTTATGGCTATCAATCCCGAGATGCCTCTGTTTTATGAAAGAGAGATATATTCGCCTAATGCGATGGTTGGCAAAGGATCTTTATACCCTAATACCGTTAGACATCCCGAAAGAAGACCATTAGAGGTGACCTTGTTAAGATCGCTATATAAAGGATAATCCGTTGGAGGCAAAAGGTAAAGTTCTTACCTAAAGAGATTCCGTTGGCGGTTCTCCTATGGAATTTATCTAGCATCTTCTCGCATTCTTTCCAAGGAATGGGAGATGCTCCCCTAGCTTCCCTTTGCGGGACTCCTCGCAAATGTGTGTAATGTCGCTTTACTAGAGGGCAATAATTCTTTCAATGGAGCCTCTAGAATTGTGTCTCCGACTTCTTGAACGCACTTGGGTCCTTTTTTGGTAGTTCTTCTTTGTAATATAATTGGCTAATATTATTGATGTATAACTTTTTCATCGGAAGATGAATAACAATATTCCATCTTTTCCATTCCCATACTTGCCTCATTATTTATCTTCGATGAAAGATTTTAGTTGTCATCATGTATTTTGCCTCTCGTTATTGAAACGTATCGTTGCGGCAAGGTCGCGGGTATCTTTATAAATCAAGAATCCTACTTGTCTCGCCTTACCATTTTGGTAGTCTTTGTTTTATCTCTTCTTGTTGCGATAGCCGCCTTTACATTTTCATGCAATGGCCCATTGACCTTGCCTTAGGCCACCTTTCATCGCGACAAAATCGCAGACGTCTTTACACTTGCATGCAAAGACCCATTGATCTTGCCTTATCATTTTCCAAGTATTTTTGCCTCTCAGGATGTTTTAGTTGCGATAATATGACAGTCTAGATATCCTTGCGAACATAAAGCCCCATGACACCGCACGAAATCGCAGACGTCCGTACACCGTCGTGTAAAGACCCATTGATCTCGCCTTACCCTCGCGTTAGTATTATCCTCTAGCAGATCATTGCACAAATATGACAAGCCTAAATTTTCTTGAAAACATAGCCTTATGACATTTGCGTCCGTTTTTTGACACTCCCCTAATGGAGAGCGTCGCCCTTATCATCTCCCCCGGTTTCCCCTTCAAGGAGGCGAAACATCGGCCATACAAGACTAGCTCCTCCCATCCGGCCTTAACAACAACCAAGCTTGTTTTCGCAGCCTCTTATCCCTTATACCTATAGGGTTTATGGTTACGAGGCCGCACCCTAAGTGGAGTTTTCTTCGGCAGTGCAACATATGCCAAGACTTGCCAAGAATGGCCAGGGTAGGTTCATCCATCCCGGCACTCACGCTCAACCGTGTACCTCGCGCCTTGAGCATACATCGACTCCAGAAGAGACCCTTGGCCGCCCAAACCAGTGGTATAACCTTATATATATAGTTGGGAATCCAAGGTACCTCTTCCGGATAGGCTTTCATGGGCCCCAAATTTTCATGACTGAGCTTCAGAGCGGTGTAACCTTCCCCGAGCCATGTCGAGAGATACCCCCTTATATGACGCACTTTAGGTCTTACATTTGCCTCTTACGAAATTTTATTCGCGAACTAGGTGTACGCCATAAAGGTTCGTCCCATTCTTTTACTCATTCATATTTGTTAAATCATTCAATCATTCATGTTTCATTATTTGCTGATATTTGTTTACGAAGTATTCGCATAGTTCTGTTTCATTTGTTGTATTTCACTTTTCTTTCTTAACCGAATTCTCATTTACTCTTGACTGCGAGATTCTCACACATCATTACTTCAACTGCTACTTTTCCTCCTGCTTTTATTGACTATTCACTTCTTATGCCTTTTGTTGCTCATATCCTTTGCTTCTTCATTATCATAATATTCGCCTGTCTCTAGGCATTCACCTCGCGAGGTATGTTCAGCCCCTTACTTCTATAGCATCCACCATTAGTTTTTCCTTTCTCTGCTCATCTCTCGCATGTTGTTTCCAACCCTTTCTTTTGGCATTTCTTTCTTCGCAGCTTTCTACATCGACCTCATGACATTGTTGCGACTCCTTCCAATCTCCCTGTATAATACCAATGCCGTTTGGATGTGGAAATTTTATACATTGATGATATGTTGATGCGATCCCCAAGATTTCATGAAGCCATGGCCTCCCAATCAGCGCATTATATGGAGATTCCACGTCAACCACATGTAATAAAACATCGAGTTGATAATCCTTGTAGAGGTATTCTCATGTGAACCTCTCCTTTGGCTTGTTTGCAAGTGCCATTAAAGCCATATATCTTGTATGTCGAGGGGATCAAATCCTCATCTTTTCCTCCCATCGTCTTGTAAGTATGGTAAAGAGAATATTCACCGAACTTAGGTGTCGATTAGGATTCGGTTGATCGCCCAAAGAAGCTTCTCGCTTCATCATCTTCTCCATCAATTGGTTTCGGATTAATCTCTAGTTTTACAACCAACGGCTATCATGTGTTTCTCTTCCTTTTGGCACTTCATCAAGCAGAGAAAGAAATAGTCTTTAGTCGCCACTTTTCTAATCGTCGCTTCTCGCTGTGACTCATTATTTCTTTATCATTAGCATCTCTCGCAAAGACTCTACCGAGCACGTTGTCATGAAAATCTTCGATTGTGCGATAGGAGTGGACGATAGAGTCGCAATTCAAATTTTTAGCTTTTGTCCCGACTTCTATCACAAATGTTTCCTTTCCTTTCGCCGACACCGTTCCGTGCATCTCGGTGGTGGTGGTAATGTCCTGCATGTTTCTTCTCCCTTTAGAAAGTGATTCAATTTTCCCCGATCAATCATCCCGAGAATGATTCTCTTTTATGTTTCTACAATCGTTTGTTTGATGCCCATGGAAACGATGGTAAGAACAAAACTCATGACTTCTATCGCCCGGCGGTGGTTCCATTCCCACGTTCCAAGGTGCTTTGGTACATTTTCCATCACAAGTATAGCTTCCCGCATCTTTTCCACACTAGCATTCGGAGGCATCTTAATCTCTTCCCATACTATTCTCGCGACTTCTCTTCCTCTGAGTATTTTGCCTTCGTCCACCGTAAGTTTCTTGCTCATGATCTAGCCTCCGAATCTTATTATTTGTCACGGTTTGTAGTAGTTCCTTTCTCGTTCAAACTCTTCTTGATCGTGGCTTCCCATGGCTACTATCTTCCCTTGTCCCTCATCGCCTTTCCTTGCTTGCCGTCCTTGCGAAGTGCTCGCCACCGTATTTATGAATTGAGGCAACAAGCTTGCGTTCGCAAAGCATTCGAGCTTGTGTTCGCGATCGGATAAGAATTCATTTCATTCGTCTCTCTTCTAGGGCAATATATTCTTCCCTGTAACTCTCAGCTTCCGCCATCGTGATTGTATTTTTGATTCTAAAAATTTGAATGTATAACAAGTTAGCCGCGAAGAGAGCATTCACAAATGAGAGGATGAGATATCTTTCCTCAACTCGTCCGCCATTTCGCTACACATGGTCCTCCATCTTATTGTCAATCGCCTTAAGCTCGCCAACCCTTTGTTTCAACCCAAATACATCTTCAACACGGTCGCGAAGAGTTATTACTTATGTATGCTCCCGGGAATGTGGCTTGTAAATGGTTAAATGATGTGATTGTGTTCCTTGCAGACCTTCAAACCATTTTTTAGTGCTTCTCCTATTAGGCTTGATGCGAAATATTTGCACAAGATGGCATCATGATTCTCCCACCGCAACATACATCTCATATAAGCCTTGATATGTTGTACCGCAAAGTTGTTCCATCAAAGATGTCAAGTTAATGCAGTAGATTGCACTTAGGAGGTATTCCTCCCATCTCGTACTTCTAGCGTGAAGGGATTCTTCTTCGCGATGGCTTCGTCCAATTGTTTCCTTCCTCCTTCCCTTCGATTGTTCAAAGCAATCCTCTCAACCGCTTCTCTTAAGATTTGTTCATTTGCCTTAATTTGATTCCCTCGGTGGTCTTTTTAGCTCGAGTTTGACCTTCTTGCTCGTTATTTTCTTCTCTCCTTTCCCTCGCGACGTTCTCCTTCGTTTCTTTCTTCAATTCGCACACCATTATATCGGTTGTTCTCTCTTCTTGGCTGTCTCTGGCTCTCATCTGCACCCTCTCATATTCTTCATTAATATTTCTATTGGTACGATTTTGTTCCCTCCTCCTTTCTCGGTTGTCATGGTTATTCTGCCGGATTGCCTCTTTCATCTCTTGATTTTCCATTTATGCTCTTATCCTTTCTCTCTCGCGAGCTAGCCGTGCTTGTTCAATGTAATGCTCCTCAATGTCATCCTCAATCTCTCTGCTTTCTTTCTCAATTCTTCTCTCCCTGCAAGATTATTCTCCCTTCAGCACTGGGTCATTCGGCCCCCTTGGAGTTGCATGTTTCCTTGATTTTCTCTATTCCGCTCATTTTGAAAATTTTCGGGCTGAGGAATATAACGATCTTCCATTTCTCCTCTTCTTTCGCCATGCTCTATGCTTGGATTTTGTGTTTCTCGTTGGTTTTCTTCCTCGGTACTTTCTGTTGGTAAAACTCTCCTTCTTTCTTCCCTAATCGATCTTGAACTTGATCTCACGCTACTTCTTGATCTCCTATTTTGCAATCTTATATTTTCCATCCTCAATTCATGATTCTGTCTTGTCAAGTTTGCTCGTTCCTCCGCCTCTAGCCGTCTCTCTTCGTGTATTGTTTGTCTCAATCTTTCTAATGTCACATTTCTTCAACGGATTCATTTCTCCATTCATTCCTTGCTCTCCTCCTCCTTGTCCATTGTTCGCTGACCTCCAAGTATGTACACTTACTCTATCATAATCCACAGCCGTGTTTGCTACTGGGGAGATCGGTGGCTGATTTTGATCTTCTCCATCATTTCTCATATTCATCCTTGACGATTCTCCCGTTTCATTCCTCCTTTCTCCGGCAAGTCTCCCACTTCTTCTTACAATCGTTGGTTGCCCTTGTACATTTCTTCTTCTAGCCATTTTTCTTTTTCAATGAATTCTTGAGTATCTTCTCCAAATCTTTTCTCTCGTTAATCCAAATTCTTTCCAATTTCTACGTCAATCATCGCTCACTCCCCTCGTTTCTAGCGCATATGTAGTTGCGGGAAATCCCACACTACACCCTTACTCAATTTTGCTTAATTAATCCATCGGGAAGATGTAAGATCAAGAATATTTATTGATTGAGTTCATGAAATGTTTACACAGGGAAATAGAATTATACTTAGAAGTTAAAATACTCTTAAACTTTCTCTCTCCTAATGACTTGCTCAACAATTCCCCTAAAAAGATCCCCCCCTTAAACAGACTCATTGAGCCCTTTATATAGGGTAATACATAGTGGATGACAGCTAAGCTATCCTTTATTTTCGGGAATGTCTCGCGAAGTGTCGCAAATGCACGAATATTCATTCTCGCGACACTTCTTAACCCTCGCCAGGTTTCGTGTCTTCCAATTGTTTTGGGTGCCGTTATTCATCGCGTCGTTTATTTTAGCTCCCTGCGACTCCCTCGCGACACCGTCGTTTATTAATCCCGCGAGCCTTGTACGTTGCGATATTATGATCCTACAGAAATTAAGAAAGACGCTGCAGGTTTAATTACCTTCATTTCTCGGTGGTGTATTTTCACTCATACATCCATATCTAGATGGGGAGAGATGACTATTACCCTGGAGAGTGTAGCTGCATTAATGAACCTGCTCGTTCTTTGGAAGCCTTTCTTACGATCTCTAGAGCAACGTAACTATGATGTTATACTTCAAAAAGGTGGCGGAATTCGACAACGGATAAGGAGGAAAAAAGATACGAGATGCTTTTACACCCGCGGGTGTCGGAGTGGTCTCCGCACCCGAGCTGGATCAAGAGTTGGAAAATGAGCTCGGCAGATTGCGTTCGTGTCTTTATGGCTATCCGTAGATATATTCGACGATGGTTCTGGAAAGAAGACCTTTAGAGGTGACCTTGTTAAGATCGCTATAAAGCTGGCAAAAGGTAAAGTTCTTACCCTGGGTGCCTTGTTCCTTGGATCGCTGTATTCTCATCTGGACGCCTTAGCAATGGACATGCATGTTTCTAACGGGTACAAGAAGGTGGAATCGCACGTTCACTTCGCTTTTCTTCAGGCATTCTTATGGGAACACTTCAAAAGCTATGCTCCTACCCCTGCAAATTTGCTCACCAACTTGTATGGTGGCTCGAGAATACTCCGCTGGAATAAGAGGCGTCCCAGAGCCGGTGCGAGACTTGTGGACACATTTGACAATGTGTCTTCTGTAGATTTCCGTCCATGGGGGCTGGTCCACCCTTCCGTTGTTCACCCAAAGACTTTTGCTATTGCTTCGATGGCCCCGATGTTGTGTTGCGTATCGATGTTAAGACTATGAGATCCGGGGAAATTGTTTACATGCGCACTGCATCCCCAGGATATGTCCCGTCTTTATTCAACGAAGAATTTCTTGTGACTCCGTACAATATTGACAGGGCGACTCGTCAAATGGGGTTTGATCGGGGTGTCCCATTTATCCGTCCACCGGGGGTTCCGAGAGAATTCCTCCCGAATATTCTTAATGCCGACGTGTTTTGGAACGGGTGAGCCTTCCCTTTCCGGCCTATTGGGAGAAACCCGGTGGTAACCGATAAGTACAAGGAATTTTGGAGCAGTAAACTGTTGATTTTCCAGAATTCTCGGAGAGTATTGTGTGAGTTTCCGTGGTGAACCATCTTCCGACGTTTTGAAAAAGCATTTCCGGTTGAAGCCACTTCCCCAAACGGACCAGAGCCGAGGATTGCAGTCCCCAAGCGGGAGATAGATCCAAGAGGGGCATGTGGTTCGGTGATCCTCAATTCCTCCAATATGCAGGTATTTAAATTTCTTCCGTTGGTTCCTTTATTTCTCCGGGGTGAATCTTTCTAAGAGTAATTCTTGCTTGAAATCAGGGGATTACGAAAGAGAATGTCTTCACAAGGCTGGCGCGTATTCAGAATGAGAAGGCTGGCGGTATTGATCTTCATGCTGAGAAGTCTGGAGAAACTGATCTTCATGTTGAGAAGTCTGGAGAAACTGATCTTCATGCTGGGAGGTCTGGAGAAACCGCTCCTTTTCCCGACCATGACGGAGATGATGCAAGCTCGGTTGGACAAGCCGCCTCCCTGAGTGATCTTGTTGACGGGGTCGTGATGGAAATTAGTACCTAGAGCGAAGTAGATGCCGGAAGGAGTATAAGAAAGGTAGCGTCTGCAATAATTGAGGCGGCTCCCCTTGAAATCCGTCCTGAGCAGGTTCCAGTGAATATGGCTATTGTGGTGACTTCTTCCGAAAGGCCTCCTGCAACTGACAAGGCTCCCGTGGTTGGTGAATTACCGGTGATGCAGCCTGGGGCTTTGTTCGATCCTCCTTTTACTGTCCCTTATCCAGGTCATGTGTTGGTTGGTGGATTCAGCGTGCTGGTTCAGTTCGAAGAGTTGTACACATCGATATGGGAGAAGCACGGCCATATTGCTACCACCACGAAGCTCAAAAGTCGTCTTGCATTGGTCAACCGCGTCCAAGAAGCTTTAGTTTCTATCCAGGGGATGAGCGTCACGACTGGTCGAACAGTTTCTGAGGAGATGATTGAAGATTGGAGGTGCCATCGGGACGTGTTTGCGCAGTAAAGCTTCAATGCTCCTTGGTTCTTCAAAGGGTTCTCCAAGATTCGGGGAGCTTCGAAATTACAAGATGAAGTCCCCTGCGGATGGACTTGTGTTGCTCGCCAGAAGAAGAGGTTGAAAAGTTGTACGAGGAGTTGAAGGTCAAGAAGCAAGCCGTACTTCAAAGGATGAAAGTCGCTCTTGCCCGGAAGGACGAGTTGTTCTTTGAAGGACTTTCCTTGAAGGATTCGTGCTATATACTTGCCTCTTCTTTTAGATGTTTTTCTTTTTGAGTGATAGAGGATTTCCTTTCGTAATTTGACTTCCGGTTTTGAATTAATAGGTAATTGAATTGGTATATTTTGAGATAGTTTTGTGAATAACTTTTCTGAAAGAGGTTATTTTAAACGGAATTTGCATCTTGGTCATGAATGATTGCACATGTCATATGAAATTGCAAATGTCGTGTAAAAGGGAGGTATGAAGGGAAGCAAATATGGCATTTGATCGTTGAGCCCCTTTCTCCATGTGCGGGATGCTAAGTCCCCAGTGAATTCTAAAACTATCCTTCTTGTAAAATTGTTGAGTAGAACTTACTTGCTTTCGAAGCCTCACTTGTATCGAACCGGAGTAGCCTTTCTAAGAAAATCCTCCGCACCAATCTCTCAGAGTTATCGCTCTGGACCAAGCTTCTCCTGAACAATGCGCTTCAAAGCGTTGTATTCGCTGGTGGGGTGATGGAGGAACCGGTGGAAATGACAGTACCTCGGGTCCATTACTTCTTGATCAGTAGGCGGACGCCATACCGGAGGTAGTTCCACCTCTCTATTTCGTACCCACATCTCCAAAGAACTCCAAAATCTTTTCCATCGGGAACGGAAAGTGTAGGTACTTCGAGTCCAGCTTTTCCTGCGTTAGTGGGCGTTGTGATGTCTCTACGTGGCTTTGATGTGGAGCACGTTCCGGAGATGAAGTTGGAAGACTTGCGAGTGCCATCATATCCGCGGATCGCTTGCCATGGTAAAGGGGTGTGGAAGGTGTCGTAATATCACTGCTGATTGATCGAATTGAACGCTCCCATCCTCTGTATTCACGTATTTCCTGATCGATCTCTCCTTCCTCAAGCATTTCTTCACTTGGTTGGAAGGTCGATGCGGATTGGACAGTCTTCCGGGCTTCAACGAGAGTTTTGAGATATAAATCTTCTAACAGGGCTCCATAGGCTGCAGGCTCCCATTCTTTATCTGGTAGACGTTGTAGTACTCCGGACAAGTCCTTTCCTCTGTGGAGTTGCTTCGGTTCTTCATTGTTGATTTGGACCATGTTGTTCATCTTTCCTGAATCTCCTGCGGTTACGCGCTCTTTTTGCCTCTCCACTGGTAAAGGCGTGACTCCTGACCAAGGATTCAGCGTTTCTTGCATTGCCTGAGTAGATGCACGCCGACCCTTCTTGTAATTGTGATGTTATATCATTCAAAAGGCGAAATGTTTCGCTCTGCCTTCTGGTGATACCGGCTTGATTTGCCAAGACATCCTCCAGCATTCTAACTATACTTCCCATGATATCTGAACCACCTGTGGTTTCTGGATACATTGCGAGATGGAAACCGAAAAAATTGAGAATTCGATTTTGTGCAACCGAGAGATCAACCTCCCATTGTGGTCGCCAATTGTTTATGGGTGAAAACTACTCTGCAGAATTTGGTAATTTGGGGTGTGGATGAGGAATGAATTTAAACCTTAAACAAATACACCGCGCGGTGAGTGCTTGTAGATTCGAGAGATCAATCAGTGCAAGCCCGGCCTAAACCAAGAAATGGCCGTTCGGACTTGTTTCGGTCACAAAGTGAAGGAGATGGGGTTGATCTTAGGGAGGGAAGCGAAGAAGGTGTTGAGATTGTGAAGGTGTTGGCTTGCTTATGACTTGTAATGTGAGAAAGGTGAGCAGGGCTTGTGATTGATGCAAGCAAGCTCGGGTGTTGGAATACGTTTTTGTATTAACACTTGGTTTTCTCGTCTCGTCTGGACTTGTGTTGTGTTTGAAATATGGCGGAGAACCTATTTATACAAGTCATTGAGCCTTATTCACGTCTCTCGTGGGAAGTGGAGGAAGTGGAGTGATGGAGTTGTGGAGTTGTGCGTCGGTGCCACACGACCAGTCTTGCCCACTTCTCTGTTCATCTCTAACCGTCCATGACTTCTCGACACGTTCTTTTGATGGCGCGTTGCACGCCGCACGCCGTAAACCGCCGAGACCAATACCCCAGTATGTATCCCTCCGTTTGTGACATGATTGATGTCCGGAATGTGTGGATCGTGGATCCACGAAAGATAGCATGTAATGATGAATTGAATAAGCTGCGTTATTCAGAAGTCGATACTTGTGAAGTATCGTGTGTATTTTATGCGAGTCTTTGCATCATGGTGTGGTAAAGTGATGGGTAATGACGCCTCACTGACCAATTAACTCCTGACCAGGGTTGTATAACCAAGCTGGTGAAGTTGGACGGATAAGATGATCTTTGAGACACTATTCTGCGACCGTTAATGAAATTAAGGTTTTGAAGAGGTGTGCAGGCATCACTCTTCAGCTTGGTCGAAACCAAGCATGGGATACAATTTTGGCCAGGCCGACCATACATGCGTGTAGACGGCATGACGGTGTAGGCGCCTGTACTCCATTCCCTCACGAAAGTATGATCTGGGTCACTCAATTCATCCAGTGAAATCGAGTGGTCGGGATCAATTTGCGATAGAAAACCAATGCCGCAAGGGCCGCTCATCACGCCCTCTTCAGGAGCGCGTTCCAAGACGACCAATCTTGGTCGGACTTGGTCGGTTGGCCTGGCGTGAAGGTGGTAGGCTGGTGTTCACGCCTATACCTTAATATCCCATTAAAACGTGATCCGAGCCATCTAAATCGTCCGGAGAAGTTGAGTGGTCGAGATCAGTTTGTGGTTTGGGAGGCGTGGCCATGCTAGTTTGGGCGCACGTTTTGGATTAACCAGGCATGGTATGCCTTGGACGAACACATGAGGAGGTAGATGGGTCCACGGTGGTCATGCTAGTATGACCGGTCCTGTTTAATCTAATCTGTGACCCTCCATTTGTGCCGGAGAAGATGGACGCGCGTGATGGCTTGAAACCCTAATTTTGGCTTTCAAAGCCGTGCGCCATCTCTTGTTTGGGTGACAATTTTGTCACGACCAAACATGGTTGGTTTTCACCGATTGTTCAAGTGTGTAGGCGGGCCCACGTTGATCGTGTTGACATGCTCTGGGCCCTTTGAATCTACATCTACACCCTCCATCTATTCCTGCGAAGATGGATGGTTGAGATTGCTTTGCAACACATGTAATATGCCGCAAACCCTAATTTAGGGTTTTCCGTCCATAATGCTTGGTATGAACGGTTTCTTGGCAAGCTAGGCCAATGACCAACCATGCGGGGTCGGCCGTGGGTATTCCATACCCGCTGGGGGTGATGGAATTGATGCGGGGTCATCCAATCATGCTTATGGAGTTGGATGACTGCGATCGAATCATATCCGGACTCGATACGGTTAGTCCGAATGCTCAATCGGGCTAGTATAACACACCGATGAGGGGCTCAATCGGGCTAGTATAACACACCGAGAGTCACTTTGTACGGGTATTTCGTACATGGTTTCATTATAGTGCTTGGAGGTTCGTGTTACTCGTAAGAGTAACACTCGATCGTCATGCCACACCGATAATGAGTATTGGAAATACAAGGCCGATATGAAATTCACGGGGAAGGGATTGTTGCTACATGCTCCAACTTGGAGGAATTTCATGTATTCACGAGAATGGGATTGTTGCCACATGCTCCATTCCTGGTGAATTAAGTGAGGAGTATCAACACTTATAAATGGCTTTATCTTTTACAAGATGTCGCCGCATGATTTTTTCGGTTTTTTACAAATTTAACCTTGAACGAAAATCCACCATCAACATTAAGTCCCCTGCCTAGCACATAATGGTTACACTATTGTGTGGTAGGCATGAGATGGTGACATATACGTGAGAAAGACAGGATGAAAGAAGTTTACCAGGAAGAGTGTTGGCCAACCGCTAGTCGCCCACGCCGTTATGCTTGTATGGAATCCTTTGGTGGGACCGGTTTCCTTCTTTGGGTATTTGAATCAAAAGAGGAATCCAAACAAAAGAGGTATCCTTGTTCCATTGGGATTCTTCATATTGGCGACAATGGCAGACCTATCGATCTTGATAATCTCAATGCGACGACGAAGCCAGCCCACATTGAATTTCAAGAGCTCACAATTCGAGATCATGTCGTTCCATCTGTCAAGCTCTTTATTCTTGACATCCCGCAAGTTCTTCTTGTCCATATCATCAATAATAGGCAACAAGCCGGCAACTGTGGTCAAGAAAGTTGGAAGAAAACCCCTCCATACCTCCGTGGTGGCGATATCCATATTTTCTCCAGATTTTGGTGTACAGCGGTACATGACACTTGGGCACGATAAATCCGCCAACAAGTTGATTATCCAGGCAAAAATTTTCCATAGGTATGTCAAATGGAAGTCTAGCAGTCGGATACTCACGAACATGAACTTCGACATTAGCATCTACAAGATCGATCGAGTCGTCATCAACATGATCATCATCAACTGCTGACTGTCTTTTCTTCTTCTTGCCGTCCTCAACAACATGAACATCAACCTACAAGTACAACGTTCAGGTTTAATAGATATTTGAATAAACTTCATTCTAGAAAATATCTATCAAAACTCACAGATACTCCAGCACCCGCACAACCAGATTTGAAACGGGCAGGGATCTTAATGGTGTGCTTAGGCCTTGAACTATGTGGGGAAGAAGAAGAACATTGATCACCCTGGTTCATCTGCAACAAATACTTTCTTTAGTCAACCATTGATTACACGAAAGAAAGAACAAGAGGATACCTCGTACCAGATTGGATTTCTTGGCTCCCCACTTTAACGGGGATGCATGAGGAGATAAACTACTGTCTGACATGTCGACGGAGGTATGATGATTAAAATTTCCTCTGTATGATGAAACTAACTCAGGAATGGAGGAAATATTCATGTAGATGATAGACCTAAAGTCTTGAAGATATATACTAGATACGGTGGACACTTATCTTCTGCGAATAGTCAATTCAGTTGCGAGTTTTACTGAAACCCTAGGTTTCAAACAAGATCAATACTGGAGACGCGGAGGAAAATAACGTATTGGGGACTGAAAATGACCAAGGCATAGCCCCACGGCTTCGTGCATGTCACGCGTCTTCCCAGCCTATGCGGCACATTCTAGTATTTTTCACAAACGGAAATCAGCAGGACGAAGGAGATCATGATGGATTTTGGCACATGAACATTGGATCATTTCATTTAATTCAATCAGAAGTACATGAGGAATCAATATTAATAAAAGGGTTTCTCATTCAAAAAAGAAAATCCTAATTCTGAAGTGAAGTTGTTCAAATATTAAAAGAGATGTCTACTATGAAGACTGAAAAAACATTCAAATGTTCAAACAAGATTATGAGCAAGACTAATCGTCAGAGTCATCCGATTCGTCATTATCATTATCATCATCATCCTCTGAAAAATCCTCTTCAGACTCTTTCTCAGAATCACTGTCTTAACTGGGGAATTCCTCATCGAGGTCGCTATACATTGCATCCCAGTAATCTTCTTCATCACGTTCATCTTGGAGATCAGCTTCAACCAATCGCTCAATCTCCCTGTGCGGTGGATATGGCTCACTTCTGCTCTCCGTCGGATCCCATATGGGTTCCTCTTCTTCGGCATCTGAGTCTGAGGCTACACCATCAGGACGAGATCGGAGTTTCTCCTTAGCCTCTAGTGTTTTCCGCTGAATTCTACGCCTTTTCTCCCGATAATCAACTATTATCTCCTCCCTGGATTTCCTCTTCAAGAGCTCATCACGAGCAGCTTTTAGCTCATCGAGAGGCATGTTATTTATTATCTTCTTAGCGTGATCCGTTTTGGCACGTGCTTTGGCCGCAGAAATCTTGGAATCCTCCTCAGAAGAGCTAGAAGAATAATCATAGCTGGAAGTTACCATTATCTGGAACCAGAAACACAGAATCACGGATATGCCAATCTCAATTTCAAAACAAAATAGTAATCCTTAACTCTTACTTATTTATGATTTCACTAATAGTAGTGATTATGATATAAGAGTTAACACTTCAAAACTTGATCGTTTCTTCGAATCTACAAAAAACGAGCAAAACTCAGATTTTCATAAAATCATGAATAGATCCACCGTGTGAACATTCACCATTGAATTATGAAAACTAAACAATATTTCATCATAAATAATTGTTTACTTTTTAAATATTACTCAAAATCAGACTTTGATTTTCAACAAAAATATATATATATAACGTGAATTATTCACGTAATAATAAATTTTTATTTTGATGTGAGCAAAACTCACGTAAATAAATAAAAAAAAATCGTGAATATGTCACGGTTTTTATTAAAATAAAAAAAAAAAACTCTTTTTTTTTTTCCTTCGTACGATCGTCCGTCTTTGAAACGAGGGTTTATTTCAATTTTGTGAAAATTCACACCTTTTGAGATAAAGTTTTGGTTTCCATGAAAGCTCATAAAAAAAAAAATCATCACTAGACACATGTCTATGTATACAAAAAAAATCTCTCATAAGTCAGGGATTATTACTAGTTTTTTAAACTAACAATCGAACGAACGTACGTTTTTCAAACGAGGGTTTTCTAAAAAACTCACACTTATATATGCACATGTATATATATAACTTTAACATGAACAAAGCATGAACAACTCATGAAACAGCAAACAAAAAAGAAAAAAAGAAAAAAAAATACCTGGTCGGTGCCGGCCGGAATATGGCTGGACGGTGGCAGCGACGTCGGCGGCGTTGAAGCTCCTGCGAAATTTCATGTCTTCTCCTGTTGCTCAGACGTGAAGGGAGGAAGGATATAAAGATGGTGGTTGGACATGGGAGAGAAATTAAAAAAAAAAAAGGTATTTATTCCCTTTTATATCCAATTTTATTTCCAAAACCTAATTCCACAAGGATTTCCTTTTTGGGCCCCGACCCGTGAATCCTAAACCGACCAAGGCTCCATCACCAAATCAGCGGTGCTACACCAATTTGTGCTCATTAGACGATGCTCTATCATGCCACTGGGATTTTCGTTCAAGCCATAGTTCGCTCATGCAATCGAAAACCTGGTAATGTTCTTTCTTACGACTAAATTCAATTACTTATTTCGTCTGTGACTAGAAAATCACCATCCAGTGTTGACTGAGGAACATGACTGTCCCTCACTAAGCAGGGACTTAATGTAGATGGTGGATTTTTGAAGAACACTAAAATCGTAAAACCATAATTGTACATACTCCTGATCCAGCAATCATATGAGTATTGAGGCTCATGTCTCTCATTGAAGCATGAAAGCTCATGCCGCAAGAACCTCTGACTGAGAATACTGTCTCTCAGAGCATATGTAGATGTGCAGTCTCTCAACTGAGAAAACATCATATCTCATGAATACTGAGCAATTTCAGTAATTACTTCTATATAGAATCGAACGATTTGACGGATCTTAGATAGCTTGCCTGCTAATATAGAGCAATAACGTCTTCAGGATGTAACAATTTTTTCCCTGACTATATAAAAGAAATATGACGCTTCAACAAGCTCATATCACTCAATTCTCAAATAATTAATGTTCCTAGACAGCATGCCCGCTAGTATACAACCATCAATTAATTATTTCTAATCCTTGAATTCATTAACTGAATATTCGGAAATATTCTACGTTCTTCATAATATTTCATAACTTCAATTTGTGGTTCTTCCCAGCAGAATTCCATGAGTTAGTGATAAATATTCAACGTACGGGCATCCGAGTACATTATCGAGTAAGCCCAGACCAAAATGGTGCAAGTGTATTCAGCAATAATGCACTAACGAGCACCTGAATGCACGAACGAGCATTCCAAAATACGAAGGAACGATGAACCTATGCAAAATATGAAGGAAAATAATAATAATAAAATATCAGCTAAGGCGCTAGGGACTGGGCCCACTGGCCGGCCAGTCATGTCGTGGCCAGTCCCACGCCTAATTCTTTATTTTATCATATTTTATTATTTTTCCTTGATCTCATGAAAATCCCTTCATTTAAACAAAACTCATTCGTTTGAGGAAACTCCTCAGTTTCATGGTGTTTCCTTCACACCAAGGAAATAATATAAAATTAGGAAAAGTGCCAAGGGACCGGGCTTATTGGCCGGACGACCATGCCTTAGCCATAGTCGGTCCCACACTTCATGATTCCTTATTTTATTATTAGTATTTCCTTCATCTTATGAAAACTCCTTGATTTCATGGTAATATAAAATTAGGGAAGATTCACGAGACCGGGCCAGTAGCCGGACGACCATGCCCTAGCCATGGCCGGTCCCACACGCCCCTTATTTTATTATTATTATTATTATTGTTTCCTTCATCTCATGGAAACTCCTTCACTTCAAGGAAACTCCTTAGTTTCAACAAAATCCTTGATTTCATGATATTTCCTTAAAATCATGAAAATAATATAAAATTAGGAAAAGTGCCATGGGACCGGGCTTATTGGCCGGCAGGCCATGCCTTAGCCATAGCCGGTCCCACACTTCATGATTCCTTATTTTATTATTATTATTTCCTTCATCTTATGAAGTTTCCTCAGTTTGAGCAAAAACCTTGATTTCTTCATATTTTCTCAAAATGTTGCTCAAATGCGCATCAGAAAATATCAAAATTCTCAGGACTGAGATACGAACATTTTGGCGACATGAGCATATTACCTTGACCGACCAAGGTTCGCTCTTTGGATTGCAAGAGGCCGGTCCCACACATTTTCATCATTTGACCTAATTTGTTCACATTAGGTTCAAACTCTTCCAAACAACTTGGAATTTCATCAAATGATCGTCAATAGATCCCATGACCAACCAGGGCCGGTTCCATGACTTCTTGGTCGGTCCCTCACTCCGTCATAATTAGGTTTTATCACCTAAGGCTCAGACGAGCATTATTTTAATAAATGATTAAACAACATTTAATCATTCTTTTACCAACTGGTCTTCAAGAGACTTTGGTATTTGCTCACTCGAGCATCTGGGCGCTACATGGTCGACCCATCATCCCAAATAGCCGGTCCCTCCTTCACTCCGTGGTTGATTTTCAATAAATCATCAATTGATCAGCAATTGATCGAAATTAGGATTTCGAATCCAAGGTTCATAATTCCAGATTCAAGCACTAATAATTTTATGTTGATCCCGTAATCAACACTTTAATTATTATACTCGGTTCAGTTGCTAGTATTTTAAATTAATAATTCATCAAACGAGCAACATTTTCTCAGACTAAGGAATATTGGTTCAACTATCAATATTCAACAATTCATCAAATGAGCAATATTTGCTTATCTTAACTATCAACATTTATTCGAGAATTATATCTCTGTCTCAACAGACACGTTCAATTCATGAGTCTCAGAACATTTTCAAATCACGTTCGACTCCGCAATACAAGGACTCATCGTCTCATAAAGTCAGCAACTGACTAACTAAATACACGTCTGCCTTGCAGACTCCACAATCACGAGACATCAATTGTGTCACATGGGGGGATATCAATTAGGGTTTTGGTCTGGCGATCTACGGCACGTGTGTTCATACACACGATGAGAATGTGAGCAAGTCGTGCAAGCAGTTGGAGGAGTTAGCAAAGTAGTGGGTGGAGAATCAACCAAGTCTCCGCACGATGAGCAACTGGTTTTAACACGATTCCCACTTCCCCACTCTTTGACTCCAGCAACTATCACACTTCATGGGATCAAGGTGTTTACAATTCTTGTAGTATAAATAAGTCTCTGAATCATGATTGAAACAACAGACAATCTTTCATCAAACAGACAATCTTTCGTCAAATAGACAACAAGAGATTAAGAGCTCGACGTCTGAGCAATTACTCTCAACGGAGCGAAATTCAATCAATCAGAACTTATCATATTTCTTCATGCAGAATACACAACACACCTATAATCTTCGATCACCATTGATCTCACATATTTCTCATCTTCCCTCCTACAGATCGACCCATCCTCTCTTGTGACCGAATTGACTCTGGAACGACCATTCCTTGGTTTAGGTCGGAGTCCTACAGATTGATCTCTCGAATTCAAAGCACTCCTTTTTTTGCAGTGCATCTGTATAAGCTTAGACAGTTCGCTCGGTTCAAGGAGTTTCCTCCGTACGGTCGTCTCCTCAATTCCTTAAAAACCAGCAACTCGTTTTGCCCCATCTACAACTCTCCATTAGTTCGTGGAAGTTCAGCTATAACTAGTATAACAAGAGCATTCTTACCCTTCTTTTTGTAGTTAACAACTTTCCAATCCTTTCCAGGTGTATTATCATTCCTCATTGTTGGAATAACCGGTGGTTGATGAACAACAACAACCTGATGAGCTTGATGTTCCTTATTAACTGGTTTCGCAACAGGCTTCTTCCTACATTCTTCATCATTGTGACCAATAATCTTGCACTTAGAGCAGAATTTTGGATGCTTATGAATATCAATATATTGCTAGAATTCAATCCCCCCAGCTTTGAGATAAATCCTTTCTGGAATATGTTTTGAGAAATCAATATCTATAAGAACCGAAGCAAAATAGCCATATTCAAACCTTAGGGTTCTTTCATCAACAACAATAGGCATTCCAAAACTTTTTCCAATTGATAAAAGAGACATTTCCTTTCATAACTCCATTCGTAGTTCAGGGAAAATCATCCAAACAGCCGCATGGGAAGTGCGTTGCTTGTTAGGGTTGAAGTTTGGGTACCAATCTTGTAACTGAAGAACCATATTGTTAACAATATATTTGGATCCATTGATCTTCTCCTTGTCCTCAGCTGTTGCAAGCATAATAACAAAAAAGCCTCTACTCATTGGTAGAAACTCAACTTCATGCGCAAGCTTCCATTGATCAACTAGGTTTTTTTTTAACTTCCGTAAATTTCAAACCAGTCAAATCCAATCTGGATATGAAACTGTGTTGGAACGGTTTACAACCTTCCTGAAAAAACTCCAAAGGTATCTCAATCACCGGCTCACCCTCCTTTAAAGTTGGATTTGGCGGAGATGAAAGATCAATAGTAGTAGGGTTTATAGTTTTTTTTTTCCTTTGATAACATCAGCAAACGAACCTGAGCTACCCTTAGAATTAGTAGCATAGGGTGAAATAGCACCAGAAACTGATGATTCAATCATCCTGAAATCCAAGGATTAACAAGATAATCAAATCTGTAAAAACAAAATTAATTCATCATGTAGCTAGTAGGAGCAAAGTCCTACCAAAAATCAGAAAACAAGAAATAAAAAGAAACTGCGGCAAGTAAAAACAGCAGCAGAGGGAGGCGTGGCCACGCCACTTGGCCGGCCGATCTGCTCCAACAGGCGCCACCCGTGGCTGATCGGCCACACTCCATGTTGCCGCTTGCCGACCCCCTTTCCCATCGACCAATCATATCGCTTTAAATGCGCCACACGCACTTTTAAATAAAGCTGGAAGTTGGCTGGTCGACATGCCTAAATTCCTTAAGGAATTTAATACAGACTGCCCATGACAGTCTTAAAACGATCACATCCGTACGTTTTGGCCACTCGATTTGTCAAGCTTAGCCGCTCTCTAACGCGACCGGATATGCATCATCAGGCGCACCAACGGGCCTACTAATGCTTGGGCCAATCGTAGTCTTTCCAACTCGTAAGCGGAGGCACCAAATAATTGCCCAAAGTGGGTTGGCCGCGCGAGTTATAAAACCCTAATTTATGTTAGCAGCAGGATATTGCTGCCGCAAAACGACCTTGGCCGCCCAACTTCGCCAGCCAATTAACCGGCCTAGATTCAATCTCAATCAACGGGCAAGGTACGGATACGCTCACCAGTATCCCGGCTATCGTGCTAGCAAGATGAACAAACTTCCAGAATGCACCAACACCAAAAAATGTTGGACCAAAATGGGTGGGCCACACGGCTTTTAAAACCTAAATTAAATCAACGGTAGCTATTAACTGCCGCAAATCATCTCGGCCGCCCAACTTTGCCAGTCGAATCGGCCGTCCTAACTCCTATTATAGGCGTTCAACAAGATGTGGCTATGATCACTGGCCACCTCCCTTCCGTAAGGAACAATCGTCCACGCTACGGCATTCCCATATGGCTCCTAAACGATCGCCCAAAGATGGCTGACCGCGCTTCTTGTAGGAGTCTTAAATAGATTAGCCACAACCAATAACTGTCGCAAATCATCTCAGCCATCCAATTTGGCTAGCTAGTTTAACCGGTCTAGATTTAACTTGGATCGACTAATAGGATGTCAAAATGGCTACTATCCATCACTCTCCTATAGGGACCGACCGGCCTGCCTTTGGCGCGCGTGAATGGCTCCTGACAGCTTCCTAAAAATGCCCGGTCATGCAACTTTTAAGACATTAAGCTCCGCGACTGACTTAAGCGAGCTTTATACAATGATGCTTTGCATGCATCGATTATTTTGAGCTTCTTGCTTAAAAGCGATGCTTTACATGCATCTAATACATACAATATTTTACGAGTATTGGCTTCACAAATAACTTAGTTATTTAACCTAATAGCGTCACATGCTATTCTTTGCGGCAAGTCTCATCACTTGGCTCGTCACACATGACTACCCGCCACCTAGCTTGCGCGTGGTTGGTCAGAATAATTAGGCAAGACCCGCTCAGCATCTTGCTACATATTTTCTATAAAATACTCGAGACATCAAACGTGTCACAAACTGGGGGATGTTCATCAGGGTATTGGTCTGACGATTTACAGCGTGCGGCGTGCAACATGCTCATTATGAGAAAGTGTCAGGAAAGGCGGATAGTTAGTGGCAACATAGAAGTAGTGGGTGTAATCTGACTCGTCTTCCCTCATAGTAAGACGTGGTTTTATACATTTTCACACGACCCCACTTCTCCATCACTCAACTACTCCCACTTCCTATGAGATCAGGGTGCGTGCAACTATGGCTGATATAAATAGGTTTCGACCTATTTTGACCAAGAACAAGAGTTTTTGGTTATCAACACAAGTATCCAGAAAAACACCAAGAACTGATAGCTTACATTCCTCAATCCAGTTCCATATTCTGATACAAGTCATAAAGTAGCCACACCTTCAGAGTTAACCATTCTAATCTCAACACCTTCTTCGCTTCCCTCCATAAGATCAACCCTTCACCTTCAATTTGTGACCGAAGCAAGACTGGAACGACCATTTCTTGGTTTAGGCCAGAATTGTACAGATTGATCTCTCGAATCTAAAGTACTCCCGTACAGTTCATTTGTTTAGGGTTTAGATTTGTTTCTCGGCGGCATACCCAAATTTACCATATCCAGCAGAATTAAGTTTTACCCCAAAACAACTGGCGACCACAGTGGGAAATTAATCTCTCGGTTGCAAAGTTATTTTCTCGATTTTCATTTCAATCTTCTCAATTTCAAGATGGTGGATCTTAGGTCTGGATCAGCAACAAAATCCGATGTTACTGGCGCTAAGAATACCCCTGGAGTCAACATTCATGCCGGTGACACCGATGTACCGCCTACCAGCACGATAAACGCATCTCTTGGCACTACATCCTCTACCACCAACACCATCGGTGCAGGAAACATTCCCTCCAGTGTGACACCTCCTAGCACCAGAGCAAGAGCCGCTTCCTCCATTCCCAATGTTTCTTCGAGCGTAACAACCCCAATTGTTACCAAAGCTACTACCACTCCCCCATCAGGACGAGAGGCTAGAGGAGCCAGAGGAAGCCAACCCCCTATTACCATTGTCGATTTGATGGAAAAACAAGAAGTTCTCGCCAAGGCTCAGACAGACATGGCTACAAATCAGAAAGAGGTGCTTAATTTCCTCAAGACACTGACGGAGCGGCTACCACAAGAGTCACTTCAACCCCAAATGGAGCCAATAAGGAGTACTTTCGGCGCAGGCACCTCAGCAGGGCACGCCTTTATAGATGAAGAGGCTCTTTTTACTCCTGAACGTTCGTTGGAAAGTAATCAGCCATCCAATTTCGTCACGCGTGAGGATCTGGAATGACTTCTCCAAAATCGAAGCAAAGAAAACCCAGTAGACCTGCACCAGCATCAACCTCCTTATCCTCCTGATGTGAAAAGGGTTCCTCTCCCGAGAGGATACTTTTCTCCAAGATTTTTCATTTATGATGGTACTGGTAATGCTCATGAACACATCTCTCATTTTCTGGAATCCTTAGGAGAGCACGAATACAATCATGTCCTCCTCTCCTGAAAGAATTTTCAAAGTCACTTACTGGAAGAGCGTACACCTGGTACAACAAAATTGCACCAAACAACATATCCAACTGGTGTGAGATGGTTACCGCTTTCTATAAGAAATATTTCTTCGTGTCTGAACAAATCACCTTTTCAGACTTGGGAAGAATGTTTCAACAAAACAATGTGCATCCAAATGATTATGTCAAGAGATTTAGAATTCAGGCACTAGATTGTCACGATCCAAATATGATTGAACAACAGTTGGTGGAGTCATGCATTAACGGCATGGTTCCAATCTATCGCACTTTACTATAAAGCCTGCGTTTCCAGACATTCTCTGAACTCCATGAAGTTGCTAAACGGTCGGCTACAACGGCACCAGCACTGTTGGAAAGAACCAGATCATCCAAGAGTGAAGATGCACGTGAGACTCGAGGGAGCAGGCGTCTCATTAACAAGCAATACAATACTGGTACCTCTGTAAGTGTAGTGGGTGAAGGAGGAAAGAGGAAAGCTCCAGCAGTGGAACAACAACCCAAACGTACAATGCTAGCGCATCAGACAGCTCCACTCCGGAAGACCACGGCTAAAACTCCTGCACAACAACAAGAAACTGCAGATGCTTTTCCAAACTTCCCATTTCTGATTGAGGAAGTAATTGAACTCCTGGAAGAGTGGATTCAAGATGATTCCATCAAACTACCTCCCATCAGATGCCCGCCAACTGAGGAAAAAATGACAAATCCCAAATATTGTCGTTACCACAGATTTGTCAATCACCCGACTAATCAATGCAACAAAATTGAAACGCATCTTCAAAGAGAAGGTGGATGCAGGAGAACTTCAATTAGGAACTGAAGGAGTTCACAGAGATCCCCTTCCTGTCAGGAGCTGCATGATTTCTGGGGACTCCGTCCACAAAACCGTACAGTCTATGATGGAGCATTTATGTGAAATTCTATATTTCTCCAAGGCGCAGCGTCAAGACATATTTGAAGCCCTCAACCGTGTTGTATTAAGAAAGAGTTTGTTTCCAGTCAAGGAAGCCGCTCTCAAACCCCAATCTTTCCTGGGAAGCGCGACTGATAGATGTAACTGGTGACTCCTAACCACCGCTCACTTGAAGGATGTTGAGTTTGACAGCACACCGATTGACGCAACATCGATTTCAATATTGTCACCGTCAAGACTCTGAGAGCTGCAAAGATTTCAAAGCAGGAAGTTTTTCACTACCCAACCATAATCAAAAACTTAGAAGGAGAAGCCAGAGACGCTTACGAGTACATCAATCTCTAAATCAAGGTGGGAGATGCTCTAACACACGCCAAATTTCATGTGGTTAAAGAGGACCCAAATTATGATATGGTCCTGGGGCGCTCCTGGATACACAATAACAAGGCGAAACTAGGAGTATGTCCATTGCCAGTGTTTATATACCTGAAAGGGTCTCCAACAAATCATCCAATCCTAAAGACTATTTGTTGCCGTATCAGCAACTCGCGAATGTGACACAACTGCCTGAATAGAGCGTATCAACATTTGTTCGCAGATTCCGGACACAAGTAAGTCTTATTTAACAACCCTTTTTGACACCAGTCACTCCTCCCTCCGCCAAGGCTTGGGGACTCTGTAGGATCAGAATATCGCGACATCAATACTTCACGAGATCAAT